>OY744521.1:137974898-138234898 GCA_963556195.1 Sepiola atlantica
GACGAGAGAAAAGAAAGGAGGGCAATTAACCCAGAAATCTCATGCTTTTATATATTTATGCTAATTGGGCTAAGAGTCTATTACTGATTAATTAACCTAAAAGAGCAAACAAACAATGTTGATTCCCCTATATGGACCAAATATATAGCCTACCAACCCTCATAACTCACGAGATTACAAATGATTGTTTCTGAACACGAGGGAAATAACAAAATAAGTGCTAGCCGTCTTGATTAAATGCTGACGTGGATCTGGCAGAAATAATTGCAGGTCAAATTAAGTCTATCAATTATGGAAGGTGCGACAAAGTAATTAACCGTTAATAATCGCGAGCAAGATGAATAATTGCAGAATAAAAGCAATTTAAGGTAAAAAAAAAAACAACGTCAGATTCGAGAGATATCAACTACATAGGCATATTAAAAAACATTCAAAATCACACCCACAACTTTTGAATCATAAAACGATTCATACGTCATTATTTTCCTGGAAGGTGTTGTACTGAACTCCATTCTCTATTCCCACTGTAAACATTCACAGCAAAAATCCGTTTCGCTACCACTATCGCAATGACGTCTATTTGGTTCTTCTGTATGCATAAACCCAAATAGAATTTCCATGAACGTAGTTTCTTTTTAACTATCTACTTTCTATGGAACTCATTACCACATGATTACTTCCCGGCAGACTATGACTGTTTTATCTACGTCCAATCAAAACAATTCTTCTTAAACCGTTCTCGTTAGTAATCAATTTTGGGTTATTTTATTCATCGTTTTCAATCCTATTATACTAGTGTTTAAAATTAGACCGACGATCTCAGTCATATTAATCCTAGAGTGGCTTTTGGCCTTGGTAAGTAGTGACCAAATAGTATGCATGACATTATTAACACTGAAAGTACAGAAAAATAGTTTTGTTTTTATAGACACATGGTGACAGTTAGTGACAATATTTTAATTGATTGGCCCCATATTGTACTTATACGAAAGGCTGTAACATTCTTAGAATGGATAGGATTGACGTTGCTTGTTATAATTACGTCTCACGGATCGAATAACACGGAAAATAAACACGCACTCATTTTGCTTCACCCGATGAATTATCCTAGCATTTTCCGAAGCATTTTTTTTCGTATATTTGTTCACAAATGAAGAGTCGAAAATACACATTTTTTTATATTACTGATATATGTCCATATTAACTTACTCTTATACTCGGTTCTTCATGTGTCCTGGGTACGGCATGGACCCTGTGAATAGAACAAAGTAGACTAGACGTCTTCATAGCTCATTCACAATCTGATAAAAACTCGCATTCTGCTCTAAATAACAAATGGGAAACGTTTATTTTTCTAATAAACTCTAACAAGGGATCTGTAAAATTTTCACCTGAATTGCAAAAGCGTATTCTGAATAACATACCAATGTTAACCTATATTTTATCAGTCTATATTTGGAACAATCCTACACATTGTGATAGTCATGACGTACTGCTTGCTATAACCCCAATACTATTATTATCCATATTATTATTAGTACCTGCATCACTTTCTCTACGTTAATCTCGTTACTCTTCTCGTCATCATGTGGATTGGCATTGATTTCTTTTCGGATGTTTGTCATTAAATGCGCAGTGAAAATATGGAAAACACTTTTTTCTACATCAGCAAAGAAATACACCAGAAGATTTATATCTACTCACCTTGCCAGCTACTCAACGTTTCCTCTTAAAGCGACTGTACGCCTAGTGAATATTTTCCTTGGCATTCAATGTGCATTACAAAAAAAAAATGCATATGGCAGATTAATTATTATAAAGATTGATACAGAGTATGAGAATAGTAGAGCTCATATATATATATATATATATATATATATATATATATATATATATATATGAGATTGCATTTTAAGTATGCATCTTTACTAAACACCCTCCTATGTCATCTTTGAATCAGATCTTACCTACTTGTTGATACCAATGACATTCGAAGAACGCAATTGTGTGCTCTGGCTTTAACATGGTCCTAGATAATGCACGCTGATAGACTCCCACCGGAAAAACGTCCGACAGGCATACTTGAACTGCGTTTCAGAAATATATTTATAATATACATGAAGGTCACTGAGATCACCAAATCGGAAACATTAGGCTGTTTGTTCTGCTTGCAAGCATGCAGTTGGGGATGATATTTCCTGGATGGAAAAGCCACTTGCTAAACAGATCGTAAGTAGGAAAGATATGACATAATTGAAGAAGAGTTCAGTACATTCCAATAGTTTCATTTGGTTCTTAGACTAAACATATTTGAGTTATCTATCTAGTCATCTATCTATCTCTTTATATATATATTTACCTATTTGCTGTAGTTCATAATGTTATTATGGCAATGAACAGACCAATTATTGTATTGCTAAGTACGATGAATTATACTAATAAAACACTGTAAGTAAAATACTTGATAATCGGTTTCAAACCTCACTAAATGCAGCTAAATAAAAGTAAAGTTAAGAAAATAGGAAAAATAATGCTATTAGAATTCCAACAAAGCAAAGGGAAAACATTCAGATAGAAACTACATTAAGTCTGTAATTCTCACAGCATTATACTTTTCTCTGAACTTTTCTTCAATTAAGCTCTGTTAAGCGAGGCTCGAAACCGGTTATCAAGTATTTTACTTTTGTTATTATTTTAATTCATTATGCTTAGTAAGTAATAGAAATAGTGTCCGTTAATTGTCATAATATATATATATATATATATATATATATTTAAAGTGGTGTACTAAAAGCGAACTTTTAGGAAAAGTGAAACCTATTGTGAAGAGTATATAGCTCAATATCCAGGATAGAGCAGGTAGAATGAAGAATCATGGAAAGGAATTAGAGAAGCAAAAGTCAAATCATAATTCAATTCAATATATATTCAGTATATACCTTGCTCTGAGCAATTGAATTGAATTATGATTTGACTTTTGCTTCTCTAATTCCTTTCCATTCTTCTTCATATATATATATTTATATATATATATTTCCAAATATGTTCTACGGTTAAGATCGAATTCTGACTCTGCCTGATGAGATCTCAGTTTGTAATAGCTGTTGATCGATAACATCGACATGCCAGTGTCGCAGATTTTTTACATGTCTGTAAAAAATAATTACACGTCCTATTAATAAGTGGGACGTAATGCGATGTTCTTTACCGCTTGAGAAGTGCATAAATACTAAGAAAGCAGCCATGTTACTATCTCCAGTAAAAACAATAACAAAGACTACGTAACAGTATGTCGATAAACATTGAACATATTTCGACAAGTTTTTTGTGGTCTTGTGGAAAGAGCGCCAGACTACATACAGCAATAGTATAGGGTCGATCTTCGCTCAGGTTAGCCATGCTGATGACGTTTAATAGCCAGAAACACGTGCCAATGGAATATTATTTATATGTACGTAAAATTAATTAAACTATATATATATATATATAGGTTAATTAATTATTTTCAAATAATGTATACATTAATGTATAAGTTTTTACAACTGTTCAAAAGCAATTCTTATTTTGAGTCATGAAATGAAATATAAAATTTAATTCAAACTGCACATCTATTTATAATATATATATATATATATATATATATATATATATATATATATATATATATATATATATATATTATAAGGAGATGTGCAGTTTGGATGAAATTTTATATTTCATTTCATGACTCAAAATAAGAATTGTTTTTGAACAGCTGTAAAAAACTTATACTTTAATGTATACATTATTTGAAAATAATAGTCAGCAATAAACATTGATACATATCATTGATTCGCTAGTGGATAACTATGTATTAGCCATACAATAAGAAACGTCGAATACTCTTTGCTTGTATATTACTTCTATCCCTCCAAAAGGTGAAGGTGCTCCATGGGAGATTGGTACCTTAAACACTGATGTCGAATATTTTTTGCTAGTATATTACTTTTACCCACCGAAAAGGTGAAGGTAATCCCTGATAGGATGGTACTCTAACCACAAACGTCGAATGGATATGCTAGTATATTATTTCTAACCTCTAAAAATGGTGATGGTAATTCATAGGAGGAAAGTACTCTGATCACAAACGTCGAATGTTTTTGTTAGTATATTATTCCTAACCTCCGAAAAAGTGAAGGTAATCCTAGGGAGGATAGTACTTTGACCACATAGGTCGAATATAGTTTGTTATTATATTATTTATAATCTCCAAAAAAGTTGAAGGTACTCCCTGGGAAGGTAATACCCTGACCACAAAACAGAGATTACCCTACACTTCTAAATACAAAGGAGAAGGTAATATCCGGGGGATAGTATGATAAAAAACAGAACACATACTAAATTACTACTCGGAATTGAGCATTAAAATATAGTAGAGTAAACTAAATTGAGCGTTAAAAGATATCACAAAAATACACTTAATAGAAGTAATTGTATAGTTTCGGTTTCAGACAGATAGATACCAACTTTTCAAATAGTCACAGATCGTCACAATCGTTCTACGAGTTCCCATGTTTCGAGCGAGAATGCCCACTAAAAACAGGAAAGCGATCACGTTGACGTAGATGCTGAGAAGCTCCGTTCTGCACAGGCGTTTCCTGAAGGAAGTGTTATGTAAGCGCCAGTGTTGCTCTGGTGAGAGGCGAAGGATGATTTCGTTGTATCAATCGTTCACACACTTTCAACAGACATATATGTCAATCGAAACGGAGATGAGTCACACATATTTCAAGAAATAACATTTTCCTTAGTGGCAAAGATTACAAGTCTGTGATGTTCACAAATATATTTGATCAATATAACCAATATATTTTCGACCTAATTTTCTCGGCTTCGAACTTTTAGCGTGATCTCGTGTTGGTATCTTCCTTTACGCCTTTCCCTGTCTTCTCCAATCGTTTCGTTGCTAAACGCATCGCTAAGCCCGGAAGCGTGTTTTACATGCACTTCCGGGACACACGTCAGCATATATATTCATGGTTCACTGCTAACATGTGCAGCGCGTCACGCGAACGTCCCTGACATTTCAAAATCTCGAAGATCTGACTTATTAAAAGCACACCTGTCTCAACAATTCTATTTACGTGTTTTCTCTAATGTCATTTGTTATCTTTGCTTTCCAATCAACACGCCCTTCTCCCGGCCTTAGCTTCAACCCATGCCTAGATTTTAGAAAGGCAAACTTTTGAGAAGCAAACCCGACTCTCATTTGAATACAGTTTATCAGCGTAAGATACGTTAAGGCTGCGAAGAAGATGTTTTAACATGGTCTTTTTGTACTTAGTCCTGCCACCATACTGTTGTCTACTAGCAAATAACTTTATCGATGCTGTCTTTACGTGCTCAGTTACTCATTCATTTGAGATATAAGAAGTATATTTGTTCCGTGAGAGTGCACATATAGCTGATAAATACATACTTTTATTTTTATAAAAAATCTGTTGCCTTCTTTGTTTTGTTAATGACAAATTCGGCATTTAATAAGAAATAGAATGACACTCAATAAGGTTAGAATCAAGATGTACAATCCCTGTTGACCTCAGTCACAGTCAGAGAAATCCTTCTTTAACGGGACATTTTAATTTTTACTTTTATATCGAGTGCCTTTTTGTATTGAGCTTGATATTTTTTATATGAAAACAACAAGTATGTGTAACGTTGTCCGAGTGGGAGGGGACAATTAAATAGGATCATTCAATTGAGTAAATATTTCAACTAATACATGCAGTCAACTTAGTAAAGCTATTTGTATTCTATCTAACATACAACTTATTGACGTATAACAGAAATGCTGATGCTTCGATGTACGTGCCATCTCCACACGCCAAATTCCGAATTCGTTAACAATATGCGAAATAGTTCGTAAGCGTACACAAACAAATACTAAATAAATACTTTTATTTCTATTAAAATGTGTTGTGTTTGTTTGTTTATTATTTTTGTGAACGTTAAATTTAGTATTTCATACAAAGGAATAATACTTGAATTACTGACGCACTGTTTTATAGTCTATGGTTTTAGTAAAAGCCAAAATTGAAAATTCAGCTACAATTATGTTCCGGAATATTTCAGAAGATGATTGACTATTTGAATTCTTCGAGAGGTTTAAAGTCCAATACTCACTACAGGCGGCACTAACTACGAATAAAACAATATTTACGACTTCTACTTTCCAGGGCTATAAGAACGTATCCGATCTTCCCCCGACTATAAAATACAGGGTTCAACGTGGATTTCCATATATATTTCCGAGTACGATAAGATACGCATGAAGAGGTCGGACGTTACATCGAGCAAAACGCCGTGAGAATAACATCCAAGATAGATAGAGTAGTCCCAATAATGCGGCTGAAATTATATTTTTTATCGGTCAATATACTACGTCTACGTAAAGCATATGCAAACTGTCAGATGTAAACTTTCTGCAAGTTAGTAAAAATACCGATCGGTGAAAACGTATGAGAAACATACGGACGCATACCTAGTATTCATATGCTCATTATATCTAAGGAAATTATTTTCAGCCGCTTTCCACATACGTTTGTAAAATAAAATACAATACACATCTTCCAAAATGACGTACCTCATAAATAATTATTAGAACAAATTGAGAGTGTTGCGTTTATTTACGGTTCTAAACATAACACATTTCTGTAAGTCTGTTCCAATGAATCCATTAGGAAGTTGTTACTATATATATATGTTTACCAGCAGAGTTATTCGGTGTTGATTAGGTTAGAGTGTGGAATAGCATCATATGCATCATCATAGTAGAGAGTTTTCACTTTAACATCAAGCTGGATGCTGTCAGTAAGATATCTTACTCACCGAGCTATTCAGATATATGTTAATAATCTTTAACTAACGCTAATGAATAGATTAATTTCATTGTGTAACATGTTTGAAAATTGTCATTAGCTTATTTAAGGGGCAGACAGAAACGCAAACATACTTCTATTATGTTCACATGCACATCGTGCATGCGAATACAATACTATTAAAGTGCACTTCCAAGTATGGCATCGCTTTTAGGGGCAGACATGCACAGACAGAGAGGTGTTTGGAATTGCAAAATATCCAGTAAATTATAGCGAAACCATAAAACACCTTGTTTTTTTAACATAGTTCACCCCAAACAAGGCAGGCCGGTACTGTAGACGTAAGGGCTACTGAGAAAAAAGAAAAGGAGATAAGGTAGAGGGGGTACACCTAAATTGGGATCTGAGCAGCGAGATGTCTGTTTACATTAGTTTTAAATTTCTGCATTTCTGTACTGTCGGGGAAACAAGGGGCAGGGAGGAAGTTCCAGAGGCCAGCAGTGCGAGGAAAGAAGATATTAGAGTAGATGACTCTCCGACAACAGGAGACCTCCACAGTGAATTAATGAGATTTAGTTGATTGTCGAGTTAGTCTAGTGAATTTACGTCGAGGGGGTACCAGAGTAGCCAATTAATCGGAGCATAATCCATTGAAGTATTAGTAAAACAAGCACAAGGATGTTTCATTGCGGCGATGGGACAGGGATTGGAGCTTGGTTGACAGTTAGAGACCTATTAGGTTGGCGATTCTTTTTTGGACTTTGTCAAGGGGGGAGAGACGAGTAGATGATGCACCAACCCAGATGTGACAACAATACTCCATGCATGGGCGGATGGTGGCTTTGTAGAGATACAGGATGATGCTAGGTGTGAGGAGTTTACTAGCACGGTAGAGAGAGAGCCAACAATCTTTGCGGCAGATTGTGCAATGTCTTCAATGTATTTGTTCCAATTCATGTTACCTGTGAAGGGTAGGCCGAGGAGTTTGAATGATGAACTCTCAGGTAGGGTGTTATTTGCCACGACAATCGGTGGTTGAAAAGGTTCCTTGTAGTTATTGAAGGAAATGAGCTTTGTCTTAGCGGCATTAAAAGTTACCAACCATTTATGACCCCAATGCACTACAGCTTGGAGGTCATTTTCTAAGGATTCGGCCATTGCCTCGGATATGATCCCGTCGGTTTTGCCAACCTCGCGAGAGTAAAGGGTGGTGTCATCAGCAAATACAACAATCTCAGACTCTATGTCACCAGGGAGATCGTGTATATAGATCAGGAACAGCAAGGGCCCAAGGATAGATCCCTGGGGCACAACAGCATTTATGTCATGTTGCTTAGATGAACGGCCATCGAGGACAACCTGGATTTTTTTTTGTCAAGGAAGGATATAATTATATTAAGTAATTGCCCAGTAATACCGTATGAGCATATTTTTAGGAGAATTCCTTTATGCCATAGTTTGTCAAAGGGCTTGGATATATCAAGCGCTACTGCCCTAGCTTCTCCTGCCTTGTCGAGTGTATGATAATAAACTCCTAGCCCGTGCATATGTTTGTTAGAGTCTTTACAGTAGAGTTGCAGGTAGTCAGTCATGTCAAAGTGGTGAAATGGGATTGAGGATTGAAGGTTAGTTTCACTTAGAGCTAGGATATCCGGGGAGTTTGTCCCGAGAAAGGTTTCTACGTCGTTTATGTTGGTTCTAAGTCCTCGGATATTTGTGAATGCGAGCTTCAAGGGCGGAAGCGAAAGTGTTTTTTTGTTGGGCGTCTTGTTTAGGTTTGATTTTAATTTTTTGTAATGACATGTTTGTTTTGATTATATAGTGGGTTGGCCAAGGTGAGCACTTGTTTGGTGCCAATAAGCTCACACAACCAGTCCATTAGTCACGACCTGGTCCATGGGGGTTGTGGCCTCGGGAAAGCTTACCGGAGATAATTGCAGGGTCCCTTTCCATGCGCGACATGGCACATAAAACTACCCACGGTATTATGAAACTGATGATGAGCAGCCGTTCTTGGCGCTACCCAAGAGTTTGGGCTCCTGTCCTGTCAGTCGGAAACAGCAGTCAGACAAGCTGTCTAACCTGTACCCTCTACCTGTCGGAACAAGAGAGACCCAGACTGATCATGGAATACTTAATAATAACACAATAAAATAACTAGAAGGGACTCTATCGGTAATTATATATCGAGCTTAATGACAACAAGTCTGTTAAACATAATATCAGAGATTCTAAAATAAGTTCTTAATAAGCTTAATTTAGATACATAACTATGGGAACATAACTGGTTGGCTTATAACATAAATCATTAATTTAATATGAATTTAATATAAAATATTCTCATTAATATATAAAATTATATTATATAATTTGACTTGCTTAACAAATGTTTTTGAGGAAAATGAAATGAGGACAGTTGTTTCATGTTTACATTTGAGATTGGTATTAGAGTAGAACACTTTAATTCTGTAACAATGTGCTGTCTGTCCACATGATTCAGTAGTAACAGGCGTGTCTTCCTTTTGTCATGTCGTTTGGTATGAGGCGGATATACTGACTTTACTTGTGAAGTTATGGCTATGGTCATGTATCAGTCTACATCTGAATAGAGGTGTTCAGTTGATGAAATAAAGCCGATTCAGTGTTAAGAATATAAACGCAATTATTTTCCTTTCTTAAAGCTTATCTTCATTAATCTAGTTTTACACTTATTTTATTTATCTTCTTTCTCGTGATGCTATGTTATCATACGAATTAGGTTTTATTCAACGATAATGGCAGTTAAAAACAATTGCTTCAGCTCACTGACACTCCTCAACGAATTGAGGCGCGACAACAGACTCGATGCCTTTAATAATCTAAGAATATTTCATTTGCGTTTCTTCCTACGCATATGCATCGCGAAAAAGATAACACGGCGCAAGGTAAACGTTACGTATGATTCGAATAGTCGCCAGTGAAAATGTAGACTGTAATTCTTTTTCTTTCATTATCCAACGCATGCGTTTTGAAAACATTGTATCTGTTTCTTAATGATTCTTAACCTTTCTATGTTAGTCTTCTTGATACGTTTTAACTTTTTAGCATTTTTGCATCTTGTCTAAATATTTTTAGTTTTTATTCTCAGTAGACTCAACATTAACTCCTGTCATTGTTAGGCATATTATTAGTGGATTTAAGTTTTTTAGTACAGACGTAATCAAACATAGTTTTATATAACGGGTGTGCCATTTATCGATAGGACATGTTATCTGTTCCTGATGATTGTGTTTGCTTTTTCACCTAACATGTTCTGGAAACACTGTGAGATGGAACTTCTATACAAGCTGAAATATCTCAATCATTTGAGGAAAAGTTGTGATGGCTAAATAAAACAACCGTACTTTGAAATTAATGAAACAAACACAATTAATTATTGGACACATGGTACTTTTATACACAGTCGACACAAAGAAAAATCTCCTTGTGTCGACTGTAAGTTGGCCCCATATGAAATAAAAAAAACAAGTGTTCAATAATTAATTGTGTTAGTTTCATTAATTTCAAAGTATGGTTGTATTAATTTAGCCATCACATTAGTATGGTTTTAGAGCCATCTTAATATATGTATTCGACTGATTACTTACCAATTATTATCTCTCTTCGATGATGACAGATTACATCATCCGGTCTATCTACTTTAATTCTGTTCACTACTTTTCATAATTTCACTCCTTTAACCTTATAGGCAGTATGCCCTTGAACGATTATATAAACAAAGACACAATAAAGAAAGAGTGTTTAAAACTAGTTTACATAACAAACATGGAATATATAACACTAGGACATAAGTCTAGATAAGACTCAGCATCATGTCTAGAAGTCTTTCAACAAAAACAAGAAAAATACTTGTTTCTAGTTTCTTTATTTATATACGAAAGAAAGGTGGTTTCAGACAAAGGTTATTAGTGAAAAAAGTAAATATTAAACTATCGTTTCATCTGGATCTTAACAAAACGACATCGTAAAATGTTCATGTCAAAAGCTTTGGGCACTGATCAGTCAATAAAATATCTGGTATGTGCTTTTTTATATCGAGAATAACTTCACAATACTTCTATAAACACTTTAAATCAATATTGTATAGATATCGCGTATTTAACAATAAGATTTACATTTATTCATTCCACATTTACACCGTCATCTCTCTGCATATAACACCATAAGTGTCTTAGTTTTTGTTCGATAATACTTTTTTTTACAAATGAGTAACAACATATCCAGGCCAAAACCCACGTTAAGATTGATGTTAATAACGTAGTATGACTGTTGAAAGATGAGAAATGTTATGTGAGTATGAAAGTGATTAATGATATTTTTATTACTTATGTGTGTTTTTGTTGTCCAACTCCCCAACATTTTATAATACAATTGTAAATAAAACTGATTCTAAACTATTGGAGTAATCTAAAAGGTAGATGTGGTATTGAAGTAACTGCTATGGCTAAAGTCATAGACCGCGCTTAGAAGAATGGATCAACATTATTGAGTTAAGACAAGCATAAAAAGAGGATTACCCCAACCCCTTTCTGCAGTCTTTACACTTTTATAACTTTTTGCCTTAATTGTACAATTTATTTTATTTTTTGTTTGCAAATAAATAATTTAAAGTGTAGTAACTGTTCTGTCTTCAGTTATATACGATTCATATTATCGCACATATTTCTTTTATCATATTGATTTCAAGTAACTGGGGGTGATATCTTGCAGACATTAAGACTTCCAAGCGTGTCTCATTATAATAAGACCGTCTTGGTATTCTAGTTAGAAGTTTATTAATACAATCAAGAAATTAGACAATCACAACCCTTTACAGAGCCTTCCTAAACATATTAATTATTTATATCAAGAGTATCATTTGAAGACTTATAATACTTACACGTACTTCGACGCATAAGTATATTGAGTTTTGAGTGCGAAATACTTCAAATGATTAAGATACTGTCCTGGTAGAAACTGCTTGAAAATAGGGTTTAACCGAATAAAGTGATGAGCATACGTTCCTATTTTTTCTGTGAACTGAAAGCTTTATTCATATTTAAACGTGATTGAAAGTAGCAAAAGGATTTGATATTTAGAATATTTGTTTCTTTTGCTGTATATTTTATTTTATTGAGATAAGAGCTAAACCACTTTCGCGCGTAGGGAAATGTATATGGAAAAAGATCAATATGTATATGTCATATATGTTATTCCCGCGATTAAATATAATCCTATTTCTGAATCTGATACGAATCAGTCCCACATTTTTAGAGTTATAGAGTGGGCGTGCACCCCTATATATATATTTATATATATATATATATATATATATATATATATATATATATATATATATATATAAATATATATATATATATATATATAGAGAGAGAGATAGAGAGAGAGAGAGAGAGAGAGAGAGAGAGTGAGAAAGATAGAGAGAGGAGAGAAAGATAGAAAGAGAGAGGGAGAAAAGGGGAGATAGGGGAAATAATATCACCACTTAATACAACATAATTTTTCCTATGTCGCTAGCTGTTTCGATAGCTCTGCTAGTAGAATACTGGACGTCAAAAATGGGGTCCTGGTTTCAAATCATGCTCGTTCTAGCCACAAAGATGAGTCATAGAGACGAACAATGTCGATGGATAACTGTATATTTCACACACACTCTCTCTCTCTATGTATATATATATAGTAAAGTATGAAAATATATTATGTCAATTAAGCTAATCAAAGTTGTCCGCGTTTCATCCCAGCAGGGGCTTTTTATGCTAAGCACACAGATTTCCTGTTACTGTTTGTTTTTATACATCCAGGTGATATTCGGTCTAGCTTACTAAACAATCAGAATAGTTGTTGCACTCTCCCACGAGTTAATGTTTTCATTATCCAATTGCTGAGCTTTTCCCAAACGAAAATCCGGCTGATTTTTACTGTACATCTTTTTTTGTTTTATTGGGTGTGGTGTGCGTCCCTTGTGTAAATGTGCGTAGCTAACAGTTGACTTTAATTTAGCACGTCTATGATCGGAATAACGTATCGTCTATTTAATTTGTTATTCATTGCTGCTTTAGATTTTGATTGGGTTAGTTTATTTATTTATGTGTTATGTATGTGCTTATCATAGTGTAGAGTATATTTTATGTCTTCAATTGATTGCTATTTCGCTTCTACAGTTAATTAATTTTTGGAATCTTTGAAATGTAAAATTCCAAGTTCTCGTTCAAACATAATAAACACGGGTCGTCTAAATATCTTTTTGTACTGGCCCATCGTACTATTTTTAATTATTTGGTGATGTTCGTCTTCTTTGCATTCATAGTAATAGTGCATAAGTGATGTTTTGAATCGACGTTTTTTGGTCTTTTATGTGATTTTATGGTTTTTATACCTGGATTAAATTCCAGCGAGGTTATATATATATATATATATATATATATATATAGTTTAAAGGTTCATACTTTTTTTTTTTAATAAGCATCCGTTTGAAATTTAATAAAAAAGAAGTGTGGTAAATTACATCGGAATTTTCAACTACAATGAATAAGCTAATTTTATTAGCGAAATATCTGTATAACTATAAACTACATACATACTTAATGTTGATTTATAAAAAGAGGAAAAAAAAATCGTCTTCGATTTGTCTTTTCTTTTTTGTAAAATACATATTGCATCTATAACAAGCTTTGATGGTATTTATTTACCACACTTCTTTTTTATTATATATATATATATATATATATATATATATATATATATATAGTATTGATGTTATTCGAGTTTTCGTTGGCAAATACCGTAGTTTGGTAAACAATGAATTTGGTTAGGCAGTTATTTTAGAGTGGAAAAAGTGCACGAGTTTTACAGTTACCATTTTCTTTTCATTATTAGATTTCTTATTTCTATTTTGGTTCATGCTTTACACATTGAGTTATTACTATTTTGGTGGTTATATTATTGTTCTTCCTCGTGTTATTTTTAATGTAGGTATATTAATCATATTTTTACGCTTTTCTACTACTCTCGTTTAGTCTTTTGTTATTGTGTGCTTTAATTATTATTTTTAGGTTTTTGTAGCACTATAAGTGCTTGAATATCTTGTGAACATACATATGTATGTATATATATATACATATACATACATATATACATATATATATATATATATATACACGTATGTATATGTAGAAATCCCATTTATTTTTAACCTACTTTCTGATATATACACACACGTATATATATATATATATATATATATATATATATATATATATATATATACAGGTCGATTCATAAGTCACTTAGCTATTTAAAATGATTACCATATGAAGCACAAACATACTATGAACTTTTGATCATTGTTATCCTACTCTCTGATTACTGCTATTTGTTATTTTAAATTTGTTCGTTTATCTATTTGTTTCTATATATATTTATTTTTATTTATTTAAATTTGTGTAAATCATCATATGTGCTTTTTCTCAGGCAGTATGTCATTTACAATTGAGGAGCGAATTTTTATTGTTATTCATATGGCCAAATTTGATGAATCTCCCACACTTGTTGAAAGGCAATGACGACCTCAAATCAAAAATCACTGCCGAGTTTGTTAAAATTTATCAATTAAATATGCTACAAAGAGTCGTAAATTCCTTGCAAAAAAAGAATGGAGTTATGCATGCAAAACGAAGGTGGAAATTTTTAGAATCTGCTGTAATATTAAACTCCCATGAATTAATTTGTTGAATAAACTTTCTGTTTTGTATTACCGTATTTTTAAACTTCAGAATGTCAAAAATAAATAGCTAAGGTACTTATGAATCACCCTGCATTACACTTTCTCATATATACACACACGTATATATATATATATATATATATATATATATATATATATATATATATATATATATATATATATATATACACATAGATGAAATGATATGAAGAGAGATAGGTATATAGAGAGAAAAAAAGATAGTAATTATAAAATTAATTGTATTCATAACTATTCACACACCGTAATAATCTTTAAATTCCCATATTATTTTCAATAGACACCCGTATGTGTGAAACGATTCAAATTCATTATTACTTAAATTGTAAAACTGAAACGCAATAGTAAATTCGTATAACATTGAAATAAATACTAAACATCTCTACACTATATATTATATCACATTATAATATTATACGTGTGTACATGAAATAATATATATATATATATATATATATATATACATATATATATATATATATATTAATATATTTGTTTATTATGATATGATGTATACGTTTCTGATGTTATGAGTACTTGTAATATGTTCCGCTTTATAATAAGTACTAGCAGCGCTACCTGGCGTTGCCCGGGGCTCTCTCTTCACTGGTTTCCGCATTTCATCGCTCCCTCTCTCCGTTGCCACCTTCTTTCTGTTGCCTTCGGCGAAAGCTGTCTCTTCCCAACCCTTCTTCTTCCGTTGCCCTGGGCAGCGTTTTGACACATTTCTATCAAAAGTACCACCTCTCTCTGCGTTTTCCATATACGTATTATCTATGGACTGGTGCGTATACATATGCATACCTATCTCCGCCTTGGTGCGCATACTATATACTTTGCTATTTCCGCCCATGTGCGTATACTATATACGTACCTATCTCTACACCGGTGCGTATACTATATAGTACCTATCTCCGCCCGAGTGCGTATACTATATAGTAGCTAACTCCACCCCAGTGCGTATACTATATACGTACCTATCTCGGCCCGGTGCGAATACTATAAAGTACATATCTCCGCCCTGGTGCGCATACTATATACTTATATATCTCTGCCCCGGTGCAATTTTTCCAGCGTTTTCCATAGATGCCGTAAACAGCACAAGCTACTAAAGAGCGTTTTCCATTGGGGCTCTAAACTGCACAAGCGTCCTTCAATTGTATTGCATAGGGTCGCTAGATTGTACCAGCCCCAAATAAACGTTTTCCATAAGAGGGCTAAACTTCACGAGCCTAAAATGGCGTTTTCCATAGTAGTGTTTAGCTGCATAAGCCCCCGAAAAGCGTTTTCTCATAATGGCGCAATACTGCACAAGCCATTGAAAAGTGTTTACTATAGGTGCGCTATGCTACACAAGCCCCAAAAAGCGTGTTTTTATAAGAGCGCTATACTGCACACACCCCAGGAAACGTTAAACATGGTGGCGCTATACTGTACAAGCCACCATAAAACGTATTCCATAGGGGCGTCGAACTGCACAAGCTTCAATTAAGCGTTTTCCATAAGGGAACTAAACTGCAGAATCCTCTGAAAAGCTTTTTCCATAGGGGCGCTATACTGCACAAACCCTCAAAAATCGTTTTCCATAGAGGCGCTATACAGCTAAACCCATATAAAAGTGTTTTCCACAGAATCGCTATAGTACTAAAGCCCCTGAAAAGCGTTTTCCATAGGGGCGCTATACTGCACAAGTCCCCGAAAAGCGATTTCCATAAGGGCGCTATACTGCACAATTAATAGAAAAGTGTTTTCTATAGGGACGCTACACTGGACAAGTCCCCGATAAGTGTCTTCCATAGGGACGCTATACTGCACAAGTCCCTTACAATGTATTTTATAGGGGCACTAAACTGCACAAGACCCCAAAAGCGTTTTCCATTAGGGTACTATACTGCACAAGCCCCTAAAAAGTGGTTTCCTTAAAGGCGATGTACTGCAAAAGCCCTGAAAAGTGTTTTACATAAGGCTGCTATACTGCATATGCCCTCAGAAAACGTTTACCATAGGGGCGCTAAACTGCACAAGTCACCTCAAAACGTATTATATAGGGGCGCTATACTGCACAAACCCTCTAAAAACGTATATCATAGTGGCGCTAAACTGCAGAAGCACCAAATCAGCGTTTACCATAGAAGCGCTATACTGCACACACCTCCTCGAAAGCGTTTAGCATAGTGGTACTTAGCTACACAAGCCCTCTCAACACGTATTCTATAGGGGCGCTATACTGCACAATCCCCCTTCTAACGTATTCCATAGGGGACCTAAACTGCAGGAGCCTAAAATAAGTGCTTCCTTAAGGGGCATTATACTGCACAATCCCCTGAAAACTCATGATAATTTGTCCCTGTCGTATCAAACAACTAAAATAATGTTCATTCATGTAGCGTCACTATCATAAAAGTAGAACTCATATTAATGCGGCCCTGTCGTATCAAAGACACAACATAATGTTCGATTATGTAGCGTCACTATCATAAAAAAGAAAAAGAAAAAAAGATAAACCTTGATCTCCAAAACCGTTGTAACAGTTTGTGGCATATTTGTATTATATGAAGGTTGGGAGCAAACACAGACCTCACGATAGTATTGTACAATCTTTGTTCAAGCACAACCATACTTTACTGATGTTAATGTACTTTCAAAAATATAATTGACTCTTATTAACTAACGTTTTTATAAAAAGAAAGGAAGAGAGAGAGGGAGAAGGAAGGGAGAGAAAGAACGAAAAGGAAGGCAGAAAGGAAAGAAAGAAAGTAGAGGAGGTCGGACGGAAGGACGGAAAATAGGAGGGAGGAGTGAAGGAAGTAAGAGAAGAAGGAAGAAAGGGAGGGAGGAAGGTAGGAAGGAAGTAAGGAAAGGAGTGAGGTAGGGACGAAGGAAGGAAGGAATGAATGTATTAAAAAGGGAGGGAGGGGGAAGAAGGGGGGAGCAGGGGAGGGGGAAGAAGAGAGGCAGGAAGGAAGGTATGAAGAAAATGATGGGATGGAGGGAGGGGGAATTAAGAAAAGAAAAAAGGAGGGAGGAAGGAAAGAAAAAAATGGAGGAAATGAGAGAGGAAGGAAAGAAAGGTTGGGAGGGTGCGAAGGTTGAAGAAAGGAAGGGAGGGAGGAAGGGAGGACTGAAGGAAGGGAGGTAGGAAAGAAGGAAGGAAGGAAGGCAGTGAGGAACTGAGGGAGGGATATAGGAAAGAAGGGAGTAAGGAAGGAAGGAAATGAGGAATGAAGGAAGGAACGAATGGGGAAAGGAAAGAAGGATGAGTATGTAGGCCATTGAAGAAAAGGTAGTAGTGTGAGGGAAAGCAGAAAAGGGTGATAGAGGGAAAAAGACAGGAATTAATAAAAAGTGGTAGTGAGAGGAAAAGAAAGGAAGAAAATAGTGGGAGTGAAACATAAGAAAAAAGAAGGAACAAATGGTGATGGTAGGAGGGAATGAAGGGAGAAACAGTGATACAGGGAGTTAAAGAAGAAAGCGTGCTAGTCAGAAGGGAAAGATCAAAAGTAGGAACAACACGCAGAAAAGGTGATAGTGAAAGGAGAGAAAGAGTCGGAGAAAAGGTCGGAATGGGAGGAAAATAAGAATAAACAACGGAACAGTTGGGAGTGGGAAGAAAAAAAAAGGAACAAACGGTTTTAGTTGGAGGGAAGGAAAATTAACTTTAGTGAGAGAGTAAGAAAAAAATGTGGTAGTGGGAGAGAAAAGAAAAAAAGGAAGAAAAGGTTGGGGATGACAGAAGGAAGAAAGGTGGAAGGTGGAGGAATACGGAAAAAGGGTAGTGATGGGAGGGGAAGACGTCAGTTATCCGAAGGTATTTACTATATACCCATTAGTAAAAGTACATTTTTTTATCCCGAACAAATCTTAGTAGAACAAATGTCCTCCGTAAATTCCTAATCGTTTGTCGCCACCCATCCATTTCATATTAATATGAACATAAATTATTTAGATAAACGGAAATAGTCCGAAGAGATTTAATATACACCAATTACCGAAAGTAATACTGGAACCTTAGAATTTTTCATCCAGGACAATGCCGAGTAGAACAAATGATCCCGGACAATTCTTAATTTATTAAACCCTTCCACACACCCGACTCCTTCCTATACCAACCGACTAAGATTCCTTCCCATGTCATCCCACTACTTCCCATACTCCTCGACTCCTTCCTATACCGTCCGACTCGGACACCTTGCCATGTCATCCAACTCCTTCCTATACTGTCCGACTCTGACATCTCGTCATGTCATCGGATGATCTCTTCTCATAAAATCCGACTCAGACTCCTTTCGCATTCAGTACTGGCCAGGATATGCATTGCCTAACTTTTATTGTAGAGCACTTGTTGTTCCCAAATCGTCACCAGTTTAGTACTGACCAGGATATGCGTTGCTTAACTTTTATTGAGCAGCACTTGGTCATTGTAACTCGTCACCTATTTTGTACTGATAAGGATATGCGTTGCTTAACTTTCATTGTATCGCACTTGTTCTTCCAAAATTGTCATCTATTTAGTACTGGTCAGGAAATGCTTTGCTTAACATATGTTGTACAGCCCCTGGTTATCTTAAATTATCACCCATCTATTACTGGCAAGGATCGACGTTGCTTAACTTTTATTGTATTTCACTTGGTCTTCCCAAATGGTCACCCATTTAGTACTGCCCAAGAAAGACGTTGCTTAACCTCTATTATATAGCACCTGTTAATCCCAAATTGTCACCCATTTAGTATTGGCCAGGATATGCGCTGTTAACTTGTATTGTGCCGCATCTGGTTCAGCCAAATCGTCACCAATTGAATACTGGTCAGGATATATGTTGCTTAACTTCTATTATACAGCATCTGGTCACCCTAAATCGTCACCCATTTAGTACTTGCCAGGATATGCGTTGCTTAACTTTTATTGTACAGCACCGTGTCTTCCAAAATCGACACCAATTTAGCACTGGCCAGGATAGACGTTGTTTAAATGTTACTGTATTGCACCGTGTCTCTCCAAGTTGTCACCCATTTAGAACTGGTCAGGATATTCTGTCGCTTAACTTTAAATGTATAGCGCATGGTCTTCCGTGAATCGTCACTGATTTAATATTTGCCAAGATATGCGTTTCTTAACTTTGATTGTACTGCACCTCGTTTTCCCAAGTAGTCACCCATTAAGTAGTAGCCATCATATGCGTCGCTTATCTTTGATTGTACAGCACCTGGTCTTCCCAAATAGTCATCTATTTAGTACTTGCTAAGATACGCGTTGCTTAATCTTTGATTTTACAGCACTTGGTACTTTAATCGTCATCCATTTAGTACTGGCCAGTATATGCGTAGCTTAACTTCTATTGTACAGCACCTGTTCATCCTATCATCACCCATTTAGTACTGGTCAGGGTATGCGTTGCTTATCTTTTCTTTTCGGAGGATAATAATGACAATAGAACATTACTTAACATTGTATTGTCTTATTCCTGGACAACGCCAAATATTTGTTTCGATAATTATGAAATCAAGGAGGCTGCTAGAGCTATACTAAAATTAATCTTTTTTATTCCCCCTCTTTTGATGAGGATAATAGTCCGAAGAAAAACGCAAAAAAAGAACAATAATGATGTGATGATGACATAAACATAATATCCAAACCTATCAATATGACGCCATGTGCACAAGATAACATTACAAATCGTGATCACATAAAACGAAATAATAGCTATTTTACCCCCTAAAATGGATCCTTTTTGAAAATGTTTCGATATTATTTCCCGGGGATATGTCGGTTAAAATAATACCTACTTCAGGGGTGTGTGTTGCTTATTTTTTATGTTTCAGCGAGACATACACGCACGGACATTTTTGCCTTATATACATTGAGATAATAGTAATAGGTTTGCTCTTCTATGTAACTGGTTTGAATATAAATTCATCTATTTCACTCCAGTTAAATACAGTAAATAGAAAATTCAAATTGAGTAAATCAATCATTGCAGTAACTGTAACATTTGAGATATGAAAGTTAAATTTCGTCTATCACTTCTTAAATCTGATTGTAATTATAAATGTACTTTTCTTTATTGATTAAATATAACTCTACGTTGTTAATAAGTGTAGGCGTGAGTGCTATTGCAAATTGCAATCTTAGTATGTACATTTTTAATATACGGCGATATGTATGTGTACGTAGTTTCAAATATATCTAACCGACGAAAGTGGGTGTATGTATATCTAGGCCGTGCTTGTCTGTATGTATCAAGATTTACGTACTCTCTGGGCATGTAAAAGTAATAAAAGTATTAAGAGTCTGTACTTATTATGGGAAAGTGTATATATGGTATCTATTTAGATTCTCAAATGTGTAAGTGTTTAAGTGAAAAAAGCGACTTGATTTCGTCCAGTCGGTGAAAATAATAAATGATAAACTTGAAACGTTTACGTCTCCAACCACAGTCATTGTGCCTTGTTAAGAGGTTTATTTCTACTTATCTGACTTCTTTTCGTACAATTAAATATTTAGTTGTTTTTCAACCTCGTAAATGTGCGTTAGCACAGATACGTATTTGAATTTTTGTAAGCTGTTCTAATCTTTATATACATTTTGTTTATATGTATACATTGGTATCGTGTGATGTTGATCTACCTTATTTCGGCAATAGATAAACTCTTCCAAACAATATATATATAGGGATATGACGAAGTGTCGTGGTAATTAATAGTGGCAGCTATAGCCACTGTATCGGACGCATACTTTCTGTAAGACACTATTCTGTACTTTTGTAAATACACTCTTGTAAATATACATCCGTGTATTATTATCGGCCCTTGATAGTCACAAGAGTGGCGACAAGAATTTGAACCTTAATCCCACAACACTGGCGAAAAGGCAAACATAATTCGAACGTATCTTGCACAACACTGGCGACAATGGATTTCGGACACGAAAATAACTCGAACTTTTGTTACACAAAACACTGTTAATGTAAACTAGTATATACATATGATAAAACATAACCATTACTAAAACTTTAATGTTGGATTTTTGAAAAAATACTTTGGTTTACTGCACTGGAAAATTGTTACTTATAGAGCGTGAAGTTTAAATCTGACTGGATTTTTAACAAGCAAAGTATGTCAATTCGGCCGAAAAATACCCCAACGTCCGGAAGTAGGATTAAAGAACAAAGGCTACCTACATGATATTCTAATAACCAGTAAAAGTATCGAGCAACACAAATCGCATATACATGAAGTATTTAAAATAATTAAAAATTATGGCTTCAAATTAAAGAAGGGGAAATGCAATTTTTTATGAAATAAATAAAATATATAGGTAAGAAAAAACATTGATCGTAAAAGACTACACCCAGAGCGAAAACGTTCGATAAAAAAATATGCCGGCTGCCGAAAACATATCGTCGTTGCTAAGTTTTCATCGGTTAGCAAATTTTGACATGTTTATCCCAAGCAAGCATATATTACGAGCGTCTCTTAACGAGTTATTGAAGAAGGACACGATTGACTCAGGACGCAGAATGCCAGTAGGCATTTGAGAATATAAAAAATATTCTCACTTCTGAATTATTTTTAACGCATTATAATCCAGATAGCAAAATCGTTATCGCTACTGATTCTAGTTTATACTACATTAGAGCTGGCAGTATGCACACAATAGCTGACTGTTCGCTGAAACCAATCGACACGCGTCTAGTCCATTATTATCTGCATAAAATAGATATTAACAAATCTAGAAAAATGCGCCAACTAATATGTTTGAAGTCCCAAAATTCAATCTTTTCGTTCAAGTAATAAACTCTTTATTACTAACCGATCATGAACCAACCTTAACAATTCATGTGTCGGTAAAGGGTTTATCGACGACTACTGCGAACATATTACAGATATGACGAACCATTCTCTTAAATTACATTTACAAAATTGAGTTTGTCTCATCTTCAAAAATTAGTCATGCTGACAGTGTGTCTGGAGATGTACTAAAATATGCTGAACCCCTTGAAGACACAGCGATTGCCTCTCTACAAATTGAAGTTGTGTACCGTCATTAGAGAGTGTGCGGTAACACTCATAGAAATAAAGCCAAAGGCGATAGACAACGATATTCTAAAGAACATAAAGGGGTATGAAATAAAACACCGACACATTACGGAAGTATATTCTATATGTGATAATGTAATGATGTACAGCCATCGAGTGGTTATCAATGCAGCATTGCAGAAACGAATTATAAAATAGTTAATGTCGGTCATCCGGGGATGAAACGCGGGAGCGTCTGTGTAGCTTAATTGCCATGAAAATATTTTCATAGCTTCGTGTACATGTCAATCTTCAGTCAACCTCCTGGATACCTTTCCTCAATATGTTTATGAATGTTATGACTTGGATGCATTATATAGATTTAACTAAAAAGTATGTTTTGGGTTGCAATATTTGATGTTATATAATTGTATGTATTTGTATATATATATTTATGTATTTTCAAAGTGTAATGTTATTACCTACAGTAATATCACTGCGGTAATGGTCCTCTGAGGAGAAGAATTACCTTTGAAAACTCATGAGTTAAGGACGTTTAGATACTTTGCTTGAACTTTGAATTATAATAAAATTTGAATAGCACCATATTTTATTATTTCATTTAATATTATGATATATATATATATATATATATATATATATATATATATATATATATATATATATATATATATATATATATATAAATATGAAATATTTAATATTTATAAAAAAAATATTATTGTTTATCAGCCCCCTCCCACGGAGGCTGGGCACTTTTCGAGGAGCTTTAATAACAAGCAGTACAAATAGCTATATGCATGGTCCGACGTTTCGTAGATCACTCTTATCTACTTGGTGAATGGTAGTAATTCTGCTATTTACATTTGAAATTCCTCTCTATTTACTAACTGATTTCCAATGGCCTGAGGGTAAGATCTGCGAATCAGTGGCGATTTGTGTTCGGGGTTCGCGCCCGCCGACCGTTGAGAATTAGTTCCTAGACTGAAGACTGCGTTAGCATGAAACATCGATGTCTCTAGGTATATTTTAAATATTTAATATTTATAAAAAAAAATATTATTGTGTATATATATATATATATATTTAGATGTATATATAAGCACATAAACATATACACAATTAAGCATATACATAAATATGCACGTATACATACACAAAACATGCACGTAAAATCGCACCCAATGTATGGAAAACTAGAAATAAAAAGTTGAATAATATTGTTATATTTTTTTATTCATGTTCTGATGTGTTCGGTTGATTGAATTGAAACAAACAGTTTTAAGAATAGATACTATATTGTCGTAGTCAAAAATAGTATTTTCTATTTAGCTTTAATAGTATAAATAGAGTATTATACTAAACTTTTCTCCGACTTGAATGAATAAATGGATCCATACTTCAAAGATAAACGGTGTACCGTGAAACTGTCGTAAAAATACAGTTAAGTATATTTTCTAATTATGCATTATTGATAGAGCTATTTTATAGAATATCGGGCTATTCATTTGTCTAAGATGTTAATTCGGTTCTGTTCCGATTTAGAGTAGAAGTTTACTTTAAATCTCACCGAACTACTTATAGTATATATCGGATAGTTAAATAAAAACGGGCAGCGTCTCCTTGAGCTCTGCTCTTACTGCGACCTCTGCGTCACCAATACCTTCTTTTCGACTAAGCCCCATCACAGGGTGTCGTAGAGACATCCCAGGTCTCGCCACTGGCATCAACTAGACTACGTCATTACTCGTAGGCGCTCCTTGATCAAGTACTGGTTACGCGCAGCTTTCACAGCGCGGACTGTGACACAGACCATTCTTTTGTCGCTAGCAAGATACGCATCCTCCCCAAACGTGACCACCGATCAAAGCAGAAGCACCTGCCTCGCATCAATACAATCGGAACTGCTATGCCTGAGCTGCGTGAACGCTTCGCCAGGGCCATGGACAAAGCCCTAGAAGACTGTCCAATAAACAGTGTCATGTTGAGGTGGAACCACATCCGAGAGGCTATGTTTCAGACTGCTCTCGATACTTTCGGCAGGAAAGAATAGAGGCAAGAAGACTGGTTTGAGGCGGGAGCTGCTGAGACCAAACCTGCCATAGCTGCAAAGCGTGATGCCCTCCTCGTCTACAAGAGAGATCAATCCACTATGACGTTTGCGGCACTCGGTACTGCTCGTAGCGATGCACAGAGGATTGCCAGACGCTGTGCAAATGATTACTGGCTCCATCTCTGCCAGAACATCCAGATTTCTGCCGATCTGGGAAACGTGCGCGGAATGTATGAGGGGATGAAAAAGGCTTTCGGGTCAAACGTCATCAAGACCGCCCCACTCAAGTCAGCTGAAGGCCTGGTCATTACTGACCGATGCAAACAGATGGAAACGTGGGTTGAGTACTATCAGGAACTTTACTCGAAGGAGACCACTGTCACTGACTCAGCAGTAGCGAAAACCAAATCACTTCCCAGAATCGACGAGCTGGACATCCTACCTACCATGGAAGAGCTCAGCAAAGCCATCGCCTCCCTAGTCAGCGGCAAGGCCTCAGGAAGCGATAACATCCCACCTGAGGTAGTAAAGTTGGCAAAGGGTAGCTCCCTCCTGGAGCACCTATATGGACTCGGCTCGAAAATCGCAGGCAGCCTTTCCCTTGACTCAGAGCTTAACACAAGGATCGGCAAGGCACCAACAGCAATGACCCGGGTGACCAAACGAGTTTTAGAAAATGGTATGCTGACTACCAACACAAAGATGCAAGTATACCGGGCAGTTGTGCTGAGCACCCTCCTGTATGGCAGTGAGGCATGGACACTCTACGCTCATCAGAAGCGCAGACTGAACGCCTCCCACTTTGGTTGCCTCCGCAGACTCCTCGGCATCAACTGGTAGGATCGAGTCACCAGCATTGATGTCCTGGCTAAGGCAGGATTACCCAGCATGTATGCTATGCTGCGAGCTAGACGCCTCCGCTGGTTGGGCCACGTGCTCCGCATGAACGACGGCCGCATCCCCAAAGACATGCTATTTGGAGAGCTTGCCACTGGCACAAGGCGTAGTGGACGCCCCGCTCTCCGCTACAAGGACGTCTGCAAGCGGGATCTTAAAGCTGGCGGACTCAACCCCTCTCAGCTCGAGACCACTGCCTTAAACCGCCAAGGTTGTCGAACCGTCATTCGGAACATCATCAGTGCAGCTGAGGAGAGGAGAAACAGGCGATGGAGGGAGAAGCGATCACGCACGGCGCAAAAGACAGAAAGATGAGAGAGAAAAAAAAAGACTACACAGCCTGTTGCAGCCCTGGGTACAAATTCTGACCAAGACCATGACGCGCATCCCCCATGATCTCCCGAGATCGATGGAGCCAACAACTTATTCTGCTTCTTAATGATTTAATTTTATAGCTTTATTACGTAGTTTTATTTCTATACTAATTTTTCCCTCCACATGTTTCTTCATATTTATATTTTTTAATTTTTTTCTTCTTTTATTTCTTATTTTTCTATTTCTACTTTTTATTATACTTCTTCCTATTTTCGCGTCTCTTTTATTTTAACATTCTCATTTATGTATTTCATATTCTACTGCCCACTGCCAACCGTTGTTTACTCCTGTTGTTCTATCGTTGTAAAATCTTTCTATATATACATTTTACTTTTATTATTTTCTTTTATCCTATTCTTATAATTTTCTACACTTATTTTTCCTGCAGATTTTTTAATCTATATTTTCGTCCTCTATTTTCTTTATATTTACACTTTTCTTCTACTTTTTCTGCTTCTACTTCGGCTTTGTCTCTCTCCTTCTGTTTACTCCCGTTGTTATCTCGTTGTTATACCGTTTTTTTTAGATTTTACTTTTGTTCTTATTCCATAATTTCCTACACTTTTACTTCCTTCTGCAGATTTTTATTCTACATTTTCATCTCCTTTTTCTTTATATTTACTATTTGATTCTACTAGGCTTTTCTCTTTCTCCTTTCTTTCATTAGTTCTTATTTTGACATTGGTTTACATCCCACGAATGTTCTGAGTAGTGTATATCTGCACATTCCATTTTATTTGCCGCCTCTCCTACCATACGCCATTCTTTATATATTATTGTTCCTCTTCTTGCCGTTGTTTTGTTATCATTATTATCAATGCTCCATTTTCCACATGCCTTTTCTATAAATTGGTTTCTTCTCTTTTCTGTACATTACAATCGTATCGTCGTTCATGTTGTAGTTCTTACCCATGTTTTTTTCTATTTTAATCTTTCCTCTTTCTTTATGGATATATTTCTTTTCAATTTCGAACCCCTTATAGCAATCAGATAATATTTTCGCTTCCGGTAAAAACGGAACGCTTTTTTCTTCGCCCTCTTCAAAATGCTTTCTATCAGACGGATGTGATTGCTTTGCAAGTGAATTCAAGCGGAGACCGAACCGCTCAAGAACACAAGTTTTAAGTTGACGTATTCAGGAAAAGTAAAGAACTATTGCAGTTTAGCTATTGAAATATTATTTTGACAAGTGCACTGGAACCAAACATTACATTTCCACACCATTCATTTCTAAAAAGCAATCATATTACTAATGGCTTCATTTTTTTCGTATCGTTAAGTATCAGCCGTATATTTTCGGCGAAAGAGAACTATGAATTCATTCTTACTTTATAATGTCATAAATATTTCTGTCACCATTCACATCAGCTCTTCTCAACTGTTACTGTTGTCAGTCTCTTTTTACACCATGCTCTGTCTCCGTCACCCTCTCTCCCTCCCTCTCTCTCCTCTCAGTGAAGGAGACATTCTAAACTGAAAAATTCTTTACGTTTGCCCTCATCTAGAGTGACACATTTTAGGGGAGATGGATTTGCCCCTTTTTGGTACTAATGAGTCATTGCTTATAAAGCTTCAAAAGCCAATCCGCATAAGTGTAAATGAATTTGTCAGGTGAAATAAACACCTCGAGAATTCGAATCGATAGTTCAAACTTGGGAGAACCTGATTATTTTAGAGGCGGCTAAACGAAGATTTGATATAAACGACCTAGTTTTTAACTATGCAATTAGGGGGTAATAAATTGGAACTAAAGAAGTGCATGAGTATGGAAATAACTGAAAGAGACAGTACTCACACATACATCGACTGGAAACGAGCAAACAGTACGGGGATATTTAGGCTTATAACAACTCACATAGCAAGGGATAACGCCGGCAGTTATCAACTGGAAATACTTGATAACAGTTGGTCTGAGACTACAAGATGAGACCATGGTGATAAAATGAGACGACGAGTATTTGTAAACGAGACGGACGTGTTATGTCTGATACTATACAAGAATTCATTGGGTTTTATTAGTGGTATATCATAGTAAAGAAATAATAATAATGATACAATGCGGAAGAGAATGACGAAAAGAAGAATAAGAAAGGAATCAGTAGAAGACGGAGCAGAAGAAGAAAGAAAAGGAGAAAACTGCATGTATCAACAAAGTAGTTATCGCCAATCTCTAAACCCTATTTCAAACTATGTTATGCCGAACACACTCTGACACTATTCTCTGTTATTGTTGCGTTAAAATACACTTTGAATTTCATACGTTGCACCAGTTAATATTATTGTAACAATGTTTGACTATGCAACCGCAAAACATTAGTAAGGAAGGAGAAAAAAGATATGGAAGTAGAGGGAAAAAGAATAAAAAATGATAAAAAGGATAAAATAGATAACGTCATCATATGAGAAGACATCCTATAAATGATCAATACAGTCGAAAGTATAAATAGGAACGATTTATAAGTTATACATTATGCTCCTTCTATGTGTCACCAGCCATAAATCTCAAGAGTTAAAAAACCTCTGATGTTTAAGCAATAGTAATGGAGGTGAAACGCAAGAAATAAAAACAAAACCACACAAATATCATTATAAAAACATGTGAGCCAAAAGTGTTCAACTGAATATATATCTTCTATTCTGCACGGGGAACTAATTCGATGTTACTGGTGAAGAACATAATATGAAGCTACATGGTTAACGCCATTTTTATTTTATTAAGTTTAATGTATTATTACATGATATCCAGTGTGAATCGGAGCTTTGCCTATCTGAAGTCTTGTAGACTTACATGTCACAAAAAAGTATCTCTGCAATGTACATGCACAAGTTTTTCCATTCAGCATATATAAAGCAAAAAATATATAGCAACTAAAGCAGATAATTGATCAAGTCTTAATTCATTCTCACCTAGATGTTGTTAAATGACCTTCGAATGTCACAGTTGATCTCGAGAAGTGATCGGCGAGATTATCTACAGGTCTCTTTAAACAGTAAAATGGTATTCCCTATTTAATGCAGTTAATGAATACAGTCATTCACTGTTGTAATAGAATACTCTACACACCTTAACTGTATATAATAAGCACCGTAACACACTTCTCTGTCTCTATTCGACTATAGTGTTGGCTGTTCCTTTTACTCAAGTAGCAAACTTGTATATTCAAACATTTTGCAAGGATACACAATTTTCGAACACGAATATCTTAAATTATAACAGAATAAACTTGTGACCACTAATTATATAATACTACAAACGTCTTGATTAGCTATTAATGAACTAATCTGACGTCATTTAACCAAAGACAACAAACGTGCACACATTATGATTCTCTTAATTTACTCACACACATTTCTCTATATACATACACACATAAGAGGATAATAATGGCTACCCAAGATCAAGGTTTTATGCCCAAAGCTTTTAAGAAGATGCGTGATCTCAGCAACTATAACAAGTACAAGTTCAGCAACACAGAAGTAGAGAGTGTGAGTGACCCGGCATCTATTTGTAAGGTTCTGCTGGGGGACGGCTACTATACAATACGACACAATGGAGTCTGTAAATATCTCCACTGGACGATCTGTTAAATGTTGAATATTCAGTATAACATGAAGTCCTGTAGATATATACCAGAAAGAACTGTTGAAAATAAGTTGTGAACCATTAATTAGGACTATGCAATTCTTATTACTACTAGAACTTACTTATTAGAACACGGAGCTGTTGAAGCTGCCATAGTAGTATTGGACAAAAGGGATAGAGTTGCAACCCTAGCGTAAGCCAGTGCCCCTAATAATCCTGGCTTAGAAAATAAGAGAAATAATATAACGAAATACCAAAGTTATATGTAAGACATGAAAATAAACTGTTATATTAGAAAGATCTACGTCATTCTAGTAATTATAAGAGCAACCAGGCTCATGAAAAAGAATTTCAAAAACTACCTGGTAAATATATCCGATGAATCAAGTGTGAGAGAAATAAAAAACCATTTGGCTTAAAGGTACGGCATGAATCATAAAAAGATCTCTCGGTTGGAGTCTCTGAAATAGCGGATTAATGTCTGACATCCGGCAGGATGCCTTATACCCCGTAAACACAAAATGATAAGGAAATAAGAAAATAACATTCACACACACACACACACACCTATATATACATATATATATATATATATATATATATATATATATAGTAAGTTATGAAAAGATATTTATCGCAATTAAGCTACACAAAGACTTCCAGGTTTCATTCCTGAAGGGAATCGTCAGGTTAAATAAATACTGAAAATTGATACATAAAAGATGATATCTCCTTATAACATTTCATGTGGATACATTAAATAATATACCTATCTATCTATCTATCTATCCCTCTCTCTCTTTCTTTCTCTCTTTCTCTCTCTCTCTTTCTCTCTCTCTCTCTCTCTCTATATATATATATATATATATATATATATATATATATAAAGTAATAATATAAAACCAATTTTATATTGTTACGGTTTAACTGGTATCAGAAAAATCAACGACATAAATCAGTTCTAAATTACCATTTAGAAGCTCAATATTTACTATACAGAAACAAAACAAAACTATTTTTTCGATGATTTATAATTTCATTAAAATTAAAGGTCGGGAATGGAAAATATCAGAAACCATGAATTAACATATGTTTCAAGAAGATTTTAATCGCAAACATGTAAGAGTCAACAATAAATTGATATCGCCCATTTTCAGTATTAAAGCTTGAATTTAAGTAAGTGAAAAGGATACAATAAAAAATCTCCCATCCGATAAAGAATCAAAATTATTATCATACATAATGATTAGAATTATCTCTATTTGAGTAATGTTATATATGTATACATGTTTATGTATCTGTATGTACAGAATTCACTTCTAAATAATTAACCGATAATTATGAAGTTTTGTAATAGCTACTAGATGTAAGTGATTGTAATATTGTCTCTATTTAGTTTCATTGAGTTTTATGCAAAGGAGTTATGTCTCAAATTTTAGGCGTTTTAAACAGACATTTATATTCAGAGAATCCTGTTTTCTCATGAATTGGTGTTTAATGAGTAGAAATCAGATTCTCTGAAAACCTGATACATTTAATTCTTATTTTCCAATAAGAGTTTGTTTCCATATTATGACCCCGAAAACCTTTTTAAATACTAAAATAAACTGAAATTTGGTGAATATTTTTAATTGATGTTAAAATTTCATAGATATTTGAGGGATCTGAATTTTCAGGAAGGGCTTCCACCCCCTTTTGACGCACTTAGAATAAAACATAATTAAACTAAATATAGCACACATATTGACACATTACACATAGCAATTGTGTTCTAAAATTTATAAAGATAGGTTACTAAATCTTACAATACATCCTGTACATACAATTATATAAACATATAAACATGCATAGCATTTTATTATTAGAGACATGATATACTAATTTAAGCCTCCACCCGGTATCAAATAAGTTATTTGTATTATATGTTTACTTACCTATTCAAAGTATGTTTAAAGTTAATGTTTCGACGACATGTTACGCCGAATCTGAGTGCAAAAATAAACTTCAGATCGTCTGTTATATCAGCCTGATGATATGTATTCAGAATATCATAAGAAGAGTACAACAATTTATTGTCTCGTGTTGACTCAAATTAATAAAATACTAAATGATATTTTCTCCAATATTATTCTTCAATTTATTAACCTCAAATTACACAAATGTTGAACTCAAACTTGAAAGATCTGAACTTCATTACTGTTGAGCGTTTTCTTTTATTTTGAGTTTTACTCTGAACTTGAAATTAAAACAATGAATGTTAGTTAGGACATTATAAACTCGTAATCATTAAACCGTAATTGATAAAAAACCTGAAGTTCAAAATTATAAAGCTTAACTGTTTAAAACCTTTTGAATTGTACGTGTCGCTGTTTTATTTAAAACATTGATTTTTAATTAAATTTACTATTTATATATTTAAGATTTATCTTTTATAATTTAAGTTGATCATTTTAAAATTAAAATTGAATTTTTTCATTAAGTTGAGCCTATTTATTTGAAGTTTATGTTCATAATTACCATTTAGCTTATCTTCTTTGATTTTGCATTGCGTGTTTATTAATTAAAGTTGACTTTTTTAATTTGAGAGTAAAACGGTCTAGTCTAAAAGGATGCACATTATTTGCGCTATTTGTAAAACAATTCTCAATCAGGCGATATCAAACAATGTTCGCAAAATATTCACAATTAAGAATACAATTCTAGAAAACGGTCCGTGGCGTCTTGCATTATCACCAAGGGTTTTCTTCTGTTAATTTTCAACTCCCTACGTTGCATGTTGTATGGGTTCTTTTCATGAATATTTAATTAATTTATTCTTGTTTGTTTTATGTGTTGTCCGTCGGCCTTGAGAAAACGAAAAAGAATGTCAAAAGAAATTACACTGAATTTAATTAGATGAGACACCTTATAATTTGTTCGTGTGTTCTGTTGCCTTGTGATGATAAATTATATCGTATGTCACCATGGAAACATGAAATCCTTTTTGTATATGTAGTAAACATACAGACATCTTGTTGAAATTGTCTAATTTTGTTTAAAGATGATTCAAACGATAGAGAGGAGTCAAGGTTAATTCAGTTGTAGTAAAATGAATCGAAAAAGATATCGGGTAAGATTCGACGAAAACAAAATCAGGTTTGTGATATCGTTGCCGTAAAAAAACGAAAACTGCCGTAACGAAAATCTAATAGTTTCGATGATTAGATAATATGATAGAATACATTTGCAGCTTATGTCAACAATGTTTGAGACCTTAACAAAAGTGTGACTTATTTCTCATTCACTCCAACTATTATTTCATTTGATACTAGCATTTGCCAAAATATTTAACAGATTAAAGAGTAAGTTAAATTATAAAATATTTATTTGATTTTGTCTCCATCCAGCAAAGGTATCATGTTAAAACGTGTGTTAGATAGAAAGAACAGAGAAGGCAAACACACAATGGCATTTAAACAGATTATAGTGTTCAAATGTACAATAATGATAAATGAAAATAATTAGAATTGTTTGTCGTCATCGTTAATTTAATAATAAGGCATTTTTTTGTAAGGCCAGAAAAGATCGTCTGAATTTCATTGAAAGTTGTTTGTTTATTGTTGATAATAATATTTTGTAATTGACGAGAGCTGTTATAGGAGGAACCGATGGTTGTAGACGCTGTGATGATGATGATGATGATGATGATGATGATAATGATGATCATGATGATGATGATGATGATCATCATCATCATCATGATCATGATCATGATAGCGACGATCTAATTATAACTGTTAAGAGGCTCCAAATATGTTATATTATTTTTTTACATTTTTAGACATTTGTAGTGGTCGATAATCTTGGTTTATAAATGTATAACATGTAAATGCCATAATGTAAATATAAATAACAGATTTAAAATAATTATCGTTTTTCTCATGTTTAGTAGCAACACTTTGAGGTTAATTATTCAAGTAAACTACCCGTCTAGACGAAAATTGACTCAGAACTAATTCCCAAGTCATTGTATAACGCCAACTCAACACCTGTCATTTCGACATTTTCATATTATTTATTTTCTAAATATTCTGTTTGTTTGTTTTCTTCGTTCTTAAATTCGCTGGCACTTTAATGTGTTGTTCTGTGGCATTCTTATTTTGGTGAGCAGTTTACAACTTGTGCAAATTCTGTAATCCCGGTATTGCCATTATTTTCCATGTTTTCTTCTTTAAATTCTTTTATTTTGTTATCATAACAGTTTAATCTTCAACTTTTCCTAATTCTATCTCCCTTTCCTCTGCGTATTTCTCATACTACTCTTTTGTTCATCTTCAATTTTCACTACTACATTTTACATATCGTGTTTGCCTGTTTACTACTTTCACTTTTTCTTCATTTTTGTATTGTTTTTCTATTTTCATTTCTCTTGTGTATATTTATGTCGTATTTTTATCTTTCCTTTTCTTTCTCTAACAGTGTTCATTTCTGAAACATGTATTTTATTTCTCCTCCCATTCAACATGGTTTCCTTCCATCAATTCCTCGATTGTGCTAATTTTCTTTTCTTTCTTCTTCTGAATTCTTTAGTTACTTCCAGTTGAATTTCTCTTCCATATTTTGAATTTTTGGCACATTTTCGATAAGTGCAAAGATTTTCCATTATCCTTTATCATTTTATTATCACTGATTATTTTAACATTACTGCCTGACTCAGAGTTTTAAAATAGGTTTTAAAATGATGTTCACGGTTTTTGTATTTCTTACTTAAATGTTTATTTGTATTAGATAGTATACTAGCTAGAAAATGCCTATTATGATAAAAACTTGTAAACATCAATTTGATGCCAAAATACATGACGACAAAGCCTATATGGGGAGAGTATACATAGCCAGTATAATAGATGTTCCACCTTGTTAAACATTCACAGCTAGAACTCGCTAGAACTCGCTTAGCTACTACCACTGTCAATGTTTGCATTTTCTCCCTTTGCGAGGCCAAGACAAAACGACGCTTCCATGGGCAGAGTTTCTTTTCTAAGACTGCCCGTCCGTGGAACAGAGTACCGCGAGCCTGTTTCCAAGCCGACTACGACATGGTCCTCTTCAAGTCCAATGTAAACAAGTTCTTGTGTAACCGTTAATAATCAATTTCTGCCCTACTACAACCATCGTGCCGGTGATCGCGATGCTGTCTCTCCGTTAACCAGTCAGATTATTTAACCCTTATCCTCGAGTGGATGTTAGGCCTCGATAAGCGGTGATCTTTATTGTAAAAAAGACTAATCCTGGATATTTTAATTATATATATATTATATATATATATATATACTCCATTGTTTTGGTAGAGCTTATTTGTAAGGATATCACTAACTGCCATTAGCTTTAAGGCATAGCTTATTGGGTAAAACCAATTCAAGCTCTCAGCACGTGTCAATGTTTACATTGAGATATCATCAGCCAGTGTAGTATGATATCACAGGGGTAGAGGCGCCGACTGTAAGCACGACGGTTGAGTTTAAATCTCGGCTTGAGGAACTAGCTGGTATAGAAGCACTGAAGAACTCAGATACAGCGAAACAGTCTGTATATATATATATATATATATATATATATATATATATATATATATATATAGTCATCCACATACGTACTGTTTCGCTGTATCTCAGATCTGCTGTGCTGCTAGACCAGCTAGTTCCTCAAGCCAGGATTTAAACTCAAGTGTTGTGCAAACAAATATGTATTATTTGTAGGTCCTATAAAACCCTCTAGACAGGTACTGCACGTGTAGTATTAAGACAGTATGACGTAGCTAGCTATAAACCCATTGTTCCTTTCATTAAGTTGAACGCTCTTATGACGTCAAGCAGTCGAATAAAGTGTTTAAATTATAACTGTTTATTCGCATGACTAGTAATGAATGGTTATATCTCTATGCTGATGAGTCCTGATTATAAAGGACGAAACGTAACGTACATAGATAATTAACCCAAAAAAACAAATATATATATATATATATATATATATATATATATATATATATATATATATATATATATATATATATATATATATATATAAAATAATTGTGTATATTAACGTGTGTATGTTCCATCATATATGATAAGCAAGGATCGATTTACTTATTCCATCATACAGTATTTTTTACGTCATTATAGCGATTCTAAATGTCGGGTATGACTATGTTTTTGGGTCTTGTTGAAAACCACTTGGTTTTGAAAAAAGAATATTATTTGAATCAATGCCAGCAATCGCGCTCTTAAGAATTTTTTAAGATTGCATTAATTCTGAACTAAGGAATGCATGCCTGCATTGTTTTTCATAGAACCACATTTTGAAAATGCTATTTGAAGCAAACACGACACTATTCTTATGAATATACATCAACGGCAAAAGATCCGTGACCACCCGACAGAAGCTCATTATCACCTAGCATTTAATTTAGTCGAGCAGATCTGTAACCAGCAACCTCGGACGGTAAGCAAGTCGCCGGATTCGATGGGATCGGCAGACATCTTCGGAGAAGAGATGGGCCTGACACTTTTCTCCTTCACAAATAGAAATATATTAAGTCTCGTATACAATAGAAACCATACTGCTATGTTAAAATCTCTATGGAAATAAAGGTAGCACAAATAAGTGTATTAGAAAAGTTCCGTGAAGTCGAGATCATATTACAAGGTCTTAAAATGCTAAGCATCTGTTAAATTCTTTAGAACATTATTTGTTTTGTATTTTTGTTTAAGCCTAACTACATTTATAATAATTCTCGTTTGATAATAACTTCAATGCGCTATTGGATATCACTTCTCAAATATAAATACATATGTCTCCCTCTAATAATAGGCACGGATAGAAGCCTAGTCTTACAAAATTTACAGTTAAATACCATATTTACCCACAAGCTTTTAGCAAGAATATACTTATAAAATATGTACACATGTAATATATAAAATTATATTGTTGGGTTTTCGAAAATTGTCATTGCTGGCCTAGAAAAATCAGTATTTGATTCTTATCAACTCAGTTTTATATCTTATTTTTGTTCATGTCTCTTGTCATATAATATATATACTTCGCTTCAGTTACTTCCGAAAATATTTATTCCCGTTCATACCATTATTAGACTGGAGCCATTTGTCACAAATCAACTTCGTATAATCGGCTGCTTACGTCATTAATAAGAATGAAATAATTTACATTTCCCTACTTAAGAGTGCTTTCAGAATGAACAAAATATTTCTTAACAGAAATGTTAAGCTATTTCTTTAAAAGAAAATATCTTCCATTAATACTATGAAATTTTACCTTTTTATTTTATTATATAAGCGGCTTTCAAAGTCAATCATTTACGTATTATTCGCTTCATCCTATGGTAAGTCTAATTATTACTTTTTAGCAATTACAAATATTCTCCATATTATGATTTCTTACATACATAGCAGACTTATATTTTGACACTATATACATTATTAAAAAGCATTTACTTATTTTTCTATGCTATTACTTTGAGATTATAAATAATTAATTTCATTTAAACGCGCAAATATTTTATAAGTCTGTATTTCATGTTGGTATAAGCAGGTTCTTTTTTATAAATTTAATATCATTAAAAACAAACTCTGCTACTACAACTCAATCAGCAAGCTATGTACCTAGTTCGCTATAATGTTGGATTCACTGATAATAAGTCGACTTAAATAGTTTCTTTTTTCCCCGAATCTAACACTAAAAATCATAAACTTTGTTAGCGAAATCGTCCATCAATTTCAACCATTTACATAGTATTATATATTTTAGTCACATACATACTTTTTGCACAAGTAGCGCTGAGGTTCTCTGTTTGCGCGATTCTGAGACAAACGTGACTAAATGATATAGCATGATTTCTCTGAATATATATACCGGACTAATATTGTCTCGACCACAATTAAAACTTACCTTACTATGACTGTCATTTCTTCTGAAAACAGTTCAGTAGGTTACATTCGGTAACTGACGTCGGCCGCCCAGCGGTTGAGCCATCGGCGTGTCCGAGTACTGGACGGCGGAAGGGATTACTTTGATTGACAGGAGGTTTTCGCCTTTTTTCCCTGTTTTGCGAAAATACGTTTATTGAAGTAGTCAGTCGTGTCGGCTGACATGTGGAAAAATGAACTGAAACCCGAAAAAGTAGGGCGAATGGAATCTTATGAAATATATTATATATTTATAAAAAAGCAATAAATGTTTTGTTCATTTTTCATAAAGGTACTCCATATATTCTAACTGCAGACGCAGTGATTCCCGGTTTCGAAACACTTTCTTATACAACAGAGAAATAATGCTAACAAGCGCTTACCCTCCCCGTTCGACATGGCAACGCCAAAAATAGATGTTTGCGATCTGAATCACAACGTAGCCTTAGTATAATAGAATAAAAGCTAGTCCGATTGATGCGAATTTTATGGTCTTAAAATAGTGCTAAGTCCATCCACGGATAGAGTCACAATGGCGCTTTTAACGACGATTCTACACAGACGCGGTGCTTGGACCAAGATAGTTTCACAATGGTGACGTAAAAACTAAGATACGGCCACGGTAGACATCCACCAAAGAAGACACACTCGGATTATCCACAAACAGACAACGCTATAATTGTCTGTAGTAGAAAACATGTTGCCTGAACGATCCTCATACTCCTCAACAGCAGAAGAAAATAGTAGACACATGAAAAACGAGCAAATAATGTAGGTAGTTGACAAGTTTCCTCTGCTTCGTTTAACTTTTGAATAGATTTGTTGATTATTATTATTTGATAATCTATTGTCAGAACGTTTTTGTTTAGACTGTCTGATACATGAAATATACAAGGATGTATAAAGATGGCAAACACTAACCCAAACATCTGAAATAAAATACTCCCAGATGGATCAAATATCCTAATCTTTACTAGAAATTAGGCTAACTTAAGACCATGGGTCTAAGCTCTAAAAAGAAAGAACGGATCGACGAGTCTACAGATCTGAAGATGAAAAACTTGCTCATAATCTTTCAGATTATATGTCATCGTATTTGAGATAGGTTAAGCAGTGCAAGTTCGATTAGCTTAATTATTGAAAGATGTGCGAATTTAACCGTTCATTAATTAAGATATGCCTAGATCAAATCCGACAACCTTATCGGATGCCTTGTTATTCGCAAAACAGATTTTTAAAAAATTATGAACGTCTTTTATTTGATCATATGAAAGGACAGGCTATTTTGAATAATAGCTAGTCAGACATAATAAGTTGGCAGCAGGAACAAAGAGGGTTATACTAGGTTTAGGGTACCTAAAATAGAAGTATAAAGCGAACGATTGTCTGGTTCATACAGTCGTATTAAACCGAAAGGAACTATAGAAAAAAGTTTAGTGGTACACTTTTGTTAAATTGAAAAGTGTTTAGCGGTGGCATTTTAGTCATGATAAGTTTGTAAGGAACTGCCCAATCGATATCTGGGTAACTTAATGTTTTCTTTAAGAGAAACGGAAGGGCCAGGGTAACCTCGGAATATACTCTACATCACTAGCCTGATTGAAGGCCTGAGCCATTTACATGTAACAATGTACAAATGTTCTAAGGAAAACGGATTTCCGGAAAACATGAACATTTGAGAATATTGGTGTTAGGAGGTAGTAGAAGCGGTTGAAAACGGTCCGACTGATTAAAAAATAGACAGGGAAGTAAAAGTATCCAAATGAGAGCAGCTCCGGGATACAAACTCTGTAACCAGCACTTCGACATTGCTTTTAAGTTAAATGTTTGTGGTACGCAAAAAGAGCCACGCATTGAGAATGGATCGAAGGTTTCACCTCTTAAAACTGTAACAGAGAATTAAGATTCAGATCCAGCAGTGGCGCTAGCAGACAAACATAAGATAGCGAATAAAGAAAAAAATAAACTTACGTTGAGCTTATATGTACTTTCAGATTTTAATGTCGATATGATATTGAGCGTTAGTTGGTTAGTTGGTTGGTAAAGAGCCGGGTCCATCTAACATTTAAACCTAAAATTTCAAGTTTAATGAAGGTGAATATACCACTTTGTAGCGAGGTTTGTGGCAATACTGACATTTACTGAATAGAACCAGCTGAGTTACTTTCATCCACTACGACATTTTTCTCTGTTGTACCGGCACGTTACAAAGAATCAATAGGGGTCCTTTTCTCGCAAATAAATCCAGATTTGAGAAAGAAAACCGGTTGCAGAAGCTGACTCCCTTTGCGGTTCAGAGTGGAGACGGACTGCAAACTCCTCGAAAAATAGCTGAAATTAAAGTATAACAGACAAAATAAGAAAAAGCTACCCCAAAATATCCTTATACAATGACGGTAATCCGCACTGAGTATTTTGACTGATTTTGAAAATTTTATGACGCATAAATTATTTTAATGATATCTAAATATTTCATTTTATATATATAGATTTTTCTTTATCCGCATTTACCTAACTTTGAATAAAAGTAATCAAGTGTGAAGCCCTTTTTTGTTTTCGAAATACAAAATAGCGGATCTAGGTGTCTTTTAAACATTTTTTTATTTGAGATAATGTGATTGTGAGCGGAATTAATTTAATAATTTAATGTGTTTATTATAGTTAATTTATTCTTCTGATTGTTTTCAGTAGGAATTGAACGTTTTGTTACATTGTTGTTGATTTGCCGGGTACTTACGAAAATACTGGTCTGAACATAAGCCTATGTTCGAACAAATTTCTGATGCATTGAATGATATAAAATAAACATTGCCTTGGACCAGGTGAAAACAACGATACTACGTTCACATTTGCTATTTTTAGCATAATCTCAAAATTAATTAAATCATAAAAGTGTTACATACGTATTATATATATATATATATATATATATATATATATATATATAAAGGGAGCTGCAGCAAAATATGACACTAGAAAAAATGTACAAGATATACCAGAAGGTGCTGTGGTACGTGATTAAGTCCTGGGTGGACGAGATGAACACCGCACGCTTTTACGTCATCAAGTAGAGTTCTGCACCTGAACACATGGTCAGGACGAGCCGGACGTGACTGCTCAAGAATGTTGCTCAACGCTTGTCGCCGGAATAGTCGACGCCCTTTTTACCCTCTTCTGTGACTGATGGAGGCCAAGGCTAACACACACGGCGGCAACACGGTTTACTATCTGAAGCCTGTCATCGTTAAGAAATTCGTTTCTAGAGACAAGGATATGGTCGCCGAATCGTGTGACTCAGTTCTCCCTTGCGGTGGTTACATTGACAAATAATACTGTCTGTAACTCTGACTATTACTTAATCAACTGTCTGGTCTCTGCATATACAACTTTTGTTTTTTATTGCCTATTACGCTTTCATCTTGTCAGGTCTCTGATTCTGCGTAAACACTGAATATAAATATATATATATGAGAAAGGAATGATGAAAGTAATCCGACGTAATGTGAAATGAAAAAGGAAAAAACAAAAAAGGATGCTTTTTTTATATATTCATCAACGTTTCGTATTTATAAGACTTCCGCACGATGATAATTTAAAGAAAAATGTCATGCAAGTACGTGAAAATATTGGGTTAACATGATAAGTTTATGAGAAGAAGTAGTAGCTACTGCTGGAGGCGCAGAACCGAGGTGCGGGCTTAGTGAAGTCAGTAGCATGCTTAAAATTATCATCCTGAGGGAGGCTTACAAATAAAGACAAAACGTTGATGAATATATAAAAAAAGATCCTTTTTTGGTTTTTCCTTTTTCATTTCCCATATATATATATATATATATATATATATATAGAGAGAGAGAGAGAGAGAGAGAGACAGACAGACAGACAGACAGACAGACAGAGGAAGAGAGAGAGCAAGAGAGAGACAGAGAGAGAGAGATAGTGAGACAAGAAAGAAAGAGAAAGAGAGGAAGTGTATGAGAGAGAATACTTCTCATTCTGCTTTCCTTCTTCGTTAAATTCTACCATCTAATAATTTAATGTTTGTCTTTACATTTTTTTCATCTTCGTAGCATTCATATCCGACTTCGAATACCTCATATTCTTAGGCAACCCCTTGCCTTCTTCTTATTTAATGTTCATCTTTTAGAAATGTTTGACTTCATTTCCTAACAAGCCTTGCTCTCCTTATGCTCGACCTTCCATACGAACGTCTTTCACTACTTTAGCACTCAACAATGGAAACTTATGATGAGCAAAAGAAATGTAAAGATGAACACCGAAAACGGGAAATGGGATTTCATATTGAAAATCTCAGAAATAATCCAGCGTTCAGTTCATTGAACATATTCTTTTTTTTATTTGATCCTCGAGCAAATCAATGAATTTTCATTCGCGACTATTTGGTATTATATTCAAATACGTGTCGGTACGCATCTTTCTATCTGCACGCGTATTAGATTTAGTTGAACGTAATTCATTGAATTTCAAGAATGCTAATACTAACCAACGTACGAAGTTATCTGGAATTGTTCATCAATTTTGAGATTCGTCCTCGGATTCAATGGGTGAAGATCTGTACTTTCTACATACCATCTCTCACAAAACAGAGTTGCTTGTCTTTCGCTACTCTATCACTATTTCCAGGAAAAATGTGCGGATCAGCTCCAATCTCTCGATCCTCCTTGTAAGACTTTCACAAAAAAACTCTTCTTACTACACAAACTGAAAATAACTTTCCCTTCTCACTTGTGATTATCATCAGAAAAAAAGTACATGAACAAAGTTTCTTTCAAAAGTTTTTTCTTCTGTAAAACATATTTACACGGGAATGCTTACCTGCAGACTACATGAAGTCCTCAAATGTTACATAACGACGACCGTTGTTTAAATAAAAAAGTTAGAGTTACACCTTAATGGCCAGAGGTGACCCCAGTACAGACGTCTACGAAACGACGCCTATTTCGGATGTGCATATTCTTTTACTGGTCTGGCAATACATCAAGCAGAGAAGATGTGTTCAGAGCGCCATTCCAATGGAGTGGGCACAGAATTTAACTAAGTGTAATAAGGGAGAGCTATCCGCTTATCTATCTGTAACTATATTTCTCGTTGCTCGTACAAAATAACATGACGCTCTAATATTTTCTGTGACTGTAATACATATTTTTTATAAATTGACATTGGCGCCCGAGCTGTTTCTCAACAGACAAGTAGAAGCTGGGTTACCGACGGGTAGGTAATTGTATGTACAGGCATCGGTAAATGAAATTATATCACGAATCCAATGTCAACTAATACTTGTCATAAACTGTCCTTAAAAGTAATAAGAGAGTAGAAAGTAAAGCTTGGGTTTACTTTCGGCACCTCGTAACTTTCGCTTCCCTCATTTTGTCCTTAAGTCCTCACATTCCATGAGCTATGTTTCTGACAGAGTGGGAAGAATTGCTGTTTTCTATCCATTTAACACTTCTTGTTAGCTAGTTTTTTTTACCTTGAAGTAGTATTTTTGTTTTCTTCTTCTTACATTACACCTTGTCCGGGGAGATTTCCATAAAAAATACAAAATAAAACTTCTTTTTTTCAATTCATGATTTTCATACCTATAATAATATAATGTTCATTCAATTTACAATGTAGCCTTAATATATTATGAATCATTATTAAAAACAAAACAAAATCACTATGTGTATCGTCCAGACGTCGCTTGATCGGTTGGTCGGTTTGTCCCGCTACCGTTTGAAATAAAATTGACATCTATAAATTGTCGTATTGAATATACGTATATAACAGTATACCCAGAAAAATGTCACCCACGCAATCTTAAACTATCCACAATCCTTTCGTAAATCCAGTCATTTTTTATACAAATACACTTCAGTCTATGCGTGGTTTTTCCATACATTTCAATGATTAATGTCCGAGAGTTATTTTTATTTCTGCCCAATGTTATGTGCGGACACTTTTCTGATCGTCTCATCAGTAAGAGTTATTATCCTCAATAGACTACACCATGATCGCGTAAAATCAAGATTTGTATCGCAAAGATTACGTCTATTAAAACAACTCTAAAACTATTCCTGAACTAAAGAGGGACATCACAGTCAAAATAAAGGCGGTGCCAAGAGAGTATTCTGTCAGAATTATTACCAATTATGTACTTTGACTCCAGATATGCTCATCATTGATTGAACACCGATAGGACAAAAACACCTGAAAACATATGATTTGAAATTGGCGTAAAATCAGCTATAGCGAGAATCTTATTCGTAACAAATATAGTTAGATTTCAGAAAGGATTGTGAAATGTATTAACAGTTCCATGGATACAATTTATTTTGTTATAAGTAAAAGAGGGCAAAGAGTTGGCAACAGCCTTGTTTGAAATTTCAGATGTATTCGGTTTTTGTGAAATGTTGACAATAGGTGTTAAGCATCAATTAATAAATTATCTACAGATTTCATGATTTTAAAGTGTTATTAGAGGGATAATATGCAAACAACCTTTTATTTAAACATCCAAATATATTAGAGTTGCATTAAATTCAATCTATAGTCATTAGACACTAATTCAGCAAGTCTCACAAAATTTAAATTACGCCTTAACACTTTTAGGCTTTTTTATTACATTTTAGACATTTTCTCGAATCGAAATCTTGTAATTATTTGATACGATTGGATACCTTCACACCACGGTTAGGACAATCGAGAGAGATTAGCTAAGAAATAAACGGCATTAAAACCGACTGATCCATTGAATTTTGTATACGTAACTTGATAGTTGACTGTTAAAAGGCGAAAGGTCAAGTTGGAAATTTAGGATGGATGAGAAGGAGAACAGGTGTCTCTGGAGGAAAAACGGGACTTTATGCATGTGAATTTTGATTAGTGGTTTCAGGTCGGGGACCACCAACATTAAGAATACATACATGGGTCATAAGAAGATAAAGAAAAAAAAAAGAAAAATGTTCAATGTGTCTAATTTCTCGTATAAAAGGCTCAGTTTCTCGATCAGTTTGCCACGCTGAAGTTTGAAATTAGATTTTCAGCTATCTGTAGGTTTCAACGTTTACATAAAAGTTTCATATTTGTCGTTTAAATTTTCTATCAATTCTGTATATGTAAATAATAGTATTGGCCTAACAATGATTCAATTTTCAGCATAGTATTTCTAGTATATAAATAGAGAAAAGTAACGGAAGCAATAATGACTGCGTTGTGGCGACTGGTAATAATAAAAAGGAGCATTCCAGGTTTACTATTTTGTAGAGGGATTAGACACATTTTATTTTGCATATGTCCAAGTATTTCAATAAGAATCCTTGTCCGTCCGTCCATCATGTTATCTGTTTTATGGTTATATTTAATATATTATTCTTAGATGCGTTGACGCATCCTTAGAAGTAGTTTGTCACGTTTACGTTTGAAGCAGAATTTTCACTAAAATCGCGCATACTGAATGGCCACAACCTAAGATAATCGGTTCTTCTCCTCTTTATTCGTGTATCTAACACAACATTATTTAACATATACTCATATGTATACGCTGTGTAATGTTAGCGAAGAAGACAATGCCCTCGACGAGATACGCTTGTTGAGTTTTACTTTCATCAAGAGAATCGTGTGTTGGTGTGTGTTGGAACGTTACCACAATGACATTAAGAAATTAACATTTTCACCCGGAGAAATGAAATCTAAAGATCGAGTAAATTACCGACATCACTTGAGACATGGCCTGATTTTGAGACGAGTGAATTTGATGTGGAAATACTTCGTTTGGTGTCTCGGTGTGTCATAATATTACTGACATGAAGAGGCTTCAGGTTTTATTAAATTAATCTGAGAAGGGGGACGTTGTACTGTACTATTTCAAAGTCTATGGTAAAGTGTTAGTGAATATACTAGTTGTTCATCAAGACAAAAATACTTACATCAATAAAAGAGAAAAGTTTGAGCAGTGTTCGATGTAAAGAGCGAAGATGAAAAGCTATATGATCTTCTCTTACTATTTCAGAATAATTTCAAGAAATGATCTCGTATTAGTTGTGTATATAAATATAAATATATATATTTGTCTTTTTGTTTTAAATAACTCAAAGCTTCTTTAGACTATATATTGGGTATTTAGATCTGTATGGCTAGGTTTGCTTTCTCTTATCTATTTGCCTTTCTAGTACCTAAGGTACTAAAGCTTTTTAAACAAATTTTTTTTTTTTAATGCAACTTTAATTCCTATATAATTTTATTTCTAGCTACCATATCGCAGAATGGTTCTTGCGTGTAGTGTTTAGATAGCATTTTATTATTATTATTATTATTATTATTATTATTATTATTATTATTATTATTATTATTATTATTATTATTATTATTATTATTGTAAAGAATTTTATTTGATATGCAAATTACCATATCGCACGGTAGTCTTAAAAGTAGTATATTATTATTATTATTTTGATTATTATTATTATTATTTATTTATATATTAGTAACATGTAAAGCTGAATTATTTCGACACTTGGTTGGGGAAATGGTAGTTTGATCTGTACCATTGTAGAGCCCTGCATATAACTGTCCTGTTTTTAAATCTCCGAAACAGTTACATGGTAAACAGCTGATGATCCCCGTGTTAATATTAGATGTTTACGTTAAGGTCTCCTGTTTTGTTTCACTGTTAGATACTTAATCCCCCTTTTTTTTTATTTACTTAATATGATATATTTTATTTATTTATGAATTTTCCAACGAATGTTAAGTCTGCACTATTTTGGATTTAGTTAGTTTCTGTGGGAATTTAAACTGCATTTTCTTTTTTTTGTCTTTTTGTTTAAAATAACTCAAAGCTTCTTTAGACTATATATATATATGGGTAGATAAAAGGATGAAACAATCCGACAGGATGAAATTAAAAATGTAACAGTGGAAGACCCATAAGCTCAACGTTTCGCCCGATGTGATGTGGGCTTTTTCAAGAGTGGATGAAAAGTGTGCTTTTATCATCTTTAGCACGCTTTTCCTCCGCTCTTGAAAAGCCCACATCACATCGGGCGTAACGTTGAGCTTATGCGTCTTCCACCGTTCCATTTTAAATTTCATATATATATATATATATATATATATATATATATATATATATATATATATATATATATATATATATATATATATATATATATATATATATTGATGCCACTGCTGTTGTTTTCATAGGTGTCAATCCAATGACACTCTGGTGTTTATAAACTAGTGATTTATAAGAAGTAGAGCTTAATTATAATATACATTTTTTAATATATACAAACATGATTGGCTACATGTGTGCATATATGTTTCAGCTCCGATTTCGTTAGAAATACAACTACCCCAGGGCGTGTAACAACCGAAACAAAGACGGCGAGAAAAACAATTTTGTATGTCTTTTTTGTTTTTAAAAGGAGGAAAGTGGGAAGGAGAAACATCTTATATTAACCAGGTATTTATTCGGCTTTACCACGTTATTCATAGATATGTTCACACTTATTAGTACATGCACATACACTCTTACTGTTATTTTTTCTCAACATTACACTCCCACTTACATATTTTAATTTTAAGATACGGTAATAATTTTAGTCATTAATTTACCACCTCGTTATTGTTTAGCTATGTTTGCTACTTGAACCAAACATTTAAAATAATAAACATTTGATTCATAAGTTTCTTATAAACACGGGGCAAAAACTCACGACTTATTCATAAAAATAGATAGATATTCCAATTTATTCATATAAATAGATAAACATTAGCATTTTTGCAATTATGATACAAATTTATTTACATAAGATCGTAAATAATAAAAAAAGAAATTGCTTAGCCGGGGCGATGTTTAAAATAAAGTCAGATATCCTGAAGAGAATGCCGGAAAAACATTTGAACAAAATGATAAAAATTTGTACACGTCATCAATACAATCATTCATTTTGAAAACAATTTATTAAATGTGGTGTCGCTTAATATAGCAAGATAGAGAGAAAAAGAAGAACAAGAAGGCAGTCTTCTCCTTACTTTACAGACATTTTTATTGCTTATGCCTCATCCGTGTTTCCTCTTTTCTAGCGTGCGATGTTAGCTTAATTTTAATTACCTATCTTGAAAATTATAGAAATGTGTCAGTAATGTAACCTTTTTAATCACTTTAACTTATTATTTTAAAATCGACTAAATTCATATATATATATATATATATATATATATATATATATATATATATATATATGTATATATATATAGTACATGTATTGTATTAGTTTCTGTAGATGTAAATCCGTTGAAACTCAAGTGTTCATAAAAAGTGCTCAATAACAAGTAGAGCTGTTTATAAGTATAACTTTTTATTTATACAAACATTATTGGTTACATATGTGCATACATGTTTCGGTTGCACTCTTCGCAGAGAGTCAACCTCGTCAGACCAAGGATTTAGAGTAATGAGATGGGTTTGTAGATTTTTTCCGAATAAATCTTTGTCTGGGATTGGTTATTCTCTATTTCTCATGAATTGGTATCGGATTACCTATTTTACTTGTTGACCATTCTTCAGCCTTTTTTACGACGTAACCATCTCTGTTTTTTATTGCCCTTTTAGCCCTGGCTACTTTTCAACTCTGTTTGAATTCCCAAATCCTACAAACACATTTATTTTATCTATCAGTAAAATACATACATATAAACAGATTTAATAGATACACAAGTACATATAAATAAACAGACATCAATATACACACATCTAAACATGAACACACACACAGATCCACTTTCAAGCAAAAAATATATTTAAAAGTACGTATTTGCCTATGATTATACTTTTAGTATATAAAACAGTTTCAATATATAAATTTATTTTAATACAAGAAAAATCATCCGTCTGTACAAGTAAATACCTAAGCACCACACCTATATAAATACACGAACACACATACACATAAATATAACATATACATACGTATACACATACACACACGTACATACACCCATGTACATACATACATGTATACATCCACAACGCGACATCATGGAATATTACACGTCCATCACTAAAATCCTTTTCCAACATGCAATTGAATTTGCAAGGAATTCCGTAGACATTGCACAAAAAGATATCAATATTATACAAAGCTGCCGTACTACGGTTCTAATTAGCGACGATGAACAATGGACCAAAAACAGAGAAAACGGATCTTTTGATGTTTCTATGGGTTCGTTACACTCAGCTGAGGCATCTAATCTAGTAGGACTTTATATATTACAAAACATTACCTTGAATAATAACGTAGATATAGGGGATATAAGTTTATATAGGGATGATGGCCTAATGGTAGTCAAGGAATCTACTAGCGCTAAATGCGACAAGATAAGAAAGATAATCCATAAAGAAATGAATAAACTAAGGCTTGAGGTGGAAATTACCGGTATGTCACACAAGTTAACTCCTTGATGTTATGTTTAACCTAACTGAAAACAAATATAAACCCTTCATGAAAGAAAACTCCAGCCCCATATACGTACATCCGATATCAAACCACCCTCCTTCAATAATTAAACACATACCCAAGTCAATAGAAAGTAGAATTAGCAATAAGACGAAACAACGTTTAACAACGTTTAACAACTATAAAATTAGTAACAACACTGCCTTAAAGAATAGCGGGTACGTAAATGCCGACATAAAATATAAAAATACAACTACAAATGCTAGCAACTCTAGAAACAAAGGCAGGAAAATAATCTGGTTTACACCCCCATTCGATATGATGTTAAAAACAAAAATTGGTAACAAATTTCTACAACTTATAAACAAACATACCCCACCTTGTAACACACTATATAAGCTATTTAATAAAAAATACATTAAAACTAAGTTATAGCTGTACAGACAGCATTGAAAGAATAATAAAAAAACATAAGAATAAAATACTTAAAAGTGACTTCAACTATTGCAACGCCACATTGTGTATTGTCGGCAGTTGAAACCCTTATTCCAGACATTTAATGTCCCTGATGATCTGCCTAGCATATACCTGCTTGGTAGTGAAACACGTGTAGGAAAAAACATTGAATTTGAATAAATAATATTTGTAAGAAAACATAGCTTTAATGGTGATCATTGGTGATATATATATATATATATATATATATATATATATATATAGTAAAACAATATAATTACAAACACATACCTCAAACAATATTTTTCATGTTCTGTTTTAAGAATAGTAATACAAACTGCGCATGCAAGTAAAGGTATTTAAATATTTCATCTGTACTATATATATATATATATATATATATATATATATATATATATATATATATATATATATATATATATATATATATATATTATATATATATATTGTTGTGGGGTACAAATAACCCCTATTGAAGAACTAATGGAAGTAACCATCTATAATAAATACCATGGTTGCAAAGACTCAACATGGGACATTCTTATTCATGTTTTTTGTCGAATGATCCCGTATTTTTCTTGAGTAATCCTGGTAGCCAGTTGTCGTGACTGGTGTAACATCAAAATCCTCACGTTTGTTCTTTACTAATTTCCTTCGTCGCCAGTGTTGTTGACCCGTGCTAGGGGTCACAAAGATAACAACAACAAATTGTGACAGGTTAAAATATACAATGTATTTATTCGTAGCAATACAGTAACGCCACTAAATGTGGTAGGAGATGACCGGATTCCTACCATGCGGTAAAACATAGATAGGGATGTCCTCTATAGAGTCTTTGCAACCATGGTATTTATCATAGATGGTTGCTTCCATTAGTTCTTCAATAGGGGTGATTTGTACCCCACAACATATATATATATATATATATATATATATATATACAGTATTTGAAATTTTATGCTGTATGATTAATGTAAATAAAATTAATCGTTCTGATGCTTATATAAAGAAGTTATAAATGAAAAACATTTTTCCCATTTATTCATTTCTCTCTCTCTCTATCTCTCTCTATCTCTTTATATATATATATATATATATATATATATATGCAGAAGTGTATTTTTCTTTCTTTTCCTTTCTTTCTATTTTTGTATTTTGTTTTTTTCACGTCGTTTTAACTTATATTAGACTTTTAACAATCAGATTGGGTATACCAATTTTAGGTGAGTATAATTATTATGTTTTGCTATGCAGGTGACGGTGGTTAAGTTGATTACGACACGTGCCAAGTTCGAATCCAGTCGATTCCATAGTACCACTTTAACTTTGGGATGTTGGCAAAAACTACGTTGTCCCTTCTGCAAGAATGCCGACAACGTACCCAACTCGGTACACAAAGCTGTAGCATTTTTATTTATACACATTTACTTTACTAGCTCTGCAAGTTTTTGACATGGCGTCTATAAAAATAAAATAAAAACTTATACCCTTAATTGCACTTAAAGGCCCAAAAGCTCTAAATACGGACTATATTTCGTTCTTTCAGTTTTATGCAAAGGGTTACAGCCGGAGTTGAAACTGATTCGTGCAAATTAAGGTAGCTCGAATTTTTTAACATTTAAACAATAGGTATTTGACATCAATTAATAAGTATTACCCACATTTTAGGTTATTTTGACTATTTAAAAGATTTGACGGAATAATTACATTAGCACAACTTATTATTTTAAATTCAAATATTTCAGGTTCGTATTGAATTTGATCTATACTCATTTGACACCATTTAAGCAAGATCCCGATTTTCAATTTAATGTATGACCCCTTAATCCTATTTCTTAAATTTTGGACATTTTCTAAAATGAAATCATGTAATTAATGTTTATCAAAATTAGAATTAGGATTATAGACATGAGGTTTTGTATGATTATATCTTGATTTTAATCCTCGAAATATGTCAATTGTGTTTATTGAAATTTAGAAGTAATAAACCGCTTATTCGCTTCAATGAACAAATGAGTAATAGCCATCATGATTATCAATTAAATGTTCCTCAACTTACATCATTTCTTTAATGATAACTAAAATTATCGCTGACCTTATTTGGATTTATTGGGTCGGCTTACCATTAAAAGACGCCATGCCTCACAATTAATTGATTTCAATCATATTCTAAATATGGCAGAATTATTAAGGTTTATGTTTAGAGACAAAAATGCTAAAAATACGCGAGTGATTCACTGAACGTAAACAATCTGCTGAATTGGAAGCTGTGGATTTGTTACATTTGAACTTTGTATACAATGTTTAATTTTTCTCGTACCTTTACTGATATTTCTATTAATAATACATGTACCAGTGACCCATCGGGTCACAACTACTACCATTATTTATTATTTGTTTAATTTCATTCAAAAATTCATAATCTGTGACATAAGTTTTAATACATTCTTCTTGAATAGCTGCAAATAATGAGTCGCCTTACTTCTATTATGTAAGACTATTATAACCAAGTTATAAAAAGTGTCACTTTTTGTCTAAATGCTCACAGAGATATAAACAAAATATTAGAGAGTAGTTGCATCACATAAGGTGAGAGGTTTAAAGAGAAATACATAAATAAGTACGAAACAGATAGTATCGAACCATAACGTAATCTTAGAACCAAGGAATAATGTACAACACATTTTGTGCTATTAAATGACTAAAGGAAAGACTTAAGGAAGCACACGTTTATTAACCCACATTAATTATAAATTATATATATATATATATATATATATATATATATATATATATAATAATCTTTTACTTTTATTCTCTTATTTTGTATTTCATTTTATTATATATATATATATATATATATATATATATTACTAGTGTTATTATCAATATTATTTTTATTATGATTATGATTATGATTATATTTTTATTAAGTTTATTATTTATAATCATTATTAAACTAACTTCCACTTAGTGTAATTGTGAAACTGCAAATAAAATTACTATTATTTCAATTTATTTATTTTTTGGGATAATTGTTCTTAAAGATGTTCTTTAAAAATAATATTTTTTCGAATTTAATTAATTGCAAAATTAATTTTTTAATTGTAAATATACATTTTCACATGCGTGTATAATTTTCCTTTGAAACATTGTTTAATTGTAAAAGATTTTTCTATTGGTGTATTTTTATACCTGTACTATTGAAATGTTTATTCTGTCCATACGTTCGATTTTATTGCTTTTTATGCTAACTAAAGGTGGATTATCATATCGATCATCTTCTCAGATTACTGTAGTTTTAACTTCCAACCTTCTTTTTTTTTTAAAACATAGTTCACTCTAAATAAGGCAGGCCGCAACTGAAGACGTAAGGGGCTACTGAGAAAAAAGGGAGAAGGTAGGGGTGGTCAACCTAAATTGCAATGTGCGCCGTGAGATGTCTGTTTACGTTAGTTTTTAATTTCTGCATGTCAGTACTGTCGGGGAAACATGTGGCAGGGAGGGAGTTCCAGAGGCCAGCAGCACGAGGACAGAAGCTATTTGAGTAGAAAGTCTTCGGCATGTGGACACCTCCACAATGAATGGATGAGGTTAAGTTGATTGTCGAGTTGGTCTACTGTATTTCCGGCGAGGGGGCACTAGAGCAGCTAATTCATCGGAGCATAATCTATTTAAGTATTTGTAAAACAAGCACAATGATGTTACATTGCAGCGATGGGGCAGGGACTGGAGCTTGGTTGACATTGAGGATCTATTAGGTTGGTGACTCTTTTTTGGACTTTGTCAAGGACCGAGAGACTAGTAGATGAGGCACCAGCCAAGATGTGGCAACAATACTCCATTCAGGGGCGAATGCTGGCTTTGTAGAGGTACAGGATGATCTCAGGTGTGAGGAGTAAACTAGCACGGTAGAGGGAGCCCACCTTCTTTGCGGCAACCGTGGCAATGTCTTCAATGTATTTGTTCCAATTTATGTTACCCGTGAAAGTTAGGCCGAGGAGTTTGAATGATCAATTCTCAGGTAGGGTGTAATTTGGCATGACAGTCGGTGGTTAGAGAAGTTTCTTGTAGTTATTGAAGGAAAGGAGCTTTGTCTTTGCGGCATTAAAAGTTAACAACCATTTATGACCCCAATCTACTACAGCCTGGAGGTAATTTTCTAAGAATTCCCCCATTGCCTCGCATATGATCGCGTCTGTTTTGCCAACATAGCGAGAGTAAAGCGTGGTGTCGTCAGCAAATAAACCAATCTCAAACTCTATGTCATCAGCGAGATCGTTTATATAGATCAGAAACAATAACGGTCTAAGGATAGATCCCTAGGGTACACCTGCATTTATGTCATATTGCTTAGATGACAGCCATCGAGAACAACCTGGAAATTTCTTTTGGTTAGGAAGGATCTTATATAAAGTAATTGCCCAGTAATACCGTATGAGCGTATTTTCAGGAGAATCCCTTTATGCCATACCTTGTCAAAGGCCTTGGATATATCAAGCGCTACTGCCCTAGCTTCTTCTGCCTTGTCTAGTGTATGATACATGCGTTCAGAGATGACCGTTAGGATGTCCGCAGTAGATCGTACTTGTCTAAATCCATACTGGGTGTCAGAAAAAAGTTTAGCATTAACTAAGTGCCATACTATCGTTAGATATATTAAGGATTCAAAGATTTTAGCAAATATCGACAGTAGACTGATTGGGCGGTAGTTCTGAGGCTCGGTTCTATTCCCAGAATGCTTGTAGACTGGTACCACAGAGGCAATTTTCCAGCTATCGGGGAAGCAAGATTCAGCTAGGCATTTATTGTAGAGTTTTGAGAGGACAGGGGCCAGTTCAGCAGAGCATTTCTTCATTACTATTACAGGTATAAGATCAGACCCACAAGCTTTGGAGGTGTCAAGGTTTTTATGATGTCTCTGCCCTGAAATGGGGTGATGGTCAGGTTATCAAGTGTGGCCTCGGTCCGTAATGGAAATTTGGGGAGGGGGTGGTTATCTGAGTTCAAAGTGAAGTTAGAAGCTAAACACTGGGCAAGTAGTTCAGCCTCATCAGTGGCCGTGCAAACGACATCACTGTTGTTTGATAGTGGGTGAATCGTTGATTGTACATTGTTCACTACACTATTGTAAATTTTCCAGAAATCAAGAGTACCTAGTTTCTGTGACTGAATGCGGTTTTTTGTTAACTCATTATACCTTCTCTTTGCTTCGCCTATCACGGTCTTACAATTATTTCTTGACTATAAATTTGTCTATTAGTAGCTGACTTATGGCGGCCAAATTTACGGAACGTTTGTTGCCTCTCAGCTATGACAGCTGAACATTCCGAGGTGAACCATTGAGGAGAGTTGGGCTGGCTAAATACTTTTCGCATATGGATATAGGCTTCAATGCCTGCTTCGACCCATTCAGTTAATTAATTTGCACACTGGTCAGCAGGGAGTGAGAAGGTTTCCCTCCATGGAGTGTCGCTCGCTGATCTGATCTCTGATTGACTCAAAATCAGCTTGCTTGTAGTATCTCGTTTTTGTGAGCAACGGTTCATCAGCTTTTGGACGACTTTTTAGGGTGATATGTATCATTAGCACAATGTGATCAGCATTCCCGAGTTGGCTATGAGCTTTCATCACACAAACCTCGGGCATTGAGGTCAGGAAAAGGTATTGAAGTGAGGTTTGTTGTACTACTCGATCGGAGAAATTATACGTAGAGTTGCCGGCTGCGTCAGTAAGGCTGTAGAATTCCAACCAGTGACGGTGGTGGGCATTAAAATCCCCAAATACATGTATATGGGCATTCGCGTCAATTAAGAGTAATATATCTATGCTTTTACTAGAGACAGAGTTTAGCAGAGTACAGTCCTGGGTCGAAGAAATATAAGTAAGTGACGCTGTGATGCAAAGTCAATCTAAAGCACATGTAGTCTTGGTCATCTGATTCTAACCTATGTTCTCTAGTCAGAGGGAGGGTTTTCAGAACATAAACTCCTAGCCCGTGCATATGGTTGTCAGAGTCTTTACGGTAGAGTTGGATGTAATCAGTAATGTCAAAGTGGTGAGATGAGATTGAGAATTGAAGGTTCGTTTCATTTTAAGCTAGGATATCCGGGGAGTTTGTCACGAGAAAGGTTTCTACGTCGTTGATATTGGTTCTAAGTCCCCGGATATTTGTGAATGCGAGCCTCAAGGGCGGAAAAGAAAGTGTTTTTTGTTAGGTTTCTGGTTAAGTTTGATTTTAATTTTTTGTAATGACATGTTTGTTTTCATTATAGAGTGGGTTGGCTAAGGTGGGGCCTTGTTTGGTGCCAATAAGCTTACACAACCAGTCTATTAGTCGCGACCTTGTCCCTAGCGGTTGTGGCCTCGGGAACGCCCACCGGAGATAATTACAGGGTCCTTTTCAATGCGCGACATGGCACATACAACTACCCACAGTTGTATGCAACTGATGATGAGCAGCCGTTCTTAGCGCTACCCAAGAGTTGGGCTCCTGTCCTGTCAGTTGGAAACAGCAGCCAGACAAGCTGTCTAACCTGTACCTCAACCTGTCGGAACAAGAGAGGCCCAGACTGGTAATGTAAGACTTAGTGACAAAAAGCTTTCCCCAAGTTGCCCAAATAGTGAGAATGAGAACGGCGTTCATTGGCCTAGTAAGGAAACAAGGCTAGACACTGAGTGTTTAGAGGCGTCCCAGCGCTGGTATCTCTGCGCCTGGCTAATAGACAAAGAAGAAGTGCAACGGTCGGCGATAAGCAGAACCTATCAACTCCTTAAGCAATTTTAGGTTTGCAAACCGGATATTTTCTTCGGGATTCCGACTCTAGGAAGGTTGTCGATCAGGAAAAACGAGGCCTCCCTCACCAACGGTTTACTGCCACAGCTTAAGTAGTTGTTAGCAAGGTTTTATTGTCATATTTTTTCTTAGATGGATGGCCTTACAACATGGTGTCTTTACCCTGTGCTTATGAAAGGACTTGATATAAACATAAAGCCATATCGTGCTAGAAACGATCGTACACAAAACTATTGTTAATATGAATTTCTTCGGACGTATTTAAATGAATATTGCATCTTTTACCCCTCCACTATATATATATATATATATATATATATATATATATATATATATATATATAATATTTAAGTGTAGAATTATAACGATAATTAAATTATTGTTTAATAATAATCTATCGTGACAGTGCCTTTATTTTTGTTTTTATTTTTTATTTCACCCACTTTGACTCTACGCTCACACTTCAAAATAAGACATTTCACCCCTGGCCCTAATTGTGTTTCTTTACTTCTACTTGGTTTTACTTTATATAAAATTTTCAAAGTAAATTGTTGCCGACAATATTTATAATTACATTGTCGGCTTCCCCATCTTCTGATGAGAAGAAATATTTTCTTTGAAAATCTATGGATTAGTGGCATGAGGCTCCTTGCTCTGAACTTTTGTATGTTTTTAATAAATATTGTATCTTTACAATGGTTTATTCTCATCTTTCACCTCTAATACACACACACACTATATATATATATATATATATATATATATATATATATATAATGTGTGTGTAAAGGAGTAAGCTTACCAACATTTGTAAAAAATGTTTTTTACAACATTTATTCATGATTTTTTTATTTTATCGTGTTATATAACGCGTTTCAAACGGTGGTCCGCTTTCATCATATATGTAACTCATTTTGAAGGCATATCTTTCGATTTGAAAGAGTGTTGTTTCATTTGAGGAAATGTGTTATTGTTTGGCGTTTTTGCGCTTTTGTGGGCTTGCGGTGTGGGTGTTGTGTTTTGATATTTTTATATTTTTTATTTCTATTTTTTATTATTTTCTGCTTCCTTTGTTCAAATTCGTGTGTGTTTATTAAGTACGTGTGATTTTGACCTTGATTTTATTTGCCATCTCTATTTCTTGAAGTGCTTTGATTTTCTTTTGAAATTTATTATTTTTATTGCCCTCTCGCCGAATTGGCTGTTGCGCCCTTGTGTGTGTGCGTGTGGTTAGTTCTGAATCTTATACGTAGGTGAGCGACATTCATACACCCACACACACGCACACACATTTAAATATATGTGCATATACACACAGGCGTATGGTTAAATAGATGGATAGAGAGAGGTAAAGAAAGGTTGATAGAAGTGCGGTCCGTATAGTGTATAATTTGAGTTACGATATGTTCAATGCTGTATTGAATTTAGATATAAAGTTTTTTTCTTGTGCAAGTAAGTATGTGTAATGTTCGCTTTGGAAAATTGGCATTATTTAAAAAAATTATTCGCTGCATGAGTGCACATGTTTAAAGACGAATAATTTCGATTTTTTTTGTTTTAATGTTTCTTTTATGTAAATATACTCTATTATTAAATGTTTTTGTGGTGCCTATTTAAGATTCGTTGCATATTGTAGAATCTAGCACATAGACGTTCTTGGAGGTGCTGTTAAGCTCTTTGTTATTGTGAATGTTTGTGTTGGTTTTTTAAAGGTGTATGAGTTCCCCTCTATTATTATGTCAGATACCCCACATTTTTCTTTGTTGCATTTTGTAACCCCGTGTATTGTGTATTGCTTGAGTTTGGATGCGGTTAAACTTTGTTTGAGGTTTTTTGGTTGGCGTTTCCTTTTTATTATGTTTTTAATATGTTGTTTATTTTTTTTGTTTTGGTTGTTTTCTGCTAGTTCTATACCTCTTGTAGAGTGTATTCTATTCTTGTTAAAGTTTTCCGTAGTTCCTGCAGTCGGACACTGACTATAGTACAAATTCTGCATGCTAGGAAGTAGGGTATAGATTTTCGTCAGCTTTCGATGTGATGGCTTCTAAAATAGAGATACTGTTGGGTGTCTGTGGGTTTGTGGTAGATGTCTGTGATTATGTGATTGTTTTTATTTTTAATTAGTACTAAAAAATAAACTGGGAGTACAATTATCACCACAGAAGAATATCACATTAAAGCTCTACAGATATGGAAAAGGAAATAAATTATTTAAAAAACGTAGATGCGTCTTAACATGTAGGAAAATTATTTTTGAACGCCTTCGTCTTATTTTTCTATCGTATTCTTACGTTTCCTTTCTCACCATTATTTCTAATGTGTATTTTATTTTTTTGCATTTTAAGACAAACTGTTTTTTGTACATTTTTAATTAAATATTTCTATAAAATTAAATTACACCAAATAATCAATTCGATTTTATTATTTCTTATATTGTTTTCCACTTATTGTCAGATGTTATGTATATATATATATACATATATATATATATATATATATATATATATATATATATATATATATATATATATATATATATATATATATATATACATTTTGAACAATATGGAATGATTAGTATATTGAATTATCGGATGAGCCTAGAAACATAATATTAATGATAGAACTAACACATTTTTTACGACATATTAAGGTCGATTGCACAGTTACTTCTAGTGATGTGCCTGGGTTATCAGTTTAACTAGTCTGTATATATGTTTATACATTCATTTCATATACTAACCATTCCACATACAAATACCCATACATATATAACTATATATATATACATATATATATATATATATATATATATATATATATATATATATATATATATATATATATAATATAAATATAGAGGCAAACAAGCCTTCAAAAACCATGTATTAGATGCGAGTAATTAAATCAAAAGAAAAATAAAAATATTTCGAAACATTTAATAAAATATTTCAAAATACCTTCCGTTTTTTTTGTTTTTTTTCAATCAAGATGAAGAAAAAAACGGAAGGTATTTTGAAATATTTTATTAAATGTTTCGAAATATTTTTATTTTTCTTTTGATTTAATTACTCGCATCTAATACATGGTTTTTGAAGGCTTGTTTGCCTCTATATTTATATTAACTTACAAAAGATGCTTTCTAAAATGAACTTTCCTAATTTATATATATATATATATATATTTCTGAAAACGTTTGTTAATACGAACGAAACCGGTCAAATCTCATGTTTTTGTTTTTCTCCTGCATTTTAACCTGTTTTCACTTTGTCTCTATTTTACACCCCCACATATATATATATATATTTCTCTCTATATATATATGGGTAAGCACAGCTATTGTCTATGCCAAAATGTCTGCGACTGCATACATTTTCTAAAGCATATTTAAAATATCAGGGTTTTTTTCAAAATTATAATTAAAAGTTACAGAAGCCATGCGATGATCAAACCGGCTAATTTCCCCTTTCTTTGTCTTTTATTAAGATTTTCTATTGCTTTTTTGGCTAATGGTAGTATGTGCAACAATTTTTTTTCATTTTTATTTTATTTCATTTTTTCAAAATTGAAAAAAAATCTGTTGTTTTGTTTGTCAGGAGAATTAAGAAAAATAAAGTTATTCGCCGAAATATAACAATGCATGAAATTGAAAAGAATATTTAAGTTATGATTTTGTATTGATTTTTCTTCTGGTAATTGGAATGCAACAATATAGTATATATGCTTTGAATCTTGTAATACAACTTCATTGAGCTAGCAAGTTAAACTATTTCAGAAATTATAAGGAGTATATGCCTTAATATATATTTTTTATTAGAACTTACAAATCACTCTCTATATATATGCGATATAAACAATATACGTCTATTTCCTTCAAATACAAACACAATACAGTACACCCGAGATTTTTATCATAAATACATTTCATAAAATAAAAAATGACATATATTTATACTCCACATTATATTAATTAACCATATTATGATGAATCTAGACATCATAGTTCTGGATAATTTGGAATAAATACATAAATTAGAAGAGCCATAACCAATTGGAGCCTTGAACAGCCGAGAAATAATCCTATTTATGTCACAAAAAGCGAATAATTACATCATAACAGTGTTCAAAAGATCATGTGGACAGGAACTCGCATGTTTTCAATATATATATATATATATATATATATATATATATATATATATACATATATATATATATGCATATATATATATATATATATATATATATATATATATATATATATATATATATATTGTAAAACAGATATACCAACTCGATTTCCTTTAATTTACGCATATAAAACGCTAAATATTTCGTGTATATTATTCAGAAAAAACCTTTTAATAAATGAGTTACAATGTATAAAGATTTTAAAGTGCATACAGAATAAAATATGAAAGTGGGATTGAAGAAAAAAAGAGAACATATATTATGGAATATTTTTAATAGTTTTCAAAAAATAAAAATACAAACATTATATGATAAACATTCCTGTGTTGCTTTTTGTTCTTTTTTGACACGTTGACCTACTTCCTACTCGACAGAGAAGAAGACAATTATCTGAGTCTAAAGCATGGACACATGAATCCTTTTATTTGTATAGCTATCTGCAGAATCAGAGATAAGTTTGTTTTGTTTTTTGGCTCATCACATAAAAAAATGAAACACTTATGAAAAGAATAATAGAAGAAATGAGATGAGCCGGAAAATAGAGAAAATAATTACGGGAGAATAATAGGAGAAATAAGATAAAACGTCAAAATGAAATACAGAAAAACGGACAGAGAAGATTAAAGGAAAGCAAGAGAGAACAAAGGAGTGAGGTAGATTATAATAACAATTTCAAATCAAAAATACCGAGGAGCATTACATAATAAACAATCATAAAGAACGGATAAATCAATCAAAGAAAACAAGGCCGGGACTGAACATTTTACTGTCGGAATAAAACAAAGAAATAATAAAATATAAATCGACATGAAAGCATTTTGGAAAAAATAAAATAAAGAAAATACGAAAATAGAAAAGAAGAAATGAAGTAAACCCACGAGTACATAAATGTGTTTGTTAAAAAGAACAGAAAATTAAAGTTCAGTTGTTGTGAACGTGCTGAACACAAAGTAAGAATTAGTAGACAGTGTAAAGTAATAGAAAACACGTCACATGGTTACGTCACATGGTATGAAAAGAATGTAAGGGGGAGAAGTTTAGTTCCTTGAAAGTACAACACGCGTGAACATGTTAATTTAAAATGTGCTGATGAAATATTATCAAACAGTGATTATAAATCTCTCTCTATCTCCTCACCCACTTCTAAGCTATTTAGTACGAAGCCAAAGCTGAATACACCCGCTTTGTCTTCCAACAGTTTCTTCTTGACTTGACCAGTTTTGTAGGAATAAATAATTAGCTTTGATTTCAGGCAATTGGCTTTATGTCAAGGAGGATCACTGCAGTAGCGCCTACACTTGGAACGACCGGCAACACAAGTATTAATACACTTCATCGTCTTTAATGTATCAGAAAGTACGTCACAAGGTTGAAATGTAACAATATAAAACAGAATATTAACAAGAAGGGGAGCTTGTTTGTTAGAAGATTTAAAGTAGATTGAATTATGAACGCATGCATAAAATATAGATAAATATAATCAAGGTAAAAGAGATAAACAGAAACAACAACGAAAAAAGAGACAAATAAACTACAAACTATATAATATATGGTCCGATGGCCTTATCATTGCGGATATTAAAATACAATAACTATTTATTAGTATATTATATTATCATCAAACGAACACAAATGTGTTCAGCAAACTGCCTCATGGCAGTGAATCATAGCCCCCTTACTCCAGCAAGGAAAAAGGGCTTAACACCCGTCATCTGCGCAGCCTAAAGAGAATCCTTAGAATCCCTTGACAGGACTACGTCTCAAACAAAAATGCCCTTAATCAGGCGAACATTTCAAGCATGTTTGCTTTTCCCAGAAAACGTCGACCTAATGGTTTCTCCATGTCATGCGAATGAACAATGGAAGCACAACCATGTACATTTTATTTGGCTAACTAGACACGTGTTCCAAACCACCAGAAATACTTGCACTACATTATAAGGATGTCTATAAGCGAGCCAGAAAGATCTATCCAGCGCTGGTGATACCAGATAAGGCTGCCCTGTGGCTCCCTGAGACGAAATTCACCTACATTGACGTTTTTTTTTTTTTTTTTTTTTTGTAAAACTTAATTATGTTCTACAAAACCAAAAACAAAAACAACAGCCCCTCTCCCTTTCTCCCTCCCCTTTTTTATTTTTATTTTTCCTACCCTACTCCCGGTCCTGGATATGACCTTAAACTACATTCGATGGTGAGATCCGGCTTACGGACTTTGGGGAATGTGGAGCCTCCTCTTAATTACCATTGCTCCCAGGTCCACCCTGACCCGGAGTGGTAGTACCTGTTAGGGTCCCAACTATGGGTTAAATAGAAACATATATTAAAAGGGGAAAAGAACAAAAAAGAGAAGAAAGCAAGACCAGATTCGGCATTAAATAACCCAAAAAGGGTTGATATGCCGTAAAACAAAACTACCAAACCAAAAACCCTGATTAAACATTTGAAGATATAAAGAACTTGAAGCATAAAAACTTTCACTATAATGACCAGATTCGGCATTAAATAACCCAAAAAGGGTTGATATGCCGTAAAACAAAACTACCAAACTACCAAACTACCAGATCTATCCAGCAGACTCGGAGTCCGTGTCAAAAGACCAGAGCCACTTGGGGAGTGCTGTGACAGCATGCCCCAAAAGTGTAGAGATGTGAGTAGAGAGCAGTAGTGGAAGGAGAGGAAAACATGCCGGCAGGAGCTTGCTGCAAAAAGTTATAAAACGCCACCTACATCTGTGACTACTGCAAAAGAGCCTGTTTATACAGGATAGGCCTACACAATCACAGAAGACGCTGCAATTCTATAACGGACTAATCTGAGGCGCAGGACGCCATTTTTGCCGACAACTATATTTCGAGATACACAATAGGATTGATTTAAATATTTTTCCATTGCCCTTTCTATTTATTTCCGTATCAGTTATTATTAGAGATCTGAGTTCGTTCGCATACTTCGCGTTTGAAAGTTAAATGTTTGCCGGGCTTTTATCATTTGTAGAAATAACGTCTCGAAAAATTCAAAACAGGTGCAGCTGAGCATAGGAATTAGTGAAATGCAACAATTTGAGAGTAACACCGAGTCAGTAGATAATATTATACGTTTTCAGAGCCTTATCAATTATATAATGTAGATGTAATGAAACAAAAAGAAAAAAAGTTTAATATGAAAATAAATTGAAGCAGACAGATTGTAAGAAGATAGCTAGACAATGTATTGGTATAAAAGAGTATTACTAGCGATACCTGTGGAAATCAAACAGTTGTATCTTTCTTTGTTTTATGCATTGATGCCGTGCATTATATTAAACTCTGGCGGGAACACAGGCGCCACGATATATTTGCACCACTTTATTTCAACTTTAACATACTTATCTGCATACTATTCTTAACATAGTTTCATAATATATCTGCTTATAATTGTCTATCTCTAAAACATTTAAAGGGGTTTGTGGTATATTTCCATTTGCTGGGCACCCCTCGAGAACAGAGACACCACGATATTGTGTGACTATCTTTGGACAGAACAAATCCCGAAGGCCAATAGAGTATTCTGTAGTTCGAGTTTGATGTTAATACAACAGTGACATTAAATGTAAAAAACAACTATTTTGCATTTCATCTTAAGAGATTGGGCAATTCCATCTTTAAGAGTTAGAGGGTGATAATGTACGTACGAACACGCAATTTCTTTAGCTTATCATTTTTTTCATCTTGGATATGCCGGTGACTTAGTGGGTCATGGCACTCACTAGCTACATGGGTGTGCCAAGTTTCAATCCAGATCGTTCCATAGAAACACTTTCACTTCGGAGGTTGGCAACTTTAACGTGATTCTTTCTGTCAGTACCCGATGTCTTTCTAGAATGAAATTCTAAATAGACAGACATCAAGAAAACTTATACCAACAATAGAATCATTTGATTTATACGAAATAAATAAATATAGATGTTTAATATGATTAACGAACAAAGAAATTGAAAAAAAGAAAAGAAAGACGAACAAAAATGAATTAAGAAATAAGAATATATCAATAAAAAAATATAGCATACACTAAATAGAAAACTAATATAAACACAATGAAGGTACAAAAGATCGATAGTAAAAATAAAATTGTTAACAAGAATGTTATAAAGAAAAAGAAAAAAAAAGAAAAACGATGAATAAGGAATGAAATAAGAAAATATTATTGACTGAATGCACAAGAACGACAATAATGCTTATAAGAAATAAGATTAGATCTCTTTTCATACACATTAATCGTCTCTGACCCCTGACTCTTCGGATTCTTTGCCTAAGGAATGATTATAATCCTGCGGAGCCTTTGTTTGCCAGTGCCAGTTTGGATGTAAAATCTTTCCTCTAGCTGAGAGCAAATACGTAGCGTTTCCATTGTTCTTAGAAGACTTAATAGCGTTTCTGCTTTTTACCAGAAGGCGGCCGGCATGGTTACACGTTAATGAACAATCGTGTTATTAGTTTCTTGAGCTTTCGGCTGCCATTTTAGCTCGTGGAACTTTTGACCGAGAAACTTGGATTATACGAAGGATGTGCAAGTATTGTTTGATCGAGTCTGGTTGACAATCGAGACGAGTTTCCTTAACCTGCTTTCTGTGGAATCTTGAAATAGCAACAAAAGTAGTTTTAAATGCGGAAAGATATCAGTAAAACATGAAGAGATTTATACGTCAAACTATAATTGCAATTTTGAGAAAAAAACAAATAAGGCAGAACACAATCAGAGATAGGTATGGATAATGCATTTCAAGACTCGAAAAGATGTAGATACAAATAGAAAAAAGGAACCTGAGATTTTTTTGATTTTTTAATTTTTAAAAGAAATTGCTCCAGACAAGGCAAGAAGCTCATGATATGAGGAGTTAAAAATACTTTAAGGCCAAAAACTAGCCAACGATAAGTGTTAGATGGACATATTCCGACCTATAAAACAGCAATTCTTCCCAATTTGCCAGAAATATCACTCATGCAATGTGAATAATTAGGACACATAATGGGAGGCGAGAGTTACGAGGCTGCCGAAAGTAAACCGATTGCCCTTTCACTACTATCGCTAGAGATTTAAGTACATCCTCCCCTAAAAGAGAATCCGTAATTACGTGCCAAACATCTACAATTTGACTCGAAAGTAAACGAGTTCATAAAATTAACTACCTGCCCTTTACAATCCAATTACTTTCGATTTTTATGGAAATCGTTCATGACACGGCAGGAAACCACTTGATGAAAAGAGCTAAGACAATACTACTTCAAGGTCAAAAACTAGCTTACGATAAGTGTTATATGGGCAGGTTCTGACCGATAAACAGTAATCATTCTCTGTTTGCCAGAAACACCACTCATGGAATGTTAAGAAGACAACATAAGGGAAGCGAGAATTACAAGGATGTCGAAAGTAAACCCATAATCCAGTTTCTACTCAACAAAGAGAGGCTTCGATTCTTCATGACTTAAGACAAATGATTCAATTAAAAATTTTATTCACGCTAGTTGCTGAGAAGAACATATTTCGCATAACACATTATGCGAGATGATTCAAGCATAGCATGTTCGAAATGTAAACAAAACTAGTATTTTCAAGTTAAATTTATCTCAATATCACAGATTGACTGCATAAAATAACAAGCAATTACTATTTATTTCTAATAAAATTAAATACGGTGTTTTGATTCGAAAAAAGATAATTTCATTTTACACACAATTATTAAGGGAACGGACATAAAAAAAATCAGATTAGCAATATTTCGATTGAGAAAGTAAATTCATTAAAACGAATACCAACAAATGCAGGTTATTTTGTAGAAGAACCAAGCCACGAATAGAAAAAAATGAGTTTCATAAAAAAATATGCTTGCCTGTCGTGCGCAGTGCGCACAAACCAACATTTGAGCTAGGTTTCTGAGTCATGTCTAGATATGATTCTGCTTTGTGTAAGGGTTAGAGAGTATAAATGCAGAACTAATGATAATGTGGGGCGCATCGTGAAACGTTGAACAGCAGTGTGATTTTAAGTGGAGCGATAAATATTAGATTAAACGATCATTTTATGCAAAATGTCAATAACTTTAATGGATTATATTCTATTGAGTAAGAAATAAGCTGTTTTTATAATAATACGAATTTTGTTTGTTTTGGCGTGGCGGAATTGTTTTGTTTTTTTACAGTGCTTTTCTAAAATATATCTGTTGTACATTACCATTATAAATAAATCCACCAACTGAAAAAATCGTTTACTTATTATTAGCAAGTAAAATTGTAATATTTCCTTTTTGTTTTCATACCTTAATGCAGTTATTTCCTATAAAGAAAGATGGCAGATTTTGTATAAAAATAAGTATTGTTTAAATGGGCATTCAATCCCCAAAGAAGCAATGCATTGTTGATCAAACGTTTTGGAATTACAACACTAATTATATCGTGTTTAAGGATGTGGTGGTGTATTTTCTTTAGCGGGACTTTTCTGCAAAATCTCTTTTATCCGTGCCTTTTTCCTTTACGTCTTCTTATATTCTTAATTTGCATCTTTTTACATTACGCACGTCATAAACTCAAAATAAACATGACAACATAAAAGAAAACATTAATATTTTAATATGTACATTCAATCACCAAAAAGTCAATAAATTAAACGTGGCGTCACCTTTATGGTTTTATTTTCTCAGAACAATTCCAATTATTCAGCTTTTGTAAATAAGACAATTTTGAAATACAATTTTTGTTAACATGTTAAACTTTCAAAATTATTGAGACGAATTAAACATAGAGTAACTTTTATAGTGTTATTTTCTTACGAACAATTCCAATTATTAACTTTTTGTAAAAAAGACAATTTTGAAATACGTTTTTTGTTAACATTTTAAAATGTTAACAAGAAACGTATTTCAAAATTGTCTTTTTTCCGAATTATTGAAACGAATTAAACATGGAGTAACTTTTATGGTTTTATTTTCTTACGAACAATTCCAATAATTAACTTTTTGTAAAAAAGACAATTTTGCAATACGTTTTTTGTTAACATTTTAAAGTTTCAGAATTATTGAAACGAATTAAACATGGATTAACTTTTACTGTTTTATTTTCTTCGCACAATTATAATTATTAATTTTTGGTAAAAAAGACAATCGTGAAATACGATTTTGATTAATATTTTACACATAACATAAGATTTCATGCTAAACGTGATCCTTTCAGTTTTTGCATAATTGCGGTGTTTAATATATTCTTGGTTCCAATCAGAAAAAAACATTTCGAGATGTGTAACTATTATTTATGCCCACAGCAAAGAAAACAATGCGTCTGAACTGATATTTATAACTAGGAAAGAAAACTTCAACCAATATATAACTGTGGAATGTGCCAAATTATACTTGTATAAACACCAAACTATATACAGCTTTAATATGTCCGATTTCTATTCAGCACATTTCATTTATGCATTATTTTATAAGAAATGAGCGAACCTATCTAAACACTTTATATCACACCATTTAACTTTAAGTGAACAAACATTTTCTGAATCAAAACTATAAATAATGACGTAGAGTCAAGATCTTTTGACAATTTTAACTAAAGCAACACTTTTGATGAAGTTTTGTAAATTAGTTTATCTATTACTTCGCTAGTAATCAACAAAAATCACACAAATGAGCAATGGTCAAAGAAAATCAGAGAACGAATTATTACTGAAATAAAACCTTTGTAATTACGGATGTATAACTTTTCCTTATCCTTCCGAATTAATCCAGGTGTATAAGACTTAAACAACAATGATGGTAAACGTATAGCCGTCAAATATGAACATATATAAAGCTAAGAGAAAATTCGTGCAGACTCCGTAAATTAGTTAAATAAAATTAAATTGTTAGATAAGGACTCAGGAGCTGAACTCGTTTACAGTGTTTGTATTATGGGATATCGACACTATTGGGGCTGCTTAAGGCTGAAACGCAATATCTGTTTTAAACAATTCGTTGTTCATACCTTCTAAAAGTATCGTTACTATTTCAACTATAACTGGTAGTGAGTGTTAAGTGTTCATAGCTTTCCGAACACTATTTAGTACGCAGCTAAACTTGATAGTTCCGATAGAAGTTGAACTTTGTATAGCCAATGCAATAGGTCTTCATCGTACTAATCAAATCGATTAATATACGATTAGAAAAAAGAATGAGAAAATGAACGATTAAAAAGGACAGACATAAAGAGAATACATATATGTTATTGAGACTGAGTCTAGTATTATTAGACTAGAAATAGAAGTCAGGATGATGGAAAAAACGTAAAATATTACAATTTATTACGTAGTATATTGGGTTACGTTGAATTCAGTGAAGAAGTAACTATCGAGGGTTCAATAGGTAAGCTCTGACATGTGTCTCAACAGAGCAACCAGAAGTAGGAAAAACATGGATCGACTAGCGTCATGGAGATGTTGAGAAACCTTGTAGTTAGAAGAATTGTGTTAATAAATAAATAATGAGCTGTTTCTATTCCTACTTATTTGTACGTGTCTACAGATTGTTCAATAGTTGAAGTGTAAAATGTCTTTAAACAGAGAAAATGAATGTAGAAGATCCATGACGTCATTCAATAAGGTCAAGGAACGTTGTAATGAGATAAACTGTGACAAAAGTGTAATGATACGAAATAAACTGTTTTCATTACTAACTGTCTCTGTTCCGAACTTATAAAATGATGAATAAAAACCAGATTGTGTTATAATAATTGGCTGTGTTAATTAATTGCAATGAGCAACAGCTGGGTGAGTCTTGGCTAACCAAGAAGAACTGATTGTATCTCTTAGTTCACTACATCAAGAGATTTAATTTCTGTTAGGCAACATTAATATCAACGTAGAAGGGACTACTACAGAAGAAAATGGAATGCCTCAATGAAGAGGATATGTACCAATTTGGGCTTTCTGCGACTAAAGAAGTATGATTATATTGAGGTAAACTGGAGAATCCAAGAATATTATTGATTTTTATGTTTAGTATTGGGAACCTTTGAACGTATGTAAGGACTTGACTATTGAAAGTAACTATTGTGGGTTTAAGAAATGTTGTTACATATGCGTGAAATAATGGAACACGTTAAAATGAGTTGACAGACGTCATAGCGGATGTCGACAGATGTTTTACTGTAAAGAAATGTGTGCAACAATATAGCTATCGTTGATAAGCTGTTTCCATTCTTTACTCTTTCCCTGTTACGGTATTATGATATGATGAATAAAGGATTGTATTTCACTATCATAATTGTCTGTGTTAATTTATTGCAATTATCTACAACTGTGTAAATATCGTTAAATTAAGAAGAAATCATTCCGTTAAGTCACAGCATTAAGAGATAAAAAGGGGCCTCTCGATGAAGAGGCTATACACGAACTTGGGCCTTATGCGACTAAAAAATCTTATTTTAATAAATAAATGCCTGCAGGCATAAGTAAATGCTTGCCAATGTGATAAATATGATAATAACGGTGATGACACTGAGCGAATATAGCTCTGAACGGAACCAAAGAAGAGACAGCTTTCTTAATGAATTTATTCTACATTCTTCAAAGGTTTTTCTTTCTTTATATTACGGTCACGTAACATGTGAGCTATCAGTATTTGAAGAGTGAATCTAATGAAGAAGAAATTGGAAAGTACGCAATTCCTTCTAATACAATGTAGTCTCCGTGGCCGTCTTAATATAAAAAGAAATCAAAAGGAGAAACGAGATTTGAAACCAATAGATAACAAATCTTTTTATGTTTAGTGGCGACAAGGATTTTCAATCAGTATGTTCTTTGAAATTACTTAATTCATAAGCAATGACCTCATGTTTATTACTGTCACCGTTGACTATGACGATCCTCGTTCATCATCGAAGTTAAATATTAGCGAATCTTGTTAATACTAAAATGGGTGAATGTTTGGGAATACAATAGACTATAAGTTGTGAAAGTTGTTCTGGTCCAATAGACTTCTATACAAACAGTCCATTCTATTTTCTAATAAAATGATAAGAAATAAATTTCACATTCAATGTTAGAACACACCCACCCATTCACTATATATATATATATATATATATATATATATATATATATTAAGGTATATTTATATATATATATATATATATATTAAGGTATATCTATATATTCGTATGTACATGATACACTTTCAAACTCACTAACCGACCATGAAGATCTTTACAACATAGCTGGCTGCTAAGCATAAGGTATCTAAATTTAGACTATATTTAGTTTCATTTATTTTACTTGAAACGAATAAAAGGGGATAGAATCCCTCTCTAAAAATGCAGAAACCTCTTAATCCTACGAAAGTAAAAATATAATTATTAAACGGTAATTAAAAATATTCTCCAAATTCTTATTTGAGAATTAATATGTTTTTAATTCTTATAACATTTGATCTATAATTATTTAATATTAATTAAACAAGATACACTTAATTTAATATTCTACAAAAGATTCCGTAAATATGATACACAACTGTTCCAAAGAAGTAATTATATCCGTCTTTTAGTAAACATATACAGTCGTCATTATAACAATTACATGAGCTAGATTGTGTATTTCCTAATGTACAACATTAAACACTATGAAATAAATATTTTTAAATGATATTATAAACGTGAATGTCCATTTATGTTGTTAAAATTGAAAATAATTGTATATCTATTATATAAAGTAACATTAATACGCAATAGCTTTCGTAACAAGAGCTAGATATATAAACATGTTTTGTTTGTTCGATATTGCTCCATGTTTCAATAAAGAAAGGCTGTACTTTCGATCAATTTTAAATATTTATCATACTCACTATTTTTTCTATGAATACAGGAGGTCAGAGGCCTTTTCACACTCTATTTCATAGTACTCTTCCTCTTCTCACTTACACCGCAACATAATGTTAATTAAGTTACATTCATGCATATTCACGAGTAAATAATGGAATTAGTGCTTTCGCCTACTATCCATGTATAATATCATCGTTAGCCAATACGATTGCAAGAAAAAATTAACCGTATTCGTACGTATTATTTTCTTTGTTTTATGTTTGTACTATTATTCACGTCAAGCAAGGCATATGAAAATTAAGACTTAAACGCTACGATGGATTAGGGGCCAAATATATAGGAGGCATGTTTAACCAGGAATTGTACAGCAAAATTTGTGTTCACATTTCATCATTATAAAATTCATGTTGCTACCGTCGAATAAACATGGAAGAAGGAGTGATTTCCAAGGGCAAGTGGTTCCAAGGTCGAAGCCATAAGAGTAGAAAGTTTTCAACTATCTGAGAACCTCTGAGAGGTTTGGAATTTTGCCGCTTGTCGGATTTATCGGGAGTATGTTCGTTGAAAAGGGCAAGTGGAGTACGTTCAGCGGAACACATTATGTTTAGGGATACCACACTGCGCCGATGATACAGAGGGTACAGGTTAGCAGACAGTGCGGAATCTTTTCGGTTGTAGACTCTTTCCTGCACCCTGTCTTAGAGGGAGAGGCTAGTAGTTGATGCACCATCTCATATGTGGCAAAACACTGCATGCATGGACGAATGGTGACTTTATAACAGTATAGCATATTGGGAGATACAAGAAGTTTTCTAGCTTGATATAGGAACCCCATTCCCTTTACAGCACACTTGGTAGGATGTTCTATGTATTTATTCTAACTCATATTATATGTTAATTTTAGGCCGAGGAGTTTTAACTTTGGACTCTCAGGAAGGATGCCACAAGCTATTGTAATCAGTGGTTTCTAATAATCGTTAAAAGAAATGATATGTGTCTTTGTAGCATTTAATAAAACAATACATTTTGCACAATTCCACTACAAACTGAAAGTAATGTTCTATGGATTCCGTCATTACCTTAGATATGTGTGCGTTAAATTTGACTACAAGTAAGAGAATAGGGCGTGGTAATATTAGAAAATGTATCCATCTCGAATGCGATTTTCATCAGGGAGATAGTTTATATAAATAAGGAATAATAAAAGTACAAGTATCGACCATTTTACACACTCGCATTAATGTGATATGTTTAGGTGTGACGCCATTAACGATGACCTGAACTGTTCTGTAAGCCAAGAATAATGTGATTATATTAAATATTAGTCCAGTAATATTGTACGAATTAATTTTCCTGAGAAGACCTTAATGTCAGACCTTGTCAAAAGTTTTGGATATATCAATCGCTTCGCCTTAGCTTGATTTACTTTGTGCATGGTATATGCGTTCAGATATAACCATTATGATATCCACAGTAAAACTGGATTGCTTAAATTCATACCCTTGGTCAGAAAGACGTTCGGACTATTCACATAGGTAGACTATCGAAAGATTAATTAATGTTTCAAAGATTTTTAAAAAGAGCGAGAGGAGACTGATGGGGTATAATTTTGTGGGTAAAGTATTTAACCAGAGGTCTTGAAAATTGTACTACAGAGGCAATTTTTCAGCTATAAGTGAAACAAGATCCGTTTGTAGAGGACAGGGATCAGATCAACATACCATTTCTTTCTGACTATAGAAGTGATAAGATCAGGTCCACATGCTTTTCGAGAGTCGAGGTTTTTGATGATATACGGGACATGAGAAGTTGCTATGTTCAGATCATCAAGTATAGTTTTCGCCCGTAGTAAAACATTATTGAAAGAGTTGTTTGTGGGATCAAAGGTGGAGTTTATCGTCTGGCAATCAGTTCAGCTTTGGCCGTTGTTGTGCAAGCGCCATCACTGTGATTGGATAGTGGGAGAATTGTAAACTGCTCATTGTTTACCACACTTTTATAAAATTTCAAAAAATAGCAAGTACCTAATTGCTACGATTACATGCGTTTTCTAGTCATAAACCTACTCTTAGCTTCAGCTTTATAACATTTAGAAGGTTATCCTGATGTTATATATATATATATATATATATATATATATATTTTCTGTTTGTAGTTGGCTCATTTGCATCTGTGATAAGATCTTTGAGGGATTCCCAATCATCCTGTTTTTTATATCTCGTTGTCTTGAGAGACGGCGATTAAGTTTAGGGTCGGAGGTTTTTGGTGATATCAACTATTATCACAAGGTGGGTATCATTTTCGAGTATCCTATGGGCATTCGTCACACAATTATCGGGCAGTGTTGTCAATGATAGGTTGAGAATTGGGGATCGCTGAAAGTCACGATCTTCGAGTCGGTCAGGAAAGTGACGGTTTATGAAATGGAAACTGCAATCGAGAAGTTACGCGTGTCTGTGTCGTTCGGGAAACCAAGCCAATATCTGTGGTGTACATTACAATCGTTACACACATTAATTTGGGCGCTCGGAACTAAGGAAAAAGCTTCGTCTACACTGTGGAGACTTGATCGAGTAGAGTACACCCCAAGGTCGTGGGAGATCGGTAGAGACAATACAGGCAACTTACGCAGTAACCGAAATGTGTTTCTTATCAAGAAACATTAATATTAAATTTCAGTCATTCAGCACAATATGTATTGTGTCTGTATTTAAATTTTTTTTTATTAGAGGTGATAGCAACGAAGTAATTCGATTCTTTAGGTAGTAAAACTATTTTTGTGGCCGTTTTTCCGATTTATATTTTCTTGCATGTTTATTAAGCAATGAATTATATTCTAACAACTATCGGCCACATTTTAATGAGATGTTTTTATGTATGTTTTGTTAAATTCCACAGTGTCGCCTTTCCCTCAAGACACATATCGAACACTACACGTTTTCGGCTCGGTTTTCGGGGGTAAACATCTTACTTCTTCTGTCTGTCAGGGAAAGGTATATTTGTTGTTTCAATATATATAGAGGTGCATATATAATCAAATACATGCCCCCAAAAATCCATAAAAATTATATTTTTATATATTAGCAACATCAAAGTAATAAGAAATCACTTGTGAAGAAAAATGGATATAATGAGTCTTTTGTGCTATACGTGTTAATTCACTGAAGTAGAATATTTCGTCAATAATTAAGTTTGTGGGAAAGAATAGCAATTGCAAAATATCAGTAAAATTTCATAGTAACATGCCTACATAGATTACATTAAGCAAGACTGCTATTGTCATTTAATTTATCATATGAACTTCTATCTACGGAAAATTACTTTACAATTTAAAAATATTACTTGACATAATATCTACACATCCAAATAATCCCGTTTTCTTTATCATTTATTATATATTTTAAAAATTGTTACTTATCTTTGTGTACATTTAACCTTTAAATGCATACTCAAACATAACTGAGGGAAAAGCGTTCATTTATGTGTGGTTTATTCTCTCACTTGTTTTGGTGATTGAAATAAAATTTTCTAATTTATACTTTTAATAAGAAAACATATCACATTTTCTTTAGATTTTAAACCAATTGGTTTTCATCAAACTCGAGACACACACTTGATTGGTGTTCGTGCTAAATAATTAAACACAATGTTCGATTTTTGAAATTTAAATTAAAACATATTACGTACAAACGTCCAGTAGCCTGCTTTGAAGCAATACTACCTTTAATTATACGAATTTTAGATTATTATGGAGATACAAAATAATTTATATACTGAAATGCATCTTTGAAATTACTAGCATTAAGATTGTCTAAACAAGTAAATACGTAGTGTCTTATAAAAATTTGAGGAAAATCTACGTCGGTTAAGCATTAGTTATTGAAATAAATATGCCATTTCATAAAGTTGACATATATTATATATATCCTAATTCCGAAAAAAGTTACTCACAAAATTAAATAAGTTTTAGTAGAATGTTTTTAAAGGCTGTGGGCAATGCAAATTCCGGGTAAATAAGTTTTACTAACTGTTACACCGGCCGTTCTTACACAGGAGAAACTGCACCGGTTGTCACTATAAATAGTGCGAGTCACCAGAGACACAGAGAAGACAAAGCACAGTCAGGCACATTTAGGCTCTACGTGTTGAGTGAGTTTACTGCGTCAAGTTAGTATTTTTCTTAAATCTGTTGTTGCCTGCTGTTGTTGAATATTGTTATCGTTTTTATTGTTTTCACGTTGACTGTTATTGTTGAACTGGTTTCCCTATTACGACGTTTTATTTTCTGCCACGTTTTTTTTTTCTCTGCCAACTTTTTTTTTTTTGGTGTCTCTAGTTATTAACTAGATGGCGTCCAAAACGACTGAAAATTCGGAATGGTGCAAACCTCCAAAAATGTTTATAAATGTCAATGATTTCGTGGAAGAAGCAACAAAATACGAACACATGGTTACTGAACAAGAGATTACCGTGGATTTACTAATGTTGCAGAAATTAAAAAAAAGACCAGTAACCATGTTTGTTGTCGAAATTTTTTTAAAAAAATCCATCAGGGCCTCTCCTGAATAAATATGCAAGTTATTGGCAACTGCAGGATTCAAACCGCAAAGGTTAATCAAGTGTAAGGGATTTAACACTTGGAATTCTTTGCTTCCTAACGAAGAAATTTGTGCTAATCTCTCACTTAATCAAATTATCATGCAGGACTATGTTTTACGAACCGAGTACATGGGTAGAAGACGTTCTTCAATTTCTATCTTCAATGTGCCTTTTTATGTAAAAGGCGAACAAATTGGTGCCGTTTTTTAAAGATTTGGCGAAATCACAGACGTCAATTTTGACAGAATTTCCAGGTACATGGAACTTCGAAATACTTATTGACAAGAAAGCTTATGACAGCATCCCCTACTATTTACAAGTCGGGGAGGAAAAACTACCTATTATATTGGCCGGACGAAGACCTGTTTGTTGGTTTTGTGAGCAACTAGGTCATTTAACTTTTGATTGCCCACAGAAAAAATCCACTCAGAAAACAACGCCCCCGATTAACAGACCATCCAAAGCTGGCACCCACCTCGATCCTCCAGCTACAATTGGTATACCTATTACATCTACATCTGATGACTCCGAAGACGAATTCCCTGCTCTACCTTCTGCAGAAAAAGGCGAGGGATGGATTATTGTTCCGGGAAAAAAAACCCGGGTCGGGTATCTCTCTTGAGAGAAAAAGAAATGCTTAAAAACGACCCGGGAAAAGACAGTTACATTAAGGCAAAATAACTTAAATCTAAATTAGATAAGAAAGTAGGAAAAAAAGAGAAAAAAGAAGGAAAAATTCAGCCACTTCAGATAAAATCTCTACCCTCAATCCAAGTCTCCAGCCGATCACAAAACCAATAGTTTCTAAAAATTATAATTCTCCCAAATTAATGCCCCCCCCAATCACTGGCCCAATTTTAGACAAACAGTACAAGCTTATCCCTCTAAGTTCGATTAAATCGTCTATAAAAATCACTTCTCCCAAACCTTCTCCCTTTGTTACCCCATGTAATACCCCCCAAAATACCCCACCTGCTTCACCCACAAAAACCCTTCCCCTTCGCCTTTTCCAGCATCTCCTATGGAGCCTAGCTCCCCTTCCCCCTCCCCAATAGATGACATGTCTCCCCCTCTATCTATTACACAGAAGAGGCAGAGGAGCCCTTCTGTGGAAAGGAAAACTAAAAAAAACGCATTCCTTTCTGGGGAGGATATCTGCAAAGTGACATGCACCCAAATAGAAACAGTAAAGCATTACCACCTCTCCAATATAAATGAGCTCCTTAAATTCAATGAAGTCTGTGGTATAACCATTGAAGACCCTGCTAATTTCCCCAACGCCCCTAGAGTCCTTACAGTGGTAAGGAAGAAACCAGAAGCGAAGGCTCTATGGCAGATGCTGGAAGAGGCGAACAACACTTTCAATTTCACCGTTCCAATGGCCATCTTCAAAGATGAAGGTCTAGTCGTTTTAAAGAAAAGATTGTTTTGGGAGGGTTCCCATAAGGTTACACTTCGCCCTGTATAGGATAGCGAAACTAACCTATCCTTTGGATGTTGGCGGCATCTCCTATGATGGTCAAGTTAATGATCAGATAAGCAATCAATCTTTTGGGAGAGCTGTCGGCATCCTGACCACTGCTATGTTCGTTTCTGGAACCCAGCTCTAAGGCACCCTCATGGCTCTCTTTCTAGCGAGTTTGAATGTTCGGGGCCTGAGGGCCGACGCTCGTAAATTTCGAGTCGCTACAGACCTTCAGCGCCTTGGAGTGGATATATGTTGTGTTCAGGAAACCCACTTGATTTCTGGGGACTATTTGGGTGCGCTGACTAAGGGTGTTCACGCTTATTCAGCGTACTTTAATTCTTCTGCTAGGGGGGTTTCCTGGCTGGTAAGCAAGTCTTTAGATGCGTCGTGTGACCCTAGCTTCATGGATCCGGAAGGGAGACTTAACGTTCTGGATATTACCATAAAGGAGAAGGAATTTCGGCTCATCGGGGTGTATGCGCCCAATAGCCATTCTGAGCTCGGTTCTTTCTTTCGGCGAATCGAGCAGTTCTTGATTTCTACTTCCCGGACCGTCATTCTAGCGGGAGACTGGAACGCGGTCCTGGATCCCGATTTAGATCGTAATCGACCTAGGGGTACTAACACCGATCGGGATGCTACGTTATTTCGGTACTTCCTCGATAAGTTCGATCTTAGCGATAAGTACCGGAATGAATGACCCCGTGGACAAATAGGCGCGGCTCCGATTCGGTACAACTTTCGAGTTATATCGATCGGTTCTTAATTAGGAAAGTCGATGTAGGATTAGTTGAATGTCCAAGTTTTCATAATATAGTTTACTCAGACCATAGGCTTGTTCGGGTCCTGGTAAACTTAGATAGACCTACGTCTAGTTTAGCTGGGTACTGGAAGCTCAACACTTCGGTGTTCGATGTGAAGGGCTACCAGAAACAACTATTACTAACCTTACAGCGGGAATTGACGGGGGCTGTAATTGGGAATAGGAAGTGGATTCATTTTAAGAAGGTTATTAGGTCCTTTACTGCCGATTTCAGCAGATGATTCAATCTATCAACTAGGGAAGCTAAAGTGGCACTACAGTCTAGATTATTTCGGGCGGTGGAGGTGGGGGATAGCTCTAGTGTTACTATAATTAAGGCCAAGCTGGCTTCTTTGGCTATCCAAGAACACCAGGCTTTAGTGATTAGGGCTAGGTTAAAAAGAGTGCCTAACGAGGCGACAAACATGGCTGCTGAACTGCGTGCAGAGGAGCATCGACATGCATTTGATCGACATATCGTTCGTGTCTCATTGCAGGATGGGAGACTTGTGACCACAAACGAAGGTATTCTGGAGGCTTTTCGTTCTCATTTCCATGATCTTTTTACTCGAGAACCCGGTTTGTCTTTAGCACAATTCGACCCCTATTTAGCTGACTTTTCTCGTCTTGAGGCGACCGAATCGACTAGGTGCGAAGGTTGCATAACAGAGGAAGAAGTCCGGTTAGCCTTAGGGTGGGTCGGCCTTAACAGGTCTCCGGGGATTGATGGTTTGCCCTACGAGGTGTATTTGAGGATGTCGCACATTTTTGTACTCTTGCTGACAGTTTTGTTTAACTCGTGGTTTAGGAACGGGTCTATTCCCCAGTACTTGACCATGGGTTTGGTGAAATTGTTACGCAAAAGCAAAAATCGTGGGGATGGGTTAGATAATTTTCGGCCCTTAACGATGCTTAATGCGGAGTTAAAGATTTTGGCCAAGATCTTAGCCAATCGTCTGCATCTTGTTTTGCCTGATCTAATTAGCCCCGAACAGACTTGTTCTGTGAAGGGCCGGACCATTCAGGATAATTTGCACTCGATACGCTTGATCATAGATAAAGTCGACACTGAAGCCGCGCTGATCAATTTAGATCAGTCCAAAGCATTCGATAGGGTGGACCATCGGTACTTGGAGGCTGTTTTTTCTGCGGCCGGTTTTGGCTTGCAATTCCGCTCCTGGATTCGCCTCTTGTAGGCGAACCCCGGTGTTAGGGTTGAAGTGAATGGCATGAGGTATGGTGCCTTCAGATTGTCCAGATCTCTTCGTCAGGGGTCCCCTCTTTCACCGATGCTTTATGTGCTTGTTTTGGAACCTTTCCTTAACAGGCTAAGAGTGAATCCGGTCCTGCGTGGAATTACTTTGGAAGGTTCTTGCACCATGTTGAAGTACTCCGCCTATGCCGACGACTTGACTGTGCTTGTAACGAGCAATGCCGAGATTAGTGTCGTCGACAGAGAAATCAGAATGTATGAAACGGTCACAGGGGCCAAAATCAACTGCGATAAGTCTATTGGCTTGCGCATTGGTGCTTGGAAGGGTGTTTCCTTGCAGGGACCCTTTGGCTGGACTAATGGGCCTTGTAAGCTACTCGGCGTCGGTTTGGTCCTGATCTCCAGCTGGAGAAAAAATGGTCGGAAGTCCTGAAAGCGATTAGGGCAGCAGCTGGTGTGTGGTCCCGCAGAAATCTTTCGTTAAAGAGGAGAGCGGATGTGTGTACTTCTCACATTTATCCGATCATCCTATATCGTCTTTCAGTGCTCCCACTTCCGTCGGATACGCTGCTGGAGATGCAGCGGGCTCTGTTCAAGTTTTTGTCGCCTGGTAAGGCCCCTATGGTCCGTCGCGAGATTTGTTACCTTCATCCTTCTGAGGGCGGTCTGGGTATGCCTAGCATCGAAATTCGATGCCACACTCTTAGGCTGTTTTATCTAGACCGAATGAGTACATAATCTGAGGATAACGGTGTCTTTTGGAAGGAAGACACCAAGAAAGCCTTTCCGGCTTTGAGAAGTGTGCACTTGGATGAGGGGGAGGCACACAGGTTACCCCGAAACGAGTGCTCCTTCTATCGCGAATGTAGACATGCGCTGAAGTTCCTTTCAAGGGTGACAGAAAGCCTCTCTGACACCCTGCTGTTGTCTCGAAAGGCATTATATCGGGTAATGGTGAGGGGGACTGTCCGAAATGATAAACCTGAGGGGCTCGCTTTGACGAGGGGGGAGCTCCGCTCAATCTGGCCTTGGGCGCCTGGGTCAAAGTGCCTTGACAATGACGAGGCATCACTGACCTGGCTGACGATTAGGAATGCACTCTGGGTAGGTAAGAGGTCTCATTCAGCACGCTTGAGTAATTCTCCGACTTGTGTCAGATGCGGCGATAAGGACGAGACCATAAGTCACGTCTTTGTTTTTTGCCGCATCGTCGTGCCGCTGATTAAGTTTGTTGCAGGCTACATGGTTCGTATTCATTAACGTATCGTCTTTTGACCTGGAACCCATTAATGTATGTAGCAACTGGGCTCCGACAACCGATAGGCAAAAACGGTTTACGTTTTTGAGCTTACTAGCGAGTATGAGAGTTACGATTTGGAAGACTAGGTGCAAGACAGTCTACGGAGCTGAGACCTTCACTTCTCTCGACCTTATTGCGATTTTCAAATATTACCTGAAGGCTCGCATTAGGGCCAAGAGGGTGAAACTCTCTTCGGCAGATTTTGGTGAAAGATGGGTGACTGAAGCACGACTGTGTAGAGTGGCTGGCGCTAGATTAGAGTGGTATCTGGACGTGCCTTAGGCAGAGAATATTGGGTTCAGGAAACGAACTATGCTTTAATTTTAAGTTAGTTTTAGACTCATTTTAGGTTAGTTTCTGTTTAATTTTCTGTTGATGTTTTAGTTCAACTATTTAGCTAGTGTATGATTGATTCCATTACATGCCCCCTTTTATTTTGTCCTCATTACACTCCCCTTTTTATTTTCTGCCTAACTCCCCTTCCCTCTCCAATTAGGTGATGCAGGTCACCCTTCGATATTTTCGAAGGAGGTGGTCAGAATAAAACGTTGGGGCCTGCACCAACCACCTTTTTTCGAGTTTTCGATTTCGACCGGCAAATCGGCATCTCTGCCACATTTCAATAACGGGGGGGGGGGGGCTTTTACTAATTTTTATTTCTTTTACATTGTATATATCATATTTTTAATTTTAAGTCCCCCCCCCGTTGCATATTTCTTATATGGGTTTTAAGTAGGATTTCATGGTATGAATTCTTATTCTGAGTAGCGATGGATGAATAGTATGAATGCGGTATTATGGTAAATGATGGTCATGATTGAAACTAGCTAAGTTGAGTTTTTTAAGTTAGAGATGACCGATCCTTTCCCCACCCCTTTTTGGCCTTGTGCCACATTTTGTGTACACGTTTACGCAAATAAATATTAAGACAAAGCACAGTCTTGTAACTGTCTAGCCAAGTGCTACTCACTTTCTTACTTTGTTAATACACTTGTTAAACCAACCCTCGACTTGACTTCCTTTATTTATTATTTACTGTTGGACAACTTCACAACAGATTGGCGACGAGGAATCGAAACGATTTTACTGCAAAAAAATCACCCAAAGTGATTTCGCAAGATCTTCACGGAAAAAAAACCATCTTCGTCAGATATTTGGATTCGCAAGGGTTAACAGCAAATTAACTACTGAGTAGTTAAGCCAAAAAAAAACACAAACTCAAAACTTGCTACCAAAAATCGAAAACTAGAAAACGCGAAAGACATTTTCAATTATTGAAATAATTGAATACACTGATACCTTTATTTTTTTTCTCTTCAAGTTTCACTGACTCGTTAAGATAAATGTTATCCGCGTCAACTATTACAGATATTGTGTAAGTTTGTCGTTATTCCCATAAAACTAGTTTATTAGGCTTATAGCGACGGACTTGGTTGTAAAACTACGTACACATATATAACAAAAAAATGTCTTAGTTTTGGTTTTCAAACAAAAGAACTGGGATTGAATTTTGTTTTTACTAAGGAATAATATATTTCTTGCTTTGTGTATTAGTTGAGCAAATTACTTATATTAAGCACGTTGTGGGGAAAACTGATTTATTTTTACAAGTGTAAATTGTGTTGTGCATAATTTGAATTCGTGAATGATGGACACTGAATTCAAAGATTCTCTTTTTCAATTAGTTAAATTCCAAACGGAACAAAATGTTGCGTTACAAAGACAGCAAGTTGAACAACAAATGGAACTTCAAAGAAAACAAGTTGAAATTGAGGAGAAATGTAAAAGAGAGTTGTTGGAACAGCAAAAAGCCCAAAGACAAATGCATGCTGAACAAAAAGAGCTGGCGACAACACGAGTAGAAGGATTCCAAGAAAGACTGCTAATACAGCAGAAACACTTCGAAGAACTCTTGATAAAAACACAGGAGGAACAGAGAACATTTCTGGAGGCAACACAGTTAACGAAAGCAAACGAGAATCATAATGCATTCTCCCAGACGGCTGTGTGGAGCGCTATCGAAATTTTCAATTATAATCCAGAAGACGATGTCACTTTTGCTCACTTCTATAGAAGATATGAGGATATTTTTGTATCGGACTGCAGTACATGGACAGACTCTAAAAAGTTAGATTTTTGCTAAGAAAATTAGGAGCTGCCGAGCATAGAAAGTTCGTGAAGTTTATCCTTCCAAAAAAGACCAGTGAGTTGAACGTCCAGGAGGCAGTTACTTTACTAACATAACTGTTTTCTACAAAAAACTTCCTGGTGATACCAGATCAGGCTGCCCTGTGGCTCCCTGAGACGAAATTCACCTACATTGACGTTTTTTTTTTTTTTTTTTTTTTTGTAAAACTTAATTATGTTCTACAAAACCAAAAACAAAAACAACAGCCCCTCTCCCTTTCTCCCTCCCCTTTTTTATTTTATTTTTAGAACTTGAAGCATAAATATTTTACTATAATGACCAGATTCGGCATTAAATAACCTAAAAAGGGTTGATATGCCGTAAAACAAAACTACCAAACCAAAAACGATGATTAAACATTTGAAGATATAAAGAACTTGAAGCATAAAAACTTTTACTATAATGACCAGATTCGGCATTAAATAACCCAAAAAGGGTTGATAAGCCGTAAAACAAAACTACCAAACCAAAAACGATGATTAAACATTTGAAGATATAAAGAACTTGAAGCATAAAAACTTTTACTATAATGACCAGATTCGGCATTAAATAACCCAAAAAGGGTTGATATGCCGTAAAACAAAACTACCAAACCAAAAACGATGATTAAACATTTGAAGATATAAAGAACTTGAAGCATAAAAACTTTTACTATAATGACCAGATTCGGCATTAAATAACCCAAAAAGGGTTGATATGCCGTAAAACAAAACTACCAAACTACCAAACTACCAAAAAACTTCTCTTTTCCACAGGAGATATAAGTGTATGAATGTCACTAGAAGAGAGGAAGGCGACTACATTATATGCAAGTATAGTAAATAAACTTTGCGACGATTTTAAATTAGAGGAATTATCATCGGATAATTTTAAATGTCTAATATTCTTGCATGGTCTGGTCTTAAATAAAGACTCTGAAATCAGACGTCGTGTTTTAAATACACTCGAAAATGAGCCATGTCTAACAATACAAACTTAGCGGAAGACTGTGAACGTTTTGTTGCGTTGAAACAGGACAGTCGTGACATAGAGGAAAACGGAGTGTCGCACATTAAAAAAATCCACCAGAAGAAAAAATTAACTTCAATGAATAACCAGAGAAAAAAACATGGAAAAGATCCACCTGGACCGTGTTGGACGTGTGGAGATAACCATTGGTACAATGAGTGTCCCTACCTATTCAAACAATGTGACAACTGCCACCAGAAAGGACATGAGGCATCACGTTGTAGGAAAAAATCTGGTAGAAAGACAGCCATTAAACTGACAAAAATTGAACCTGAAGAACAAAATATCCGGAAATATGTACAGGTCAAAATGCTTAAAAAAAAGTAAGACTACAGCTTGATAGTGGGTCTGACATTTCCATCATTAATGTACAGACATGGAAGAAGCTTGGGAGACCCACTATGATCAAATCACAAAAAACGGCGAGAAGCGTTAGTGGTGAAAAAATAACCTTCGAAGGGGAATTATTGACGAATATTTCTTTCCAGAATAAGACCGTAAAAGCCAAAATCTTTGTTATGCGAAAATCGAATAACCTTTTTGGAACTGATCTGATTGAAAAGTTTAGCCTATTGGATCTGCCTTAAGCTCCTTTTGCCAAAAGGTTGATGATTCGAATGTGGAGGCAGAAAAACTCAAGAGGGAATTAAAAGAAAATTTTCCAGACGTATTTTTAGGCGGTCTTGGAAGGTGTACGAAAGCGGTAGCAAAGTTTGAAGTCAAAACAAATGAACTACTTGTGTTCAGAAAGAAAAAAACTGTTCCATACGACGCTATAGAGCAAATAGACGGTGAATTAGAAAGACTCGAGAACATGGCTGTCATTTCAAAAATTGATCACAGTGAGTGGGCTTCACCTACAGTTTATGTTAAGAAAAAGAACAAGGAGATTCGGGTTTGTGTCGACTTTTCCACAGGCTTGAACAAGGCATTAAAAGATCACCATTACCCTCTTCCGAGCCATGAAGAAATATTTGCGAAACTGAGTGGAGGAAAATATTTTTCTAAAATCGATCTCAGCGACGCTTATTCTCAAATCCCTGTCGATGAAGAGTGTTCAAAACTGCTATGCATCAATACCCATAAGGAATTACACAAATTTAACCGACTTCCTTTTGGGGTGAAGGTCGCCCCTGCGATTTTTCAACAAATTATGGACATGATGTTAAGTGGGATGGATTTCGCAGTAGGGTACCTGGACGATGTGTTAATAAACAGCGTTAGCAAAGAACAACACAAGACTCATGTAAACCAAGTATTCAAAAAAATCCAGGATTATGGGTTTAAAATCAAAGATGAGAAATGTACATTTTCATGGAAAAAAAAATACTTAGGGCAAATCATCGATGAGCAAGGAAGAAGGCCAGACCCAGATAGGGCAATGGCGATAAGGAACATGCCTGCCCCAGAAAATACTGCATCCCTACAAAGCTTCTTAGGATTGGCGAATTACTACAATGTGTTCGTACCGAACATGCATAAACTAAGATCACCCTTAAATGAACTGTTAAAGAAGGACCACAAATGGGTCTGGACGTAAGAGTGCGAACAAGCGTTTCAGAAAATTAAAGATATCTTAACGTCTGACTTTTTTCTGGCACATTATAATCCCAAGCCTGATATTGTAGTTGCAAGCGATGCCAGCAACTATGGTATAGGAACATGCATATTGCACAAAATGGATGATGGAAAATTAAAACCCATAGCCCATGCATCCGGCACACTTCTACCAGCCAAAAAAAAAATACTCTCAAATTGAGAAAGACGCTCTAATCATTATATTCGCGGTAAAGAAATTTCATCGTTTCCTGCACAGTAGACAATTTCTGTTACAAACAGACAACAAACCCTTATTAACGATTTTCGGATCGAAAAAGGGACTACCACAACACATTGCGAATAAACTCCAAATATGAGGTACCATTCTTCTTAACTACAATTTTCAAATGGAGTATATACCATCTAAGAAATTTGGTCATGCAGACGGCTTATCAAGGTTGATACCTAAGCAGACAGAACCATTGGAGGATATGGTGATAGCAGCTATTCAAGCGGAAGCTGAAGTAAAAAAAAAACGTTATTAATCCCCAGAGGGGATATTTTCAAAGGGGGGTGTTACACCGGCCGTTCTTACACAGGAGAAACTGCACCGGTTGTCACTATAAATAGTGCGAGTCACCATACACACAGAAGACAAAGCACAGTCTTGTAACTGTCTAGCCAAGTGCTACTCACTTGTCTAGCCAAGTGCTACTCACTTTCTTACTTTGTTAATACATTTGTTAAACCAACCCTCGACTTGACTTCCTTTATTTATTATGTACTGTTGGACAACTTCACAACACTTACTTACATTGTATTTTTCTATTCCTCCTTATAAAGGAATTACCTACGAAAACGATATTTATAAGACATGACATCTTTTTTTATGAATTGTTGTGTACGTTTTCAGCGTCATCATTTTGTTTTGGATCGTAATGCGATTCTAAAAGGAGTATGAATCAAAGTTTATTAGCGACGATTATTCGCAAATAAACATAGTATGTGTACGCTTATGGTTCTCAATGTTTTTCTGCTTTTGAAAATAGACTTTGACACGCTGAAAATGTACACCTTAGTGTTTTATTTAAAAAAAAATTCTATTAGGGTTTAACAGAAAAATCGTTTTGCCTTTGTCTACAGTAAACATCCATGAACAGAGATGATTTATATTTATAAGATGGAAATATATAATTAGAGAAAGATAATAATAGCATTTAGAATAATAAGGGTTTCGTAAGTGGAAGCAGCAAACATTTCATGAGTTTCTTACCTTGTCCGGGCAATAATTACATATTTCACACACATTATGTTGAAACTATTAGGCAATTACACAAGCGAAGCTTTTCTAAGACGTAAGATTTGAAAGAAGAAAAATCAATGTCCCATCTATAGATTAAATAGAATATTACTGTTATGTACATACAAATACATACAATGCTATATACATACATTTAAATAATGAACACTAGTTCAATCAAATATTATGAATTAATATTTTAAAAATTAAGAATTTGAATCACACATACTTTTTTACTAAAATGGCCAGATTCGACAGTAAATAATTCGATGAATGTCGATATACCGTTAAAAAAGACACTAAAAAGCGAATATGGAAAAAAAAAGAGAACAGTAAACGCATTGGTAATTCATCTCAGAATATTTCAAGGTGAACATTTCTATATACACCAATGTGTTTTAAATTAATGCAGCTTAGGTCACACAAAATGTTACTATCTGATTCAACAAGTCAGTTTTCTACGATCTCTGAGTTTGGTCAAGAATTGAATTGTATCCAGTTTTGATGGATGATGTACGTTTATCATTCCAAACGCTGGTCGTACGAAGATTTTCGTCCTTGTTAGTTTCATCACTAAGCTTTGGCCGATGAGGAAGGCCGCAGAGCGTACGGCCCGAAACGTAGTGATAAAACAAACACGGAGAGAAAACGAACAGTTCAATCTTCTTGTTGATTAGTTGAATACACTGGCGACTCGGATGACATTCAGCAACCCAATGATATAATTACATGATGAAATGATGAAACGTTTACAACTAGAATCACAAAAAAATATAATAAAATTGCTACAACTCTTCAGTTTGAAGTTATTTTTTCAAGGCAACACGAGCGTACAATAATATTACAACTACTACTACTACTACTACTACTACTACTACTACTACAAATAATAATAATAATAATAATAATAATAATAATAATAATAATAATAATAATAATAATAATAATAATGATGATGATGATGATGACGAAATAATAATAAACTTGGTTTCAAATAGCAAAAGTTAAACACATCATTCAAGGAGAAATCAGTAGCAACATTATAGTTGATCGTGAAATTAAATAATTGTTTCATATAAAGTTATAAAAAAATAATTCGGCGTATAGAAATTTAGGCTTCATAAGCAACGACTTGTACTGGGCATTTTACTGTCCAGTATCATACAATCTGTATACTTTTTAATTTCCATATGAACAATTTGGCTTTGCCCATATGTTTTCTTCATATGTGATAACCGAATTAATTGTTGATAGCCATTACTTTCTTTATTTACTTCATCATAAACAATCTATTTCTTAATTAGTTATTCAGGTTTTAATTATTTTAAATCTTTCTTTGTCCTTTTAAATGTATAGTATTTTAAGAGATGTTTCTTGTGTATATTTATTGATTTTTCCTCGGTTCATAGTCTTTGAATTTCTCCTGGAAAGCAAGACGTTAAAAAATATCGCGTACTCACGACCATGCCATTGAATGCCGAAGGGTATACACAAGTCGTGTTTACAGCGTATTTATGATACAATTGTTGTTTTTGTTTGTTTTGTTTTACGGAATAGAAACTCTTTTAGATCATTTAACGCCAAGTCAAGTTGAATTTATATATATAAGAAAAACTAACCTGCTCTCCAGTCAACAATTTATGAGTGCGATAGTATAGTCAACTAATATATTTTTAACACTAACCCGAAGTCAAACTGGAAAGGTCGTAAACCACAGATAATCGCTTAATAGAGTGAGCGCCCCCCCCCCAAAAAAAAATAACGCACAGAATAACGCACAATTTACGTTAAATATATCTGAAACTGATACATAACTCTAAAGTCTAAAATATATTTTCCCTCTTTCCGTTTCTCACGGTAATCACACGTAATCGCCTGAAAAAGCAGAACATATTTTTTGTGATGGGGGCGTTGCGGAGTGTGTTGATCTATCAATTTACCCATATTTTATTCTTTAAATTGTATATTTTTAAACTGTATGTCCCTTATTTTAATTTTCAGCAACTGAGTTTAGTCGTATTTACTTTTCCCGCAAGAATTGAATAAATACCTTCTTTAAAATTATCTGAATAATTAATTATTTTATGTATAAATAAAAAAAATATTGAAAGTGTTAGCATTATTGTAGATTAACATACTCAGCCCCCCAAAAAGAAATTCTACTTTTTTAGGCGATTACGTGCGGATAACCTGAAAATCCTGGCAGAAATAGAAAACAGCAACAAACTTATTATACAATTCAGAGTGGGAATCAGTGTTGCATATAAATTTAACGTAAAATAATCCACCATGTACTATTCTTGCGTTTTATGGCAGTAAACTAATTTTTGGGGGCTATTGGAGATACATTTTGTAGGTTATTTTCACGAGGCAGGGGTCGATTCTTTTAGACGAGTATGTGTGATTTTACGATCTTACCAGTCGGACTAAGGTTAGTGTTAAGGATATATTAGTTAACTGTACTAATAACTTAAAATGACCTTAAAAAGAAAAATCATATTTTAAGGGAGAGCTACTTTAGCTTAACGTGTTATTCTACAAATTTATCAATGTGTGTCGTTCAAATGATGGAAGTCTCTTAGTAAACAAAAACATTATTTTAACTATACGCCCTCTTCTAATTAATTAGTGTTTTGATATAAATATAGTTTAGATAAATGGAAAAAAATATTTCCCATTTATTCATTTAAGAGACAGAAAAAATTATAAGATTTAAAAAAAATATTAAACTATTTTTTTTACTTAAAAAGCTGAGAAGGTGGTGGACTTTCTGTTTTTCTATTTTATAGCTAATATAATCACATTCAATAAGCATTGTTGTCGTCGTCAAAAACAACAGTAAATTTAGTTTTAAATATAAAAGATATATCTAAAGAAACACTTTGTTAGTCATTGCGTTCAATGCGAAGTATATATTTAGAAATTAATTATTCCATGTAATCTAAGTTGTTTGTTCGTGTAAACATACACATACTTAAACGTGACTGTAAGTTATCATTTAAATTTCAAAATAATCATTTTGAATGTTAAATCTGTTTAATAAAATTGTTGAAATTAATATAACTACTATTAATAATAAAAACATTAATATGAACATCACTTTTGAACATATATAAGAAACTTTAGAATGAAAATAAAAATGAATTGTGCCAAATATTACTTAATTATAGAGTGTTTATAAAATTAATATTCACATGAAGCATCGAGATAAATGTGGTTACGCAGTGTTCTATTGGGTATATATAATGTATTTCAAAATAATTGAATTAAAAAAGCGTGACGTGTTTTGATATAAACATAGTTAGGATTAATTGAGAAATATTTCGCATTTGTTCATTTAGATTTGTATATAGATCGACTGCTTTTAAAGAGTACATTATAGTCTCCACTTATTTTTTTACAGCATATCAACCATCTATAAGTTATTTACTGCCGAATAAAGTTGTCAAATATAATTCTATAGGTAAGTAATTATTTATATTTCTAGAAATATTTCTCTCAGAATACAGTGATCTTAGAATACATTGCTCTTCGAAAAAATGTCGATAGTATACATTGCTCTTTGAAAACATCCACATCATAGCTTAGGTAAGACTCGGACTATCCGGCAAACTGCAGAGCAATAGCATTAGTTTGATGTGGTTTGGTTCGTTTTACGGAATATCAACTATCCATAAGTGATTTAATGCTGAATATTGTTTTCTAATACACTTCTATAGGTAGGATAATTATTTATATTCATAGAATACATTGCTCTTAAATAACGAGAATTCATTGCCATAATACATTGCTCTTAGATAACAAAGGTAAATTTCTCTCAAAATTCATTGCTCTCAGAATACATTGCCTTCAAAATATATTGATTCAATAAGGACATTTCACAGTGGAAGGAATTGTCCTGAGAGAGGAAATAAACACAAGAAAACATTACCAACAACAAAAAAACAATTACTTCCTTGAAAACTATACCCATTAAAAACTAAACAACATATTAAAAACAACGAAAATAATAAAAAGCAAATGTCAACCATAAAACCGCAAGCAAATGTTAACCTCATCAAAACCAAACTACCACAAAATACAAGGGATCACACAATGCAACAAGAAAAGATGTGGGGTCTGTGAGATAATAATAGAGGGGAACTGATACACATTCAAAAACTCAACACAAACATTCATAATAAAAAACCCTTAAGTGCACCTCCAAAACGTTGTCTATATACCAGAATGTACAACATGCAACGAATCCTACATAGGTGCCACGAAATCATTTAATAATAGAGTATCTTTACATAAAAAAAACATTAAAATCAAGGAAAATCGTAAATTATTCGTTTTCCAACACGTGCACTCATATAGCAGAGGAAAACCTTTAATAATGCAAATCTTCCAAAGCCAAGATTACACTAACACAAAAAAAAACTTTATATTTAAATTTAACCCATCATTGAACAGACCGTAATTAAAACTACCCACAATACAGACCACACATATTTTCATGCATATAAAAACGGGGCTGAACACATATATGGACAGGAGGCCGCGTACATGCACACGCATGTACGTATGCGCATGTGCGTGTGGGCGCCCACATGTATAGCATGTATAGGTGACACGCAAGCGTGTGTGTATGTGTACGTACGCATGAATACACAAATGTATATGGGTACACATGTATATCTATATGTCCGCTTATTTTTCTATCCATCCATCTCTATCTATCTATCTAGCCACGCACCTATTTATATGTATATACACATATATGTATATACATGTGTATGTATGTGTTTGTGTGTGTCGCTCACTTATGTACAAGATTCAAAACAAACCGCACGCAAACACACAGCCACAACACGCAACACGGCGTCAAAGCCATAACACATAATAAATTTCAAAAGAAAACCCGAAACACTTAAAGAAATGGAGATAATCGATAAAATAAAGGTCAGAATCACACGCACTTAAAAACCATACACGACTTTGACTAAGAGAAGCAAAAAATAAAAAGTAAAAATAAAAAAATATAAAAGTATAAAAACACATTCACACACACCCTCACACATTACACATGCGCAATAACGGTAAACAATAGTACATTTCCTCAAATGAAACAACACTCTTTTAAATCGAAACACATTTTTTCAAATAAGTTCACATACATGATGAGAGCGCACCACGCTCGAAACGCGTTATACAATTATAAAATGATAAAATGACAATATAATAAATACATGTTGAAAAAAATATTTTACAAATGTTGGTAGCCTTACTCATTTACATATATACTTTTCTCGCGTTTGAACAGCACTGATACTGCACTACCATCTTTTCTCTCTATCTCTCTATCTCTCTTTCTCTCTATCTTTCTTTATATATATATATATATATATATATATATATGTACGTATGAAATCATAGTCTCAAAAACAGTACGCCAATCATCAATTGCGAATTTAAGTGAAATTGATTGATAATGTGTAAGATCTATAGTGAAAGGAAATCGTGTTTGTGAGAAAAAAGATAGTGGAAGGCATCGAAATTTAATGACAACTAACGATTGACACCTGAACATATCAACTATTTGTTGTTATATAAAATAAATAAGGTTGTAAGTTCCAGACAGTATTGACGTAGTTTATTTTCCCTCATATTATCAATAATTGGCGACCCTGTCATGTAGTTAGTAGCTATTTCTATTCACTGAGGTACTGCGTCAGTGCTCTCTCATCTGCGAACAAGCTTTGTTTTGAAAATAATAGAAATAATATAAATCTGTCGCCTGGAAAAATAAATTGGACATCTGTACTGAAGAAGCCCAGTTATATATTTATGTATTTATGATTGTAAGTACTCATTAATCTAAGTGTATCTATATATTTATCTACATTTTTTATTATATATACATAGATATATATATATATATTTATATATACATATATATATATATATATATATATATATATATATATATATATAAATGTATGCATGTATTCATATATCTCTATAAGCGTTTATAAAATATAAAGGAGGACTAAATGTTGCCTACTGTAACAATAGAGGTTAAATGAAGAGTTAACAGCTTCGAAGCGCATGGACTTTTTAGTATGTAGGGCACTCGGTTCTCAATGAAAATGAACAATATGTTCGTGGTTAGAATTTTAATAGGTGCCATTTATTTGCATTTTCGCAGAACAACTGCTTTAAGAATGGTGACTTTGGGAAGACAGACAGTTGGACTTTTGACAGGAGAGAGAACATTGGAGCTGAGATTTTTCGTTGTTCGTTGCGTTGTTGGGAAGTGTAGTTCCTTTATTTAATTACATGATTACAAGCAATTTCGGCAGGAAGAGGAAAATATGGAGTCATAAATTATGATATTAAACAAATATGTAATATTGCATTTACTTGTGAAGGTGATGTCATCGGGTCAATTATGAAAGCAAAATTAGTGACTATGCTAGAAAAAATGCAAGACCTTTGTAGTTTTATTCCACTATTTCAGCAGAGGGGCGCTTGCCTTCTACTTTGATATGAGTAATACAGATCCTATAGTTGAATAACATATAGAGATGAGACAAGTTACAGTGTTCACCGGAGGGCTTTCTCAAGCATATAAAATGCTAAAACGATTTAGGTGAACTAGAAAATCAGTAAATGTTTACGCCAATACAATCGGCACAAGCAGGATGGCTAGGGAGAAATTTGAATCATACAGCCAAACTTGTTTTCATTACCAATGATCGGTTACATTTTTTTTATGTGTGAAACCTATACATAGAAATATATTAATGTATTCACATTATTACCTTATATAAATATATACGATAACTTCAAGTCGAAACATATATGATTACAGTTAAACTGCAGTATCATATTTAGTTAAGTACATATATTGTAATTCATTATATATATATATATATATATATATATATATATATATATATATATATATACATATATATATATATATATATATATATATATAAAGAAAGATGGACGAAGAGTGATAAACATGCACGAATGTCCAAATTTATTTCAAACTTCGATTGTTCAATGCAAGGTATATTCTGTAATTAAATTATGTTTATTATTCTTTCCTTAAGCCAAGTCTTTTCAACGATCGAGATCTTATATACCAAATTTATTTATCAGAATAGAAGTGATTTCTATATTTAATATTAAATATTTAATCGCTGTGTGACGCACAAGTCAGGTTAAGTTGTTTGAGAATAAATTATATATAATTCTTATAACGAAGACGAAGAAAAGAGGTGCGTACACACAGTCCATATATTTACGTTCAAAGCACGACACACAAGGCTTGATAAAAAGATTTGGTAAAATATAGACAGAAAATATATGTAATATAAACCTCAATACTAATGAATCAGAGTACCAGTCTACAAGACTATACATTTCCAGCTCTCATTCTTACATATACATCTAAAGTCGCCTGCCGAGTACCCAAACTCGAAAGAAGACCAACGGTCGTTGTTAGTATAAACGTTACATACACTAGCTTGCTTTACCAGCTCGCTATCACTTCGCAAAGTTCGCTGCATGACATATTCAACCCAACATTATAAATAAAGAATATTTGATCCATAGTAGTAAATATTTCGTATTGATTTGTATAAATAGATAAACATTAAAATGTTGGTCCTTTGAATAAAAATGTATTTATCTTTTAAATAAAACTGTGTGATGGAAAAGGTTTTAAATTTAATTTACAATTTAGCTGTTGAAAATAAAGTTAAAACCTTTAAAGTATGGAAAAGAACATTTAAACACAAATGAGAAACGTTTTGTCTACGAGACGGCGTCTTAACGAAGAAGAATAGGGAGAAAGTGAAACCGAACAAAGCAACCAGCCCCATATCCCTCCATTTTCTCTACTCCCTTATGCCTGTCGGTAAGAATTCTAGTGAGGATGTAAGTCTTACTTTTTTTTTGTTCTTATTGTTTTAAATCACTTTAACTAATTAATGTTAATATTGGCGAAACTTTGGCATATATTAATGAAAATAATTAAATAAAATTACAAATCTATAACATCAAACAGTAATTTATTATGAACTGTTTAAAAAATAATCATCCAAATAAGGCATTAAAATAACTGTCGGTGGTTGTTTGTCTGTACTATATATAGATATTTAAAAACTATATTTTTGAAATGATATTCTTCAGAAAATAATTAAAATTCTTAAATATATATGTATGCATATACAGTCCCTGTGGTCGAAGTTTTAGACCATTCGATAGTTAGCCACGCTGATGGCCCGCAATAGATCACTATTTTACCTACAAAAAAATAATAGATAAGCAACCAAAAAGTCTCGCCGCACCCAAGAGTGTATCCAATGTCCTGGCAGAGACGACAATTTAAGGCAATGGATGTAACAAATTCAGTTAAATGATTAAAGCCATAATGAATTCCATCGTGTAAAAACAGGCGATTTATTCTCCCGGAATACTGATATGATTGTCAGGAAAGAGAGATACTTGCTATGACCAACAGTCTACAATTCGTAGACCAGAAAACGAACGAATCAACGTCTTTTGTCTCCATATTGGTGCAGATAGCAGAATTGTACCCCTTCATTTCTCGTCAGAAATTACAAATATTGTTAATTTTCTTCGTCAAAAAAATTGTTTAAATAAAAAACGAAATAAAGTGAGTATTTGGTTGTTTCAATGTTTTATTGTTTTTTTCTGTTAGAACGCCGGTTCAATTTTATTAGAGTTATTTCCGGCTGTTTACGTAAATCTCTGTCGGCAAAAGTCGGTTTGTCTGGTCCAAGATCTGGACTACTATCGATTATTAACTATAATCTATCATATTCCATCTTAAAGAAAATGGATCAAAATAGATAAAAATGTCAAAATGGATTTTCTTTTTAACAAGATAAAAATGGTCGACCGATGAATTATGATTTGCGCTCTATTTACTGCTGACGATGTACGTTAAGCTTTACGTCGGAACTGTTCAGATCTGACCTTTCCGCTCGTGGTTTGTAAATAAACATGTGACTGCAATGTTTATCGAGAACGCTATCAATGACGGATGGGATAAGTCGGATACCATGTTTGACATTTACGTGAAGTAAAATGGCCTACCGCCACCATTTCGACGATTACATAAAAAGGATCCGATGTGCGACATTGATAACGGCAATTTCCTTCTCTTTTTATACAATTACTATGCACATCTATTTTACTTCCCCTCCCCCCTGCGACCGGTTGCCTTCTCTCCCGGGCTGTTTGTATATATATATATATATATATATATATATATATATATATATATATATATATATATATATATATATATATATATATATATATATATATATATATATATATGTACCCTCCCCCTCAAACTATAATAATCGCGGGCTAAATCAATAGTTTTCTTAAATAATTCCATTCAAATGTAGAAAATAATTACCTGGACCAAAAATCTATAAGAAATTGTATGAATCAGTATTTATTTCTGATATCTGTTAAAAAAGTCTATTTAAACTAGATTAGTAAAAAGACGGAGAGTAGGAGAGAAAAGCGTGAGAGAGAAAGAGGGAGAGAGAAAGACTGCCAATAAGAACATTTAAAACAAAACATAGAAAGCAAAAAATATGTAACGTACTCTTTAATAAGTTTTGAGTTATAACTTGATTGAACTTCCTGCCACATGTAAAGATATATTGTATTTTATTTTATTAAGGTGAACACTTTCCTTAGATCCTATCAGCTTCGCCACTCAAATATGATATAAAATAAGCATTGTAGGAACATCTTATCTCTTAACAGTATTTTACTGCTTGCAATTCTTTATTATATAATATATATGATCATTTTTATTTTCACATACATGTACAAAATGTCTGTGTAAATAAAAATAATAATATATAAAAGCTCTATTTGATATTGAGCACTTTTTATAAACCCGGTTGAAATTCTTTGGATTACTACCCTGTGGATTTATTACCTGGGTTATTATATATATATATATATATATATATATATATATATATATATATATATATTTATATTCATATTCATAAGTATTATTTGAATAACATAATATTTTTAATATCTATAGACATATTTATTTTTCGTGTTCTTTACACTCGTTAGTATAGATCACGTAACCGTACCGCCGATCGGACTATTTGAACCCAAGATCCAAGTATTATAAACCCTGACTTATTACCGTTAGGCCGTCGTGGTGATCATGTTTTCAAATGCGAGTGAAATTTTATATGTCTTTTAAATGTAAAGTAATGAGATTCATTCAGTGTTGCAATCCTCTAAAGAGAGAGAACTGAAAACTGTTGATACATTTCAATCTTTCATTTAATCCCTCTTAATCTGCTCTACGTATCGGAGCTGAATATCTATTTTATTTCTTAATACACAAATAGTTTTAATGTTCATGAAATTTTCATATGTTTTCGCCAACCAATGCGTGTAAACACTATTATACACTCGTCAGGAAACCATTTTCTTGCTCGTTTGTTGACCAAAATCACTCAGACGGTGATGCTAATTTATAAAGTTGTTTCGTAAACAGCGAAACACAGTCGGAGAAAAAAATCAGAAACATGTGTAATTTCCGTACGCGCGCGAGAGAGAAAAAGAGCGACATATTTTAATAGCTTTTCTAACTACACCTAGCTACAGTGCACGCGCCTATTGTAGATTTTTCTTTGGATACGTCTCTCTGCTTAATATGTCGTCAGGAAAGAGACATGAGAATATCCGCTTGAATGTCATGTAGTGTTGACGAGTTCCGTTCTGTGTCCACCTTTCAATTTTAAGGTGTAACGCAACCTTTCGATTCGTTATGTAACGTTATGCAACATTGATATCTGAAGTCAACCGTATATTTTCTCCTATAGTTGAAACGGAGATGATACAATGTTGTTAGAAATTAAGTTAATGTGCAATTAGAATATATACAAATGCTGATCGGATGTGTATGAGAGAACACTATCTCATAAAATTCGTTATGAATGTATATTTAGTTTGCGATAAAAGGTTATAGCATGTCATTAATTGATAGTATTTATTAAGATGAAAATATTATGTATAAATTAGGTCCAGGAGGGTCTAGAGACTATCACATGTTAAGCTGATTCACGTTAGAACATATGAATAAAGTTTTAACTTTCTAGACTTTTGTAGTTGTTTGTATCTACGTACATAATCTATCCCAGATTATGTCATTGGAAAGCCAAGGTAATAAGTATATCCAGGGATGTATTCTTCGACTAATAACTTAGCCAGTAATTAAGGTAAGAGGATTCAAGAACTAATCTCGTTAGTATTCGACGCGTCCGTGTTCTCTATCTTTCTAATGTCAGTCTATATATATATATATATATATATATATATATATATATATATATATATATATATATATATATATATGAATGAGAGAAAAGATATAGCCACTAAACTTCCAGGTAGCATCTAACATGAGAGAAACGAGAAGAGACGGAACACAATTGCGCCAATTAAAGACACTAAATAAAAGGACTAGATTAGTTATATTGATTTATCAGATTATCTTATTAAATACTATTAATCAACAAATAAATAAACATCCTGAAGTAGATATATCTTTTAGAATTGAAATATAAATTAAATTTTCAGTTCTATACGGATTCTGACAGATGAGGTTGAAGATAATCAAATACATCAACTTTTAATCGTCTCACTGGTCGGATATAACTAAATTTATCTCAAGGTGACATTTATGAACCTACGATCAATGAAGTATTTTTCCAAAACAAGCTTCAGAACTCAATGATAAATGGCAAAAGGATTTTACTTGTCTGAACTTTCGTTATATTGAAAAAAATGTTTACATAGTAATTTCATTAAGATTTGTAGGTTCACATAGAATTTACAGACAATAAGAAGGACAAAGACTTATTCGATTAAGTTGTAAAAAACAATTTACTTTTATCCCGAAGGGATTTTCAAGAGACAGGTTTGAAAATATAATTGTTGAACTGTTTTGAATTTAATTTAATGTACGATACTGTTTATTTAATTACATTGCAGACATTCCGTTATTTACTGTTGAAATAGCACCATTTTGTGACAACTATTGAAATAAAATCAATATTCTATAGAGCAGATGTTTAGAATTATGTCAAAATATCAAAATGTGGTGAAAGTGATTGAAGCTAAAATAACCCTAACTCCTCTATTACATAAGCTATACAGTTTGTGTTGATTATTTGATGTAAACGTCTAATAAAAATGGAACATGTTATGTACTTTGTTTAAAGTTTGAGTTACGTGAGATTGTTAGCATTTTCGAACCAATGATCAACAGATAAAATAGACACACACTACATATATATATATATATATATATATATATATATATATATATATATATATATATATATATACATACATATATATATACATACATATATATATAGATTTGGATTTTTCTCTTAGAAAATAGATTATTCAGTGAAGACCGGGATTAATCCAATAAAAACAAGCTCGATCATACTCGATTACAGAATACAGAGCATTATATGTGACTTTTTGAAGGCTTACCAAAGCATTCCGTTCATGAGCCCAATCAGTGCATTTGGAACAATATGTTTTTTGCTGTTTTTGCTGGTTTGGGACAATTTTTTTAATATTTCGCCAAGTAGCAACAATGTTGTGAAAATCTTGCGAGATATTTTTCTAAGGCATTCTATATATTTTTTTCAGTTTTATTCTTTTATTTTTATTTTATTTTATTTTTTATTTCAGTTTTTCATTCCCTTCTTAAGTGATCCTAATTAAAGCAACACCACATTGTGTATTGCCGGTTGTTGGAATTATTATTCCAGGTACTGGAATTTCCCTGATGATCTGCCAAGCAAGGACCTGCTTGGTAGTGAAACACGTGTAGGTACAAAACTCTTTAATTTGAAAATGATAAATAAATAATCTTTAAATGAAAATGTCTTTTGTGGCGTTGATATATATATATATATATATATATATATATATATAATGCCTACTGGACACTGCCCTTGAATGTCTAAGATCTCTCTGTACTGGTCATTTTTAGGACAACCTGGCATTGGAATATTTCCCCACGCAAGTTAATCCTGACAAAATGTTCAAAATGACATTCTGTATTTTCTTCAACACATTTTTATTTACAGAGACAATTGTTTCTGCTTATTTTAAGATTATATATTTTCTTATATACAAAATATCAAAAATATTCAGTGTATAGTATTAAAAAGTTAAGCTTAAAAATTAATATCCATGCCAAATATATTTAATTGATACATATTTCTTTATAACTAACACTTAAAAGAGAAACATTATTTAAGTTTCGTATATAAAATTCCATGTTGTATTATACTCGTCATAGCTATTTTCTCCTGTTAAAATATTCGTATTTGATCGATTTCAAAGTTATTATATAAAGAATTATATTAATCACCTAGCGAAATTATTCGTAGTGAAGCTTTATATATATATATATATATATATATATATATATATATATATATATATATATATATATATATATATACACTTGACTGGAAAATGCAGACGTATGCATATTAATATTCTTAAATATACATCTGACAAAGTATAGGACAAGTGGAATTAACTCTTAAAATATTGAAGCTGGAATTGATATTTAAGGAATTTAATTTACAATAAAATCACACTAAATGACAAGGTTTATAAAATGGCAGATATATGCAATGGTTTTTCTCAGAATCACAGAAATAACTTAATATTTTTACTTTAATTATACAGTTGGTTTTGTCTAAATAGTAAGCTCAAGTAATCAGAAAATCTTATGAATTGGATATATTAATCAGTAAGGCTAACTGAATATTAACATTTGGAAAATGTTGGTCACTTGAAATGAATGCTGATATTACTACGATTAGTAAAGGTTTAAAAATAGAAGTTAGAACAAAATAGAGAGAGTTTACTATTAAGAAAAGTGAAATGTAATGTTAAAGTTTTGTTTTATTTTATTTTGAATTTAAATTTAAAAACACGTATGTCCTTTGAATATAACACAAAACACCAAACTTTCCTGACTGGTGCAGTATGGATACATTGTTAAATACAGACATATTTCATAGCTGAGAAGAGTCAACCACAGAATCCACTCCATTCTAGGTAATATAGTAAAGAGCGATCTCTCAGCGATTCTTCATATTTAGAATGATGCTTTAAGCAAATAATACTTTATTTAATGAATCACCTACTTCATTATTTGTTATCATTCTTTTTACATTGCTAACATTACTCTTCATATAATTCTTCAAATCTCAATTCCAGCTTAAATATTTACTTAATTTCACTTGCCACTTACTTTACTTTATAAATATTAATATACATGCGTCTGCATTTTTCAGTCTTGTCACCTATTTTAAGGTATTGCAGTTTGAGAATGTACACTTTTTAAACTTATTTATAATAAGTTAAAAAAGGAACAAATAACAAGAACCCAAAGCATCAGTCCCCAGGTTTCCATTGTTTCACCTAGAATTTGAGTTAGTGGAAATATTAGTAACAATTACTAATTGAGTTTAAATAATAATCATTATGACATCACAACAATCTAATCTTCTAATTCATTAGTAAAATAGCCTTGCATTGATTACTTCTCATTCGCTGAGAAAAAATAATTTAATTAATTAATTAATTCAAATTAATAAATTCAGAAGATCTCCGATTTTAAGAAAAAGATAAGAATAAGTTTCAGAATAATACAAATAAAATTCAATTTCTGAGTTTCAAATAAGTTCAAAAACGTTTAAATTATTTCAGAATAAATTCAAATATAGTAAGTTATTAAGTATTTCCTTCAGTTTAAATTCTATTTTGGAATTCTAATTTATAATAAAGTAAAATAACATAGGATATGTTGAATATTTGAATTTCAAATATTCAATAAATCAAGAAAAACTTTGATTTTCTAGAATAAGTTTCAGAATAATAAGACATTTCAATTTCTGGGTTTCAAGTACATTAAAAGCATGTTAATTATTAAAGAAAAAATTCAAAATAATTTTCCTAAAATAAAGTTAATTATGTCAAAATCAATTATCAATTTCAAAATAAAATAACATTTTCAGAGTTTTTATTAAGTTAAACAAAATATTAAAAATAAGAATAAGTTCTATATTTCAAAAATCATTCTTAAAATTTCAGAATACATTTTAATATTTTTTATTTCAGGAAAATTATATTATTATTAACTCCGGTATAAATATTATTTTCAAAATAAATTTTAAAATATATTTTCAATTTAAAGTTTATATTTTTACCATGAATAATACAAGCACATTAAGTAATTTTGGATGACAGTTCCTGTGTTTTTTCTTTATAATGTTGCCACTAATTTTTATCCCCATGTTTAGTGCCGTTTAATGACCTGCCATGGATCATGCTACCTCATAAAAAATGGCAGTTTTTTATGTAGAATTAGTTTCATATATTTGATGCTTTTAAGAAGTGAAGTTGATAATATCACAATTAATTATTTGTTCATGTTCATTAGTAATAAAAGATCTAGTAATTAAAATTACTAGATATTTAAAATCATTAGTGGATTCAATTCTTGAAGTTAATTGATGCTCAATATTTTCTGAACAAGTATCATAGTATTTAATAAAAGTCGTTTTTGTTGAAGCAAAATATTTCCTTTGTTGTGTGCAACTAATTCTATTTAAGATTAAATCTTCTTTTTATTTCAAAAGTGTACAAAATAATTAACAGTTTACGGACGTGCCTCTTGTATACAAAACAATCGAAGTTCAGAGACGCGCCTATGTTCTGCTAAATAATCTAAGGTTTAATCGTAACATTCTGGTTTAAAAAATAATTGAATGTTTACGGACATGCATCTGGTGTATAAAAGAATCAAAAAGTAATGCACGCGCCTCTAGTGTATTAAAGAATCGCACATTTTTAGAACGCATCTCTGGTATAAAAATCGAAGGTTTACAGACGCGCCTCTTGTGTACAAAAAATTGAAAGTTCAGAGACGCACCTCTGTTGTACAAAAGAATCGAAAGTTTAATCGAAACTTTCTGAAGCCGCCTCTGGTGTACAAAAAGGCCACGGACGCGCCTCTGGCGTAGAAAAGAGAATCGAAAATTTATGAACGTGCCTGTGGTGTACAATAAAAATGAAAATAATCGAACGTTCAGGGACGCGCCTCTGTTGTACAAAAAAATCGAAAGTTTTATTGAATGTTTCCGGACGCGCCTCTTGTGTAAAAAATAATCGAAAGGTTACAGACGCGCCTCTGGTATACAAAAAGAATCAAAAGGTTACGGACGCGCCTCTAGTGTACAAAACTAATTTAAAGTTTATGGGCGCATCTCTGGTGTACAAAAGAATCAAAAGTTCAGAGATGCGCCTCTGTTGTACAAAAGAATCAAAAGTTTAATCGTAAGTTTCTGCACGCACCTCTTGTGTACAAAAGCATCGACAGTTTCTGGACGCGTCTCTTGTGTACAAAACATCGAACGTTTCCGAGAAGTCTCCAGAGGCGCCTCTGGTGTACTAAAAATTAAAAGTTAACACTTTCAATGGACCCAATAGATAATATATTCAATATAGCAAATTTTTCTTCATAAATAAAGAGAATTTTCAATTAGGCATTTTTTGTCTTTCTTTCATCTAAAAATATGGCTTCAGTATTCAATTTGGCTTTTTGGGACCTTTTTTCTTAAAAAAATATAGTTTTAAAAAAATATTTTTACTAAAAGTCACACAACTCGTTTTCTATTTCCCCAATAGTTTTACTACTTACACATTTCAACTCAGCGTATAGATTCCTTCTAATTTTCCAGAATTAAATTATATTGATAATTTAAAAAAGTTATGTCGTGTTAAAGAGCATGAAGCGCGTTACTTAATATGCATTCTTGTCAGTTTAAGGTGGTCACCCCTTTCCATATCTTAAACTCATTTCGAGGTATTCATATTTTTAGATTCCTTATGCTATTTGCTACATTTTTGGTATAAACAAAATAAATAGTTGTTTTAAATAAAACAGTTATGGTGATTCAAAGTCAATGATAGCCCACACCTTTTTTGAATAACTTTTTTCTACGGGACTAAATTTTAATTTCTTTATGCTCAAAAATGTCTAGGGACGAGTCAATTCTAATGCAAAATAGTGCATCAAGTTTGGATAAGAACTTAATTAATAACAAGCCCAATAATTGGTCACGATTGGGTATATGTTGACCTTAAGCATATTATGAATAATATATATATATATATATATATATATATATATATATATATATATATATAAAATTAAAAAAAGGAAACCGAAATTGATCACTGATATGAAGAAAAACATAGATATTACTATTTGAAAATACGTGTGTCTACAACGTAAAAATGGATACTAATTGTTCCTTCTTCGAACGAAATGCATATGTTAGAATTTTAAATGTCTGGTGCGTCTATGATGTGGACATAATGCTTTGGATCTTTTTTTCGAACGAAACATAGACGTTCGAATTTAAAATATGTGATGCGTTATTAAAATAGATGGGTTTTGTTTTATTAATATCGAAACATGTTTTGAAGTTTCGTTAAACACAAACACATTTTTTTTCACGTCAGAGATGCACCAAATATTTAATTGCGAATGTCAATGTTTCGTTTGAAAAAAAAACAAAAAAACATTATTTTAACGTAATTGACTTTGCATGTATTTTCACACATTGAGTTTTATGTTATTTCTTCGAATCAGTCATCTTGAGAAAGTATTTAAATAAGGACAAAACATTGATGAACATTTATACAATTTTCCATTTTCCATTACGTTGGATTATTATTTACATAATCATATGTATATATATATATATATATATATATATATATATATATATATATATATGAAAAGGTAGATCACTGTAATTGTAGTATTAACACAGCTTTAAGTCACTAGCTTTATAATGCAAAAAAAAAGAAGTAAAACACTCTGGTCGTTAAGCTCGCCGATAACGTGTTAAAATTCTCATCGCTTATTCACTGTTTATAATTGGCCAAGTGGTTAAATATGTCGGATTTGAGTTGAAAAAGACTTGTAAGCCGGGGTCTCGAATCGTATGACCGGTAGTGAATAGTCATATCTTTAATCTGATGAGTCCCGATTTAAGGACGAAACGTATACGTACATAGATAATAAACAATAACAAATATTATTAACTATTTATATATATATATATATATATATATATATATATATATATATATATGAAGTTACGTTTACTGTCATATTTGTCATCTCAACTTAACCTTTTTGATACTTTTCTCATGCGTCTCGTTTGATAGACGTAAGTGAAAAGTTAAGGACTATATGTCAGCAACTAAACTACGTAGTTTCATGTTGCTTTGCTTAATACATTTAATCCGTCTGTGTGTCATTATTGTTCATTTTTGTTACAACGTCTTTCTAATCTCTACATCAAATCCACCTCGTACTTTTGACCTGCTCAAAAACTGATCGTATTTTTCTTTTATTTTGATGACTTCTGTCAAGTATTGTTTTTTATTATTTTTTTTATTTTTTCAATTGCTACATTACAGTATTTATTATGTCTTTCTGATCATGATGCATCTCTCTTAGAACTAGCAATTTAAAAAAATAATCATTTTCCTTAGCTTGTCTCTTTTGTCGCTAATATTTAACAGAGCAACCTGATTCCTTACAAAATAACTTCATGCGAAAAAGTTTCTTAAATTTTCTGAGATCAAATATGAATTTTGAAAGGCATTCTTTGGAAATATAATGTGATCATTTATTGCTCTGTCCTCCATGCTATTGTGTATATCAATTCTTTGAAGTGTTTTTTTCTGGTAAATGAGTTCCTTTACTACATACATGTAGTTTATTCATATTGTCGTCAGAAATGAAAAAATGATACTTTAGAATCTTGTATTATTGAATGCTATGTTCGAATTGAAATAATTTCAAAACAATTGCAAACAGCCATTACATGAACTTCTGAGCTCTCATTATTACTTGAAATCTATTTATAAAATACACACATACATATAAAATATTAGGTATATATATATATATATATATATATATATATATATATATATATTTATATATATATATATATATATATATATATATATATATATATGTGTGTGTGTGTGTATAAAATAAGTTCCTTAACTAATGAACGGAGTATTATTTTTGATGATATATTCTAAGCAACACAGTGAGTAACTTAGGCGCATTATTTTAGTGTGTAAATTGTAACATTTAGGGGTGGATATATACAAGGTAAAGTATGCATATATATATATATATATATATATATATATATATATATATATATATATAAAGACAAATGAAAGAAGAGAGATAAATATGTACAGATGATAAATCTATTTCAACTTCGATTGTTCGATGAAAGGTGTAAAATACTTTATATTTTTTCAGAATTTGAATTTTGGCTTTTCCACTGTCAACTTATCCATCTATGATTTTAATCTTTGAAAAGCCTTGGCTTAAGGAAAGAAAAAATAAACATAGTTTTACACCTTGCATCAAACAATTGAAGTTTAAATAGATTTGTCATTCGTACATATTTATCTCTCTCTTTCATTTTTCTTTATAATTGCTCTATTTGGTATATTTAGCTTAAACTATTTCACTATAGTTTCTATCATCTAAAAGTACACTTTATTTTGATATTATATATATATATATATATATATATATATATATATATATATATATATATACAGAAAAGGAAATTTAAGATAAGATGTATACCTCAAAATAAAAACCTATGATGAGAGAATTGATGCTCGATATACGAGATAAAGCAATCTTTAACTATAAGTGTATCCCCCATAATGTCATCCCCCAACTCAATCTTCATAGTTCTAAATTCAATCTTTAATTTTTTTTTAACTTTAACTCATACCCTTTACATAGCTACCTGTTTAAATCTATAACACTTATCCCCCCCCATTTGTGAAATTTTACATTCATGTATCGTTTACGTATGTCACACGTTACCAGTTTACTATGACCTGTATATCCCTTATCCTTTAGTCATCTTTTATTTCTTGTTGGAATCTATATGCGTAACTCTTTCAATTAACAGTTTATCCTATCTTCTTTCTCAAAGCATAGTCTTCAGATGTTTCAATTTTAATATTTAGTTGGTGCAAAAACAATGGCGTTTTCTCACATATGTTATATTTATATCTGTTTTCTTAATTAATTTATTGATAAATACAGCGTTGTTATAGGTCATTTTAAAAGTCAGTTTTCGACTAATCGAATCGTGTTATTCTTTTCCATTTTTAATCCCCTTCATTTATTGTTTTTGCAGGCTTTTCGACAGCATTGGCATCATTGAAATCCACACGATATTCTTTTCCAGTTCAGACTAGGCGGAAAAGCTGCCGAGACAGCTCGTGACATCAATGACGCGTTTAGCCCAGGAACCACTAACGAACGTACGGCACACAGGTGGTTCAAGAAATTTAGCAACGTTGACGAGAGCCTCGAAGATGAAGATAACTAAGATCTGAAAGCCTAAATTGAAGCCGATCTTTGCGAAACCACACGAGAGTTGCTGATAAACTCGAGGTCTACCACTCAACAGTCGTTCGCCATTTAAAGCAAATAAGGAAGTAAAAAAGCTTGGTAAATGGGTGCCGCACGAATTGAACAGTAATAAAAAAAATCGTCGTTTTGAGGTGTCTTCTACGCTCTTGCTGCGCAACAGAAACTGCCCATTTCTCAAGCGAATTGTGATGTGTGATGAGAAGTGGATTCTCTATGATAATCGGACTGTTCGGCACCGTGGTTGGATGCCGGCGAACCTGGAAAACACTTCCCGAAGCCGAAATTGCACCAGAAAAAGATTATGGTGTTAGAGTTTGGTGGTATGCGACCGGTCTCATCCATCACAGCTTCTTGAATCTGGGCGAAACAATTACGGCGAAGAAGTACTGCCAACAAATGGACGAAATGCACCAGAAGTTCCAACGTATGAGCCCGAGATTGGTCAATATGCAGGGACCAATTCTCCTCTATGACAACGTTCGCCCGCATGTTGCACAACTGACTAAAGAAGCTGAACGAATTGGGCTAGGAAACTCTGCTTCATCCCCCATATTCACTGGTACTCTCGCCTACCGATTATCGTTTTTGCAAGCATCTCAACTTCTTGTGCGAGAAATGCTTCAAAAGCCGAGATTATGTCGAATCGACCTTCAATGATTTCATCGCTTCCAGAACTCCGGATTTTTATAATAATGGAATAAGTAAACCTGTTTCCCGTTGGCAAAAATGTGTTGATTCTAATCGTTCTTATTTTGATTAATAAAGTTTGCTATAAAAGAGGTTATAGTTATTTGAAGTTGAACGTCAAAAACGCCATAGTTTTTGCACCAACTCAATATTTGTAACTGACTGCCAACTTCCCACTATATCTTCTTTCGTCTAATTTATCAACCTAATTAAGTCCAGTTTATTTATTTAATTGTAAGCTTAATCTTTGCTTTGTGCATACTTATTTCTAATTATCCTAACCCAACCCTCCCCTAAACATTAATACTATTTTTATATACTCTTATCTTGCCTTTTTTTCTTACGATTTCTTTTTAACTATTGAGATTGTATTCTCTTTATTCTTCTTTATCCATTAAAACATCGACAATAATTTCATACTTTATTTCTATTTTTAACTTAAATACTTTGCACTTTAATTATATTCTCATATTGATTTAGCCTTTAGTTGTTTGTTTCTTTTCCCTAAATTCTGTACCCATCATAAACCCATGTGTAAATCCCAACATTAATTCAATAATAGCAATCTTATAACCTCACCCACTTTGATAAAACATCTGTTTCCTTCAATCAGGTATTACTAATAAGTAAACTGTCTATTCCCCTGAACCACCTCACTTTATAGCCCCACCTGATCATTTCCTTTTTTAAAATCTATTCATACATCTGGTACTGGCCTGTATCTGGACATCCTTACACCCAACCTTTCTCACACCACTCCCTCGTAGCTACCTCTTACATCTCGCAACCTGTATAATTTAAATTTGAATTTCTGTAACGGCTTACTCAAGTTTTGGATTTATGTCGATACGCTAGTTTTCAGTAGCTTGTTGACTGGATTAAAACTACTTTATTTTATCTCACTTCATAATTAAACTCAACGGAACTATATCTAGAAAGCCCATGCGAGTCCTTAAAATGTTTTTGTAACACACAACTTACATCCTGAACCTTTTCATTGATACCTTTCTAACCGGATTACTTGGCATTTAATTGTATGAATTTTTAAAGTTTTAACGGATTTTATAATTATTGGCAATAGCTTTTCATGGATTCACCGCTTTTAGAACTACTCCCTAAATTTAAATGATGCTTTTAACGGTGATTTTTTTTCTTATATTTTCAGCGGCTTCTATTCGCCTTGACATTGTTCTATATTTGTATTTAGCAAATGATATACTCATACTTTAAAAAATAAATCATAGCTTTTGGTAATTCCTCTAGCAATTTTATCTCTTTGTATTCACCTGACGATAAAATTTAATTCTTTGAATTCGCTTACAGAAAGAAACGTATTTTTTTATTTGCAACACTTTGTTTTGAGCAAGTAGTGACATAAAATATATTGTATTTTTACAATCTTTATTCTCATCGTGTAATTGTCTATCTCTCTTTATACATATGTGTATATGTATATATATATATATATATATATATAAATATATATATATATATGTATATATATAAATATATATATATATATATATATATATATATATACATATTCGTATATATGCCTTTCGTTTTGACATATTAATAGAAACAGTATTGCTATAAATTAAACTGAACTATATATGGTAATACATTTTTAAAAGGATCGGTGCGTGCGAGTGGACTTCAATAAAATTGATGTGCTTGGTAAAACCTAAACTATTGAACTTACCATTATCCATTATGAAACATGTATTCTATGTGGGTAATTCTGTTTTATTTACACTTCTAAGCGAAACCGTACAATAAACCATCCAATTAAGAAAACTCATTAAAACTTAAAGCTAATTATATATTTATTCTTTATACCTGTCTTGTTACAGACAATCTACTAGTATATATATATATATATATATATATATATATGAAGCAATCACACAAAAGATATAAGCGTCAACTAATATCTTATAATTAGTGAAACATCCGGATAAACACTGAAGCTCAATATACTGGATAGAGCATTAATATTATAATATAAAATGAAGTAATAAAATAAGGTGTCAATCAAATTTTATTAGAATTCAAAGTTCAAGCAAAGTATCCTTACGTCCTTAGCTCATGAGTTTTCAAAGATAATTCTTCAGAGGACCATTACCGCAGTTATACTACTACAGGTAAGAAAATTACGCTTTGAAAATATATAAAATTATATACACAGATACATAAAAATACATAACATCAAACATATCAACTCAAAAACATACTTTTTGTTGAATCCATACAGTCCATCCAGGTCATACATATTGAGAAGCATAATCAGGAAAGACATTACTCCAAGTTCCAAACAGCAGTCCAAATACGTGTAATTGAAGGGGCTGACAAAGTTATCCAGTCCCGAAATGTGTCAATATTCAATGTTAATGATAAATAAATCAAATAATATAGAAAGTCCAATCAAAGTGCCTAAATCCCGAAATGTGCAACCCAAGTCAAATCAAAGTTCGTTGTTTAATTAGAAAACCCGTTAAATCCGAATTGAGCAAAAAAAGACTGAATCCCAATCTCATCTTGCTAGCAGAACGAAAAAATAAGTAATCTTCTCCCACCAGCGATACAACCAGCCATGACAAATCCTTAAAGAGCAGGAGGCGATATTAAATTGTCTACATCTCTGAATGATGTTAATATAACTTAAATTATGTCGGTGTTACATCCTGTTTAAGCCCATTTGATGGACTCTCAAGAGAGCAACATACAGCCCCGCCATCCACCCCACCTAGATTAGATGTTCCCTGTCTGGGTCAAGTGAGAATATTCTATGTCAAAGGGGGAAGGGGTTAAGAAGTTAAAAGAAAAAGAGAATATAGGTCAGATCATGCAATCACGTTCACATCCAAGATTATTGCTTAAAGTCTAGCTTACAGTAAAACCCGATTTCACAAATCTCGCCCTATCAAATAATCTAGAATATTTATGAAATGAAAAATTACGAAGTCATTAAATTCCAATAATTTTATAGTTTAATTTAAGATTTAATTTTATCAGGTTAGAAATTATTAAATAAGATTCAATCCTATCAGCCCAGGAATTCCAATTCAAGGTTTAACTTTCCCCAATCAAAAAGTTTAACTTGCCTTAATGTTTAATTTTTCCTAATTAAGATTTAATTTTCCCAATTACGAAGTTATCAAAATAATTAGAACTTAATAATTTAATAGTTCAATGTAAGATTTAATTTTATCAGATTAGGAAGTTTAAATCAAGGTTTGGTTTGCCCAATCAAGAAGTTTAATCTAAATTAGGGTTTAATATTTCCTAATTAAGAAGTTGTAAATATATTTAAGGTTTAAATTTTCCTAATTAAGAGGTTGTAAAGATATTGTAAAGATATTTAGAAACTGAAAATTTAGGTGTATAAACTTTTACAACCTCAGAGTCTAAATCCTTTAGGCAAAGAAGATTAAAAAGGACCCATCTCGAAGACTGGACCCCCTCGGTTTCATTGCTCGCCCAAACAGCTACGGCAAGACTGGTGGTGGTTTCCATGTGCATATTTGAATTTCCTTCCATGTCGACATTTGGAGACTAATTCACTTCTAGAATGTATCAGATTTAAATGTATTTTTTCATTTTATATTATAATATATATATATATATATATATATATATATATATATATATATATATATATTCGGCCTTTCGAAATGAGGAAGAAGAACAACAAACTATAGAACAGTGCTGCCAGACAAAGTTGTTTATCGACGAAAGCTTGCAAATAAATCAAAATAAATGATTTATCATTTAATTTTACACAAAAGGTAACTAAAACCCATTTGTATGTGTGCTTAAAAGATGTTGTCAATAGTGAGTTTCTAATTGCTTGTAATGTTACATACGATTTAAACAACTCTGAGTCCCACTGTTTATCCTTAAATATTGTAGTTTACCAGATCTGTACTGATTCGATGTATCTTTACCCTAACTCTTGTCATATGTCCAAGTTTATATATAATTGGGATGGTTAATCAGTATAGCCTGTATTTTTTTTGTCAACCGTTAGATTACTCTCTAAACCTCCTTGCTTACGATGGATTCTGTTATAATTAAATATATATTATCTCTGAAAAAATTGCACACTACTATAATCATGTTTTAATATTTGAGGTGCAGATAAATGATCATGCAAATATATTCACATACGACCTGTTTTATATATATATATATATATATATATATATATATATATATATATATATGTGTGTGTGTACATATATATATATATATATATATATATATATATATATATATATATATATATATACATAGTTCCAAGAGCGAGAATGAATTAAGAGCACTGTTTCATTTTAACTTATCTAAGATCATTTGTATTTAATAGAAGACACGCTTTGAACATTCTTAAACCCCTCGTGTTCTTGTCTAAATACTAATATAATTTGGTAATTTACGGTGTAACTTTTATACTACATATCAATCCATTCTCCGGTACATTGTCTTACTCATATTTAACGATATTTAACAAATTATATAGTTTCTAGGAGAAAATACCAACAACGCCAGATTGTATTCTGTGTTTCAGAAATAGTTTGCTTATTTCAAAACAGCTGCTAGAAAGGACATTTCAGATTGACGATGAGATTACGAAGAACTCCAGACAGATTATTATAATCCTGGAAAAGGCTTTCGATGTCTGTCTTAGCAAGTAAAAAAGATGCCTTGTTTACAAGTAGACACACGCACCATGTTACGTTGTTGTTGATATAGTTACATAAACAAAATGACGTCTGATATTAATCTTGAATAATATGTAGATGTTATGACGTATGCTTTTGAGGGGCCAGAAATGTTTTAACATACAATTTCAAAAGTAATTATTAGATACACTTTAATGATATACTTTTAAATGATAGGTTATATACTCGTGAATTAGAAGGAAAATATCATTAAAATCAACAGCTAAGGAATTTTTAATACATAAAAAATGCATGCGATATGAGTATTTGCAAATAATGATGCGAGAGAGATGGTGTTCATACATCCTCGAAACTTACCGTTGATTGCACTAGTTTATTAAGTGATATCGAAATAGAATTCTACCTTAAGTGCGTTAGTAAAATAGATATTTAATTTATATGGGTACAGTGTCGCGATTTGATTAAATACTTTTCAGTTTTAAATTACTAGAATCTTATCGAAGATAAATGAAGGAGGCCGAAAATACAATAGCTAAATAGGTAATACAAGAATTACGATGGGGAGTTTGGCGCAATTACAGGAAATATGAAGTGTAGTTTCGGAACAGATACTACACTTTGCACATTGCCTAAACCCTTAATGCGTCAAATGTAATGTACCTCTTATTAACTGTACATGGAAAATTATAAAAAATAATTAGACATATACGTGATATTTTATTTTGAAATCTTTAATTTATTTACGGTTCAATTTTCTAAATGAAACACATCATTAAAATAATTCAATTTATCATATTTATTTAGAACTCATCTTTAGTATGATTACTTACCTTTAAATTGAAGATAACTTGTGAAACCCAGCGTAATGTATAAACACGAGAACTTCATCTAATTTAAATGTATTTTAATAAACATAAACTATATGTTATTTCATATATATATATATATATGTATATATATATATATATATATATATGTGTGTGTCTATATATATATATATATGTATATATATATATATATGTATATATATATATATATATGTATATATGTATACATAGTCCTAGTAAGTTTTTTGTTCATAGCAGTTAATCCGAGCATCTTACTGTTTTATATAATAGTGATAAAAAAATTAGAGAAATATACAAACATTATGGCTACATATATGCATAGGTAGTTCGCCTATATGCTTATTCAAGGCCAAATCCTTTCAGATTAGTGCAATAGTTAATTTGAGTAAAGAAGGTTAAATAAGATAATAGCCAAAATACGTCTTCCCATATGCAGCCAAATATTGGTATAGATCAATATATATATATATATATATATATATATATATATATATATATATATATATATATATATATATATATTTATATATATAGATCAATATATATATATATATATATATGTATATATATATATATATATATATATATATATATATATGCGTTATGTGTGAAGAAATATATAGAGAGACAGATACTTCCATTTTGGCAAACGTCAACGCAATAGATACGAATTTGGCGCCATGACAACACAACTTTAATATGCATTTATTTATATTATTGCATAGAATGCATGTAGATACGTGTTGATTAGGTATTTATTCAATGATATACATGCGAGCACATTTATTTTCTTTGCATCTTCCTATGGGAGACATTTTCTTTAAACGTTCTTTCTCATAAACTATTTAGGCTTGTCTTTTTCTATTACGACAACGATAGTTGTCCGTCCACTTTCATCCATTTTTTCCAATAAAAAAACACTTATATTCCTGATATGCTATTTTCAGTCATCGTTGCAAGCACAATACACTGTTTTAGACACTCTTAATGACTTTGGCGCCATACCTTTGTACCCTTCCTATTCGGAGCATACACCAGCCGTCGGTTTTTACAAATTTATCCACAAAGACGGACGATATTGAAACGTGTTTACTAGCTGCTTCTATTTTTAAGAGATTACTTGTCATAGAAATAATTATGTTTTGTCTCTTGTTCTTAAATTCGTTTATGGCCATATATACGATACGTACATATTTCATTGATCAATGATTTAAATTTCACGTGACTTAAATTTATTAAGTATTTTATTATGTCAATAAACAAGAAAACAATTTTCTAATTATTGACATGAAGCAGGTTATGTCTTACAAAGTATGTGCCCCTCTCTCTGTATGCATGTATATATATATATATATATATATATATATATATATATATATATATATATATATATAAAGTTTTGAATAATTTTAAACAAAGAAAGCACATGCTTTTTAAATTTCCACGAATACTAACTAAATCAAAAATATCGCAGACTTAGCACTTGCATGAGCTAACTTATCGCTGGGAAATTTACAAATAAAAAAGGGGATTCAAGTATCTAAAAGTGAAACAAAAACAGGGCAACTTTACTGTAATTGTGAAATATTAAACGTTGTTCATAAGCTGGTTACCATGTACCTGTTTTGGACATTTAACAACAGAACAGTTTAAAAATGTATGGCCTTCAAGTAAATAATTATTATTATTGATAATAATAATAATAATAATAATAATAATAATAATAATAATAATAATAATAATAATAATAATAATAATAATAAAACATTACCCCCAAAAGACCACAGTGTGATATGGTAATTTGCATGTAAAATAATACTAATAACAATACTACTACTAATAATAATAACTTAATAATAATAATAATAATAATAATAATAATAATAATAATAATAAAATAACAATAATAATAATATTATTAATAATAATAATAATAAACATAATAATAGTAATAATGATAAAAATACTATTAAAGGGTAAGATAGAGAATAGACGAGTCAGAGAGAGAGAGAGAGAGAGAGAAAGAGAGAAAACGTGTGAGAGAAAGAGATTGGACGGGTGAGAGAGACAAAACGGGCGAGAGAACGACAAAAGACGGGTGAGAGAGAGAAAAGACGAGTGTGTGTGAGAGAGAGAGAGAGAGAGGGGACGGCTTATAGAAAGAAAGGACGGGTAAGAGAGAGAGAGAGAGAGTAAGAATGGGGGGGGGGGGAGAGAAAGAACGTGTGTGTGTGTGAGAGAGAAAAGACGGGTGATTGAGAAATAAAAAACGGGTGTGAGAGAGAAAATACGAGTGAGAGAGAAAGACAGAGACAAGCTGGGTTAGAGAGAAGGAAAGACGGGTAAGAAAGAGAGAAAGTACGGGTGAGAGAAAGAGAAATAACGGGTGAGAGAGGGCGAAATAATCATACGACATGATAGTTAGCATATAAAATAATAGAGGAATAACAATGCATGAGGAAAGTTAAGAACCTTTAGTACCATATATATATATATATATATATATATATATATATATATATATATATATATATATATATATAAAGTGGTGTACTAAAAGCGAACTTTTAGGATAGGTAAAACCTATTGGAATATACCTTGCTCTGAGCAATTAAATTGAATTTTGATTTGGCTTTTGCTTCTCTAATTCTTTTCCATTCTTCTTCATATATATATATATATATATATATATATATATATATATATATATATATATGTACATATATATATATATATTTATACATATGTCATCTCAGATATATGCTTTTTCATTTTTCTTATAGTACGTTTCTAATTGCTTGTAATGTTACATACGTTTTACACGACTCTGAGTTCCATTGTCTATACCTAAATATAGTGTTTTACCTGGTTTTTACTGATTCGATGTAATCTTACCCCAACTCCCCTCATTATGTCTAGTTTCATGTATACTGGTGAGTGTTAATCAGTATAGCCTGTATGTTGTTGTCAAGTTTTAAATTCATGTATAATCCCTGAGCTTACGATAAGTCTGAGTATGATAAAATATATATCATCTCTGAAAAAATTACACACTATTAGTCGTTATTTTTTATTATTGGAGTGCAAGTAAATGATCATGCAAATATATTTACATACCTCCTATTATATATATATATATATATATATATACATGTATATATATATATAGGTTTTAAGTTGTGAGGTTTTAGTTAAGTTTTTTTTTTTACTTATTTATTCATGTATTGTTAGCGTAGAGTAAATTTTATTCTGTGCAGGCAGTTGTTTATTATCATACTTCTACAGTTTAATAGATTAAAAAAAAACTAACTCCTAAAATATAAATACAAAGAACCACGTATTTAAATAACGTGACCCATTACATTGACACAACAAAGAAACAGGATATAAGCCACTCTATAGAAAACAGAACAATACAACAAAATAGGGAAAAACCCAACGATTGGCAAAGAGAAGAACAAAGAATCTGATTGGTTAACTAGCTAACTGTGTACATAAAAACACCCGGCAAAATGACTCCATGCAGTATAGCCTGGGAGTAGATGTGAGTGCGAGAGTGAAAATGCTTCCGACTTACTGTGGAATACTGTGTTAGAAGAAGTTACTGAGCGGGATGAATATACTAGAAATTAAAGGGAATTAAACGCACCTATATTATCTGAAAACACGCATAATGGATTCAACTAAGTTGCTAGTAAGACAGTTTATCATATGCAAATAAAATAGAGGAAAATATATTTTACTTTATATATAAGATATTAAAGAAAGCAAATAAATGAATCGAATTCGGCTCACACAATTTGATATTACGCTGTTTTACGACACGATGCGGGAGTATGAACTGATGAGCGATTAACGAATATAGCGTTTAATGAATGAAGTGAACACGTAACACAGAAAGAAAAAGAACTGTTCTTTTTCCCGATAGCAAACTTTTGTTTGTATATATATTGTTGTATATCATGACATTTTCCTTGGATTTCAAGTATAATTTGAAATGGTAATTTCTTTGTCATTGGGAAAAATGATAAATTGCTTCGATAGAAAGGAATATTTTAATAATCAGAGGCTGTGGAAAAATTCGTTCCCTTTTCTTTTGAATCGGAAGCGTTTTATAATATTACCTTGATAAATACAATATACAAGTAGATAAATAAGGAAAAGAAAAGAAGGCATCGCAAGTCATGGAGATGGTGAGAGGGATAAGATTTATACGGCGTTAGCAGACATGTGGATGTCTTAGGTGTGAGTGTGTAATATAAGAAATAAGAGAAACACACGGAATACATGCTAAATTGTGTGTACAATTGTGATATTGTTTATTTTTTGTTTTCTGCAGCTTTGTAATAGTCGATAAAGAGAGGAGACGAAATAAACAGTGGAAGATTATTTAATTGTAATGATGAAACGGTAAGGAAAATAGAAGTAAACAAATAATATGAGATGCTTGATTTAAAAAAAATATTTTCATGAATTGAAACAGTAACTTTTTATTAAATAATTGTTAAAAACGCTCACCATGTGCTCACTTCGAAGTTCTATTTATTGGTTGAGCTTTGGGGGGTTTATACTTGTGTTACTAGGTGGATCTACAATGGGTGCCGAGAATTTTCGTATTAAAAAGAAATATCAGAAATTCTGATTCTCAAGAGTAGTTAATTGAGAAACATGTACATCGAGAATGTGGGCCTTCCATTGCATGTTGGGGTTGCCAACATTTATTTATAGCATATATGTTTACTAAAAGGATGGTAGGTTATTCAATTGATTCTGTGTGCAACCCAACTAGTTCTTTTTCACGGGTTATTGCCAGGTCTATGTATTGATAACTTTCAAAAGAGAAAGCTAGCAAGGCAAGTAAAGAGATTTAAGTCCTGCTAGTATATATATATATATATATATATATATATATATATATATATATATATATATATATATATATATATATATATATATATATATATATATATGAGATCACGTTAGGTTAGGAGGAAATTATATATATATATATATATATATATATATATATATATGCGATCACGTTAGTTTAGAAGGAAATTATATATATATATATATATATATATATATATATATATATATAATTTCCCCGAAACCTAAAGTGATCGCAGGCTGAATCAATAGCTTTCTTAAATAATTCCATTCAAATGTAGAATATAATTACCTGGACCGAAAGTGTATAAGAAATTGTATGAATCAGTATTTATTTCTTATATCTGTGCAAAAAGTCTATTTACACTAGATAAGTAAAAATAAATTTACAAAAAATCATGAAAACTGTTTTATATGTGAGTTTGTTTGAACAACACACTTGGCCCATATAATCCGTAACGAATTCTTCAGTTCAGTGATTTATTCGCTTTACTAACAATTGTCCTTTGTAGATCAACGGTATACCAATATTTTGAGTGGTAATTGTTGGTGTATCTATAAAATGCAATGAAATTATAACGATTAGTAAAATACGAACTATCGTGATGAGGAAATTATTTACAATGTATATCTTCATTTTAATATACTTTTAAGAATAAAGATGGTTTTAGAAAAATCGTACATGGAAAATACCATGTTTACTATTGATTTCCGAGCATGTTTCAAATATTCTTTATCATAATTGATATGTTTTAAACTTTTAACATATACACTAATAATATATAAAGCTTTCATTGATATAAAATCTAGCCTATTGATCTTAGCATTAACTGCAGTTTTTAACTATATCATGTAGACTTTATAGTAAATGTTTTCTTTTCTATTAAAGAACGTTTAAGAATTAATTAATTACAAAATGGTTTTAGTGCAGTAACTTATACTTTACCTATATATATATATATATATATATATATATATATATATATATAGTACATGTATTATATTTGTTTTATAGACATTAATCTATTAAAACTCCAGCGTTAATAAACATTGCCCAATACCAAGAATATATGTTGTTAGTATACATTTTTATTTATACAAACATAATTTGTTACATATGTGCAATCATGTTTCAGTTGGTCTTTGCAATAAAGACCGAAAGTGAAATTTCAAACATTTTGAATATATATATATATATATATATATATATATATATATATATATATATATATATATATATATATATATATATAATGTAGGGAGAGAGAAAGAGAGGGCCACTTTAAAAGTGATCTAAATACTCGTTCACTATATGATTAAGAAAATATCGTGGATGAGAAATCGACTATGTTTAATATGGCCCCCGTGATAATCACCCGCAGACGTGTAATCTAACCTCTACAGCTTGGTTTCAGCCGGAAGTGCTATGCAAATGACCACCGCTCAAAGGAGTAGAGCTTTATAATGTACACATAAATTTACATATGTTGCATTACCTGTTCTTTCGGGGTACCCGGTAATATCCCACAAGAATGACAAAGAACAGAACGTATATGGGAAAACTTTTCTTTATTTTACATCACAGATGGTTTATGCCGGCTACGCACAAACATATAAAAAAAAATCTTTTGACATACTTTTGTCTCAGTATCTTTTTTTTTAGCTGAAGCCACGGACTTGGTTTTCGCTAGAAACTCGTTCATATATACATCCGATTGGAATCAAATTTGCTCTGCATTTTCTATCCGAGCGTGAACTGAGGCAAATGTTCCACATTCACTTCCCATTGTATGTTTGATGACATACAATTCAGGGGATTCCTTCACGTACCAACTTGCTTATCAGTCGCATTTTAAGTACGCAGACATGAAAGCCTAACAGCAAGAAAAGTTTGGGTACCATATCATATAAAGGTTCATCGGTGTCATAAACATTGGTAAACTCCGATTTTTCCAGTACTTCGATACTCTGATCACCAAGCTCCCCGGCTCTTCGCGTTTCAGAAACCGCCGCCTTTCAAATCTTGCTTGCACTGCGGGACTTTCTCCTTTTAACAATTATGAAGTTGCTTTTTTTCTTTCTCGACGTCCCACCAACAATGGACTGGTATAATATTCATTTTTGTCACTCTTCATTATCTTACACATATATAAACTGCTTGGCGTAGTCGTGTTATCTAATTACACCCATGCTTTATCTCAGGGCATCACACACACACACATACACACATATATATATATATATATATATATATATATATATATATATATAAATAAATATATATATATATGTATATATATATACATAAAATTATATATATATACACATAAAACTATTTATATATAAATATATATAAAATCATTTTATTGTTTTGATTTTGCGATAATGATAAGTGGACGTATTCAAACACCTTTATACGGGAAAACATTACTTAAATGCCAAAAATAAAACAGGGAATACATGTGTTTCGCCGTCTACAACTCATCAAAGTTAGTAAAACTAGCGAGGTCTCAAACCAGGACCCCAGTGACAAAACTCCAGGTTGTAAAGATGTTAGCAAGTTTTGAGAAAATGTATAATACGATTTTGATTCTGTACACTGTGTAAAATATAAGAATTAAGGTTGCTTCAGATAAATTGCAACTAACAAATTCTTGTTTAATTATTTTCTAACTTCTATGGATCAAATTCAATGACAATGTAAAATATTTTCAATTGTCAATGGGTGTTTGCCTCAATATTATGCCCCCTAAAATCCCTATAGAAGTAAATTAAACTGTATGTATGCTGTTTTCAAAAATTCGTAATAATCAGTTAATTATGTTAAGATTTAATCATATATATATATATATATATATATATATATATATATATATATATATATATATAAGTGTGTGTGAGTGTAATTATATAAGTGTGAGTGAGTGTAATCGCTTCTTACGAACAACTAACATGAACACAATAAAGATAGCTAAATCGATAATGAAGAAATGCTGATAAAACATGCAATGGACCTTCAGGATATTCTGAAATTCCTTCCTACATAGTTCATTTTGGTCGCTTCCATGGTCAAATATCCTCGGGTAATGTCTGAATATTGTTAGGATTTCTCTAAACACTTGTGAACTTGTCATATGTGTCAGCGAATTCTCATAAAACTTCACACATTTTACATTGCCTAATCTCTCGCCTCCCTTTTTTCATCTCGTGGTGCCGGTCTTATTATTTCAAGGCATATAAACGTGACTTAGTCGCCTCTCTTTCTGTATGCCTTGTCATGTTTAGAGACAAAGTTATTTGGAGGGTACTCATGGTTTGACGGCGAATTAAAGCATACTTCAAACACTAAGTCTCGACAACGAACATGATCACATTACAACACCTAAAATAATCTTTCTTCCTTATTTTCTCTTTCTCTTTATATATATATATATATATATATATATATATATATATATATATATATATATATATGTATAGCTCTCAAGAGAATAGCATTCAGGGGATATCGCTTAATTAGTGTGTACTGACTACTGATTAAATTCAATGCAAACCCAGATAATTCGAATACTAGCATGAAAGGTTGGGTCCATATCAGACTTTAAAATCTTTATAAGGAACTGAAATTTGAAGAATATTTATGAATTGATGTCGATTAAAATTTCACAAAAAATCGGAAGATTCTGAATTTACACAAGATCATTTCTATCCACTCCTTCTTTATTCCCTTTGCATTAAACTAAATTAAATAAAGTACAGCTCACGGTACATCTCTTTTTGTCTTTCAGCTCTTCAAAATTCATAATAATCAGTTAATTAGTTTAAGAGTGAATCTTTTACATAGAAAAAGATTAATATATACACAAGCCGAACTTTATATAAATAAAGATTAATAAGCGAACCTGCAACCTATGCTGTATCATATAAGCATGACAGATGTGGTATATTAAAACATGGCTCTCAGAGGCTGAATATGATGTAGAGCTTGAAGTGGATTGTGACCATTACCGAATGCCACAAAGCAGCCCATGGACCTTTAGAGTTCACATTTCATTAAGCATCAATTTATCATGCTAATTTCTACTCTCATCTACATAGAATCGCTCTTTCTGTACACATCTACACCACTCTCTCCCCCTCTCTCTCTCTCTCTCTCTCTCTCTGCTTATACATCTCACTTAGTTTTCTTTAATCTGGTCATATCGGATGTGGCTGATTTCTTTTTTTTAATCTCTATTTCTCTGTCTGCCTCACATTTAAGATAACAACTCTCTCTCTTTCTTCATGTCTCACTTTGTTTCTGTTTCTGCTACACTTCGATCTCGGTCTGTCTACGTTCTCTCTTACTCAGTATTTACCCCTCTGTATGTTGGTACTGTATTCTCACATTAGATGTGTCTGCATTCTTTAGTATATCTATTTCTTTTTCGTCATTCATTGACAGAAATCGAATGACTTCCTCACTCTTGATCTCTTCACTCCTCTCTTTCTATATTTTCCTCGCTTTTGCCCATCCAGTTCCTTCTATCATAACCACAAAAAATACAAATTGAGATTCAGTTCCCGCGTTTATGTGCAATAAACATATTCTTTTTGCCATTATGCTTTTTTACGCCAGTTGTACACCTTTCCACAGAAACAGCAGGTTAGAACTGCAATTTAATTTTATATGTTATTGGTTAGCTTTTTATGGAAGTCGCTTCAGACAAGGCATGATGCCACCTGAGGTAAGGAGCGTAAAAGAACCAAATATAATAAACCCACAGACAGGTGAATCTTATTAAGCTTAGTATTGAAAAAAAAAGACTATGTCATATGTAAGAAGTAACCAGTCAGCAGGAAAGGAGTGCGATACGCTTGCAGTTATTCGTTTTATATGTCATTGGTCAGCTATATATATATATATATATATATATATATATATATATATATATATATATATATATATATATATATATACAGGGTGACCCCCCTCCAAAAAACGGGCCCCAAATCTAATTAGGCCCCGTTTCTTAGTGTTTCGTCGGAATGAAATGAATTTTGGGGCATAACTAGTTTATTATATTCACAACATCATATCAAAACACTAGGGTATTTGTCCTTTTTTCTCCGTTCTACAGCATGTGTTCTAGATGGACTCCTTTTAGCTCCGTGCATTTTTAGAGGTGCCGAACGAAGTTGTCCATGACGTTCTTACAGACTGAATTGGGAATGGCTCTCATCTCCTCCCTGATGGCTTCCTTGAGTTCCGTGATGGTTCTGGGGTTCCTTGTGTACATTCTGTCCTTAAGGAAATAATCTGGGGGCTTAGGACTGGGCTATGGGGTGGCCACTCAAAATTAGTCTTGAGACTGATCACTCGGCCTCCGAAGTTCTCTTTCAGCCAATCTCAGGACAGGTTGGGGTGTGAGAACTTGCTCCGTATGCTGGAACCAGAACCTTGTTTATGAGCGACGGGTAGAGAGTCTGGAGCTCACTCTTTAAGGTTTTGAGGACCTCCATATACCGCTCATTGGTGACTGTCACTGCTGCGCCAGATTCTTCGATGAAGATTGGTCCGATGATGCCTCTGACCGAGATTGCAGCCCACACCGTGCAATTAGGAGAGTGCAGGGGCTTGGTGGCTACTTCATTGGGTCTGGAGGACCTCCAGAAGACATTTGTCTTGGAGTTAGCCTTTCCGTCAAGATGGAAGTGGGCTTCATCTGAGGTCCAAAGGAGGTTAAGGAAACCTGGTGTCTCCTCGATCTTATCGAGCATCTTGACAGCCATAGCGCTCCTCTGCTTCTTGTCTGAGGCTGTAAGGGTCTGCAGCGTCTGTATTCTGTATGGGTAAGACCTGATATTGTTCACCAGCACTCTGCTGCAAGTCTCGCGGAAGATACCGAGGGACTGACTTCGCTTACGCACAGAGCGTTTCGGACTCTCCTGGAGAGACTCTCTCACACTTTCGACCAGCTCGGCTGTCCGCTTCTTGGGACGTGCCGAGTGGCTTGGATGGTTCTCACTGGCAGCGTTGAAGTTCTCCACGGTCCCATACTTCTCGAAGTGGTCCACCCAGTTCTGAATTCTGCTTTTAGGTGAAGCCTTTTCACATCCGAACTGATGCATGAAACTGTCCTGGGGTTTCTTAAACGAGCCTGTCTTGTTGTAAAATTTAACACAGTGTATTCTTTGTCCCAGCTCCCACTGAGGTCTTGGTGTACTCACGGTCGTTGATTCTGCCATGTCCTGTAAAATAAGGGCAATCGGTGAATAAATAAAGGAGATATCACATAAAGTGTACACGGGGCCCGTTCTTTTGAGTCACCCTAATATATATATATATATATATATATATAGATATATATATATATATATATATATATATATATATATATATAAAACGTTATCTGAATATAATGATAAAATCATGTTTTATACTCCTGCTAACATATACCAGATGTAGCACAGCGGCCATGTACAAGGTTCAGGGTTTTTCTGGGTGTGTCAGCATATAATTTGTTGCATACTGTCTCAATTCTTTGGTGATTGATGGTCGATTATAATCATGTTTACATGAGACGAAGTGATCATGTAATGATATCCATTTTGGTAGTTCTGCTGGTCTATCTCTGAACGGGGAAACTGGTAACAATTTGCAAGACTATCTGTTTCCTTAATCGTTGATAATCACCAATAGTAAATTTTTAAAAAACATTTGTTACGAAAGTATATGCTGTTTAATATTTCATCTTCTACATTATTCTACAAGAATGAGAGCGAGAATAGAGGGGAAAAACCGTCTGTTTATGGACATTTAAAGATCTCGCATTTAAACATTATAATTGCTGCCAAACGCATGTTTTGCTCACAACATGTATTGGTTCTTTATGTTTTGTCTATTCCGTTTACGTGTTCTCATACAAGTCAGTCTTGGACTTGAGAACTCAATGAGAGAATACATGCCGTATTTCTTATCACAAATACCACTCCAGTAGACAACAGTTTCCCTTTTTCATGAAATTGGCAATGGTGTGATATAAATGATTGAAACGGACAGCTGTGTTTTAATATTATTTTATTTGAACATTTGTCGTTTTAACTGACCGGTATTTGCTCAATAATCCTATTCCATTTTTCATTTATATGCAAAACTACAGTTTGATAAGGACACACACGTGGCCGCCTCTAGTCCCTTGCTCTCTATTTTTCCCTTTCTCTTTTCTCTCTCTCTCCTTCTCTCTCTCTCTCTCTCTCTCACTCTCTCTCTTACGAAATGTCGGATTTGAAATGAACTTTCATAGAGAAACATGGTTTCATTTAATAACTGGACATTTCGTAAATATATCTTATATGGATAGCTGACGCATTGCATATGTTCGTCCATTGCGACATATAATAATCTAACACTGGTAATATACATATTAAACGCTGCATTTTTTGACGACTTTATGATGCATAGTCTTTTGTAATAGCATAGATAATGATGTTTACTCATGTCCTGGTCACTTATACGTTTGAAAATTACTTGAACAATCTTTGGCAGGAAGTTTCTTGAAATATTCGATTCTATACGTGAGTAAGACAATTAATAAAACTATTCTTATAATGTGACTGTTTGTAATACGAAGAACGATTAACACGTATTTCTTCTAATGAAAATAGCTCCTGACAAAGCATGCACTCACTTGATGTAAGGAGCTAACAAGAACAAATGATTATTATCGGAAAAAAACGACCAAAGCTGTACAAAGTCCACAGGACGAGAGTTCCACAAGTCTGCAGCGTTTGGAAAGTAGCTACTGGAATAAGATGCTACATTACAATGAGGAATCAAAGCAGAATTGATGTAGGCCACTAGCCCACCAAGTCAGATAAGCTAGAAAAAAGGAAGCAGGAAATAGATAATAACATTCTGAAGAACACATGTTATTATAGTATTTATAGAAAAGACTGAAACTACCAACCTCACGTCTGTTAAAGAGAAAGTGCAGAGAAGAATGTAGTGGGGCCAATCAAATTATAGTTACATTTCTGCATCTCATCTAAAAATTTGAAAACGGACAGATATTCACCAACTCAGATATGACAACAGGACACCATTCATGGTTTGATAGTCGATTTACAAATGTAGAATACAACCTCAGGTATAAAAACTGTTTGGCGTAATAGATATAATCGTATTTTTGAAGTATGGGTCAAGACTGAACATTTACCAATTAGGTAGAGTTGAGTTGACAAAAGCATCAACTATGTATCGTCATAATTGTCTTTACTGGTTAAATAGTGTTGGAAGACGACTGGATTTTGTTGACTGATTTCTTTAAAGCATGCTGTTAATTTAGAAAAATTCAATCATTTCGTAATGTCACTTCGTGCATCTGGGTCACGAAATATATTAAAGTAATACAATCAGATCACATGATATATTTTAAGCAAGAAAAAGTCACATGTTAGGTATGTGTATTGTTTCAGTTGATATTCTTTTTGTTGTGTTTGCCGAACATGTGGTACTCTGGCAGTTTTCCATTTCATTACACTGTTGTTTGCATTATTATTTTAAGCTGGACTTGTTCGGTAGTAAAAGCCAGTGATGCATTTAATCCTACTCATCTTGTTATTCGTATATTGTTAGATCTTTTTTGTAGCCCCATTAGATCATAGCAGCCCTTTTTCTGTCTCTGGAACAACAGTGCAGCTGAGACTGTCAATAAAAAGGGGTCATTCTTTAATTTCCCGTTGATAGCTGTAGTCTGGTTCCTTCCTTAGATAGTCTAGTTCCTTCCTTAGATAGTCTGGTTCCTTCCTTAGATAGTCTTAGAATCTGTAAATAGCCGAGAATGCTTCTCAGTAACTTAAGTCATTAGGTATTGCTCACTAGTTGAATTTGTCATCTCTACTCGGCTGGCAAATTGCCGCCTCACATAAGCAATTCATAAGATAAGAGTATTTCTCGCCTCTTAACATCTCATCTTAATTCATTTTACAGCTCGATCTACCAACACTTAATCGCACACTATATTTATCACAAAACTGCCGAAATATGTTCACAAAATACTCACTGTTTTAAATGGTAAACTTCGCTCCACGATCATCGAAGCGGGACTCATTGGAGCACGTAACCCACCATCAACCAAGCCTGATACGAAGGAGGAATGCATATTAAAATGTATAAACAAATTCATAATCAGCTTTCGTTATAAAATCACCAGTTTTAATTGTGTGCCTTAACCATGTGTGTGACGACGGCTCCTGACAGTCGAAAACGTTTGCAAATATGGTGAGTTCTTATCCACACTGGAGCAAAATATTTTAATTGTCGACAGATTTGATAAAAAAAGAACAACAGGGACGCTCACTTCTGTTTAATTATACATGTATCAAAAGAAAAAATATTCTAAAATATATTAACTCTTATCCACGAATGACAGTTGGGCCTTGATAAGTGGTGACTCTTTAATTTATATATATATATATATATATATATATATATATATTGTGATATTGATTTATGTATATAGAAATAATAATGATATGTGTATAGATATGTTTAGCAAGAATATAAATAATGTATATACATGTGTGTGAGAAGTGTATGTAAATTATGATTTTTAACTAGTACATTTAGTAATTTATAAACATAATTGGTATGCAATAAAGCTTCATTAAATATAAAAGTTGTTTTTATAGATTAAATATATTTTTAAAAATAAAACAGTTTCTCCATATGAATAAGAGTAGAATAGAATTATTACCCCGTATATGGAAACGTTCTTTTCTTTAAAAGATAGTTGATATCAGAGTTATTTAATCATTTCACTTGGTTTATGATAATATACATCGTGATGTAGAGGTAATTACAAATACTATTTAGCGAGGTATTTCCCAATTATGATGTACAAGTAATTTAAAAATAATATTTAAAGAGGTATTTTCAAATTTCCCCATTCGAGATTTTAGTTTTATTCTTGGTGAAAACTGTAACTTTTATGACATTGTTTTGTATATGTATTTATGTTCTGAAAAAAATCCGGTGTTAATTTTTTGTTTGTAACATAATATTATTTTTAATGAATGCTGCTTTCAATCAGTTATTAAAAAACTGCAATACCATGTGATACATGATTTAGCAATGTTTAAACTCGCGAAAAATACACATATGTAAATATATTTATGTATTTGTATATACAGGCATAGTCAGTCGATGGTAAAATCATATGCACACTAGTTGGTAAAATAATTTAAGTAAGAAATAATCAAATGAATATGTAAAATATAAAAAAACAAGAAAAATCATAATTTCTTTTATCATTTTTGTTTTTGTTAGGATATATATCGGTAATTCTCGGAAATGTATCATTTCTTAAAGACCTTAATGAAGTGTAACGTGAGCCCTTGAAAATTGTATACGTACAACACATATATATACATTTATATATATATATATATATATATATATATATATATATATATCAGTACATGTATTATATTTTGATCTATAGACATTTTAGTGTTTATCAAAAAGTGCTCAATAACAAGTAAGGCTGTATTTGTTACATATGTGCATACATGTTTCAGTTGTCCTCTACAGTAGAAAGTTAATGTCTCTAGACTGAAATAGAAATTCAACTGAGAGGTATATTCAGTATATTTCTCTGGGTTCATAGTTCAACGGTACTGCCTCGTATTAAATAAAATTTGTCCCAAATTGACTTATTTTTGACTTTTATTATTTGGTTAATGTAGCGTTTACAACCCCGTTTATATTGTTTCCTTTTATTACCACATAAAGTATTACTTACCATAACACAGTCTGGGGGTTAAGTTATTCTAAATCTGACCTATATATAAAATGACCTATATATATATATACATATATATATATATATATATATATATATATATATATATATATATATATGATCATCTCTACACATCTCCTTACATACATACATACATACACGAACATATAAATATATCTATATCTACACACCCAAACCTCTATATATACATACACACACATATATATATATATATATATATATATATATATATATATATATATATATATATATACAACAGAAATACACACAGGAACATATATTAACCCCCCCCCACACATATATATATATATATATATATATATATATATATACTTTCATAATGGCCAATTTTCTTATTCCTAGCCTATGTTCTCACGATCATCGAATTAGTTACATATACTCACGGTTTATACATATACACTCTGTACGTGTGTTAACACTCATCTTAGTATATCCATAACTACACACACATACACATATGCATACATATATGTATATATATACAAATAAATTATTTAATATCTTCATACACCTTGCTATACGCATAAAATAAGTGTATCATATACATATCCACGCACCCACACACACATATATATATATATATATATATATATATATATATATATATATACGTATATATATATATATACATATTTATAAAAAATACACACATACATACATATAGACACGCATATATATTCACATATACACATATATACCTAATATATATATATATATATATATATATATATAAAACATAAGAAAACCTCTACTCATATATATACACACATGTGCCATCATGCTTGTAATCATAGACACATGAACATATATATCCCAAGTATACCCCCACACACCCATATATATATATATATATATATATATACAAACACAAATCCGCACATACACACCCACATATATTTTATAGCTAAACACACACACACATATATATATATGCATACATATTGCAAAATAATACACTGGTGATTTGTTTTTTTATCGTTTTATTAATTTGCATACACTTTGGATACATTTTTCACTGTCATATACTGCATCAATTGCAAGCAAATTCCCCGTCTGGATAACTTTTTCGTTTTTGGACTACCACTCACAACACGGATAACTTTTCAATTAACCTGTTAGATATCTTTCCTGAATATATTTTAAATTGTCTGACTTGGATGACTTGTATAGCTTTAACAAAAATTATGTTATATTTGATATTTTATATATTTTTATGTATTTTTATATATATTTTTATATATTTTCAAAGATTACTTTTATTACCTGCAGTAATGTCAGTGCAGTAATGGTCCTCTGAGGAGAAGAATTTTCTTTGAAAACTCATGTGTAAAAGACTTTAATGTACTTTGCCGGAACATTGAATCCTAATAAAATTTGATTCGTACCTTATTTTATTATTTAACTCTATATAATGCTATATATATATATATATATATATATATATATATATATATATATATATATATATATATATATATATATATATATATATGTGTGTGTGTTTGTGTGTGTGTGTGTGTGTTAGGCAATCAGTATTGGTAGATAATCTTTCCTAATAAACTATTATCCATAACATTATTTAGCGGAAAATACTCATAAACATCGAGCGGCACGTCTTTCGATATTAGTATAGATATATACCTATATAGGCATTTTCTTTAGCAAACACGGATACTTATTGAAGACCATAGATTGGTGTCAAACAGTTAATTGGTTTCTCTACCGGAAGGATATTATAGGCAGATTGAGCAGTTTGTGCAACCCATTACTAATTGTAAACGAAACGTACCGAACTTAGATGCTTATTGGATGTGGAAACTTCGAGCATCTTTCAATCAGTCTAAGTCCTTAGAACAAATGCCAGTATAACAAGATTAGGTAAGGCTGACATATTTGTCGTAATGCATTTTACAATGCGCATGTGTTTGAGAAAGGCAACACTTATCTGCTACGTGTTTGACATTTTGAGGAGTGACGTTGAAAATGCGGATTTTATTACGAATGCAAGTTAAAGTCGTAAGTAAATTTGGCAACGAATATTAATGTAATTGGCAAGCTTCGTTTTTTCATGAGAACACTAAACCGTAAAACAGCTTCTACAACGACAAGACTGTCAACTGCTAAATTGTTTGATATCCGAAGAATAGCTGTCCGGAGATAATAGCAATTGACGACAAAAGTCGATTGCCACTCCTTGTAAGTTTAAAAGAATGGAGTGACATTATTTATTATTTACTAGTGGATATCTTCTGTAGTAAGTCATACCAGAAATATCGTGGATGCTTAAATACTCTACTTTTTTCTCGCAAATATACTGGGTTATGATTGAATACTTTTTGATGTTTTAAAGCTTGGTTACACTTTCATTATACACCATCATTATAAGAATGTCTATATTGTCACATGCTGCGAATACTATATGCCTTTCAATTTGTTTCTCAGTTAATCATACTATGCTAACGCTGTGTTTAAAGACACATATTGTTTGAGTTGACGTAACACAGTCACAGACTTTGCTAATAGATTGTTCGGCATTTTTACTCTACTTTCATCAAACTTGGGATCTGAGCAAGTATTCCGGAATCGATAGTTGTATAAAAATCGACAAAATATGTTCGTCTTTAAAAATATACTTGATCATAACTTATCTAACATCACCGATCTATTTTGTAAATAAAATATAAAGTACGATTTAAATACTTAGTTGTACATCATTGCTACTTAAACTCAATCCTGCTGCTATTTTACTACCGCAGAAATAACTTATATCCAAATCCACCCACAATATATATATATATATATATATATATATATATATATATATATATATAACAATACGTAGTTCTGTTTTGCAATATTGTTTTATTTTCTAGGCAAATATTTAGCAATTGTGTTCAAATGTTCCTGACTTTAAAGAGACCGACTGATTTTCAACAACTTGTTATCTAATTCCAAATTGCAAATGAAATAGAAAATGGATTCTTTTCTTTACGATCACATATAAAAAATGAATATATTGTATCGAAATTATCTAAATGTTAATGTATATCTATCCATATGAGAAATGAGAAAAATTCTGTTTCGTTTTGACAAGACAGTTATGAATAAAATGCTTATTATTATAAATTAATTTATACAATAGCGTCATTTACGAAGCGATAGCGAGCATGCATAACTAGCTTGTACATGACCGATGAACAATAATTGTGCCGATATTCATAAATAAAAAGTATTATTCAATAGAGTTTTCTTTTCATAACCCACTCCAGAAATCACAACCTTTGCCCTTTATTTTGTGCAAAAGATATGACAGTTTAAAATATATATATAAAGAAATATTGCTAGTGTACGTCTAACACCGATTATAGTGTCATATACAACCAGCCAAAAAATAAGATCAATGATATGATGAGTCACCCTCGACAAATCGTAAACACAAAAACAAATTCAAAATAATATATATGGACTATAAAATCAACATTCCAGAGAATGAATACAAATAAATTGAAGAAACAATATTCATTGAAAGAATAGATAGCTTAATTCATTCTGGTAATTATGGCTGCCTGTCACTCAACAACAGAGTGCACTGTTTTACATAAGAACGCTTTGTTAATTATCATACAATCTCTTCTACTAATGTTTAACAATTCTTTTTAAACGACGAATAAATAAATATGCTATAAAACATAACGATTTACTGGACAATTATTTCCGAGCACTAACGTTCTATAACATTCATAAACGATCACCGAGGGTAAGTTATGTTGAGCCTGGTCAGGACAAGATAAGTGCCTATTTGGATAATGTAGGTGATTGCTGTGATATATGTTGAGCTGGGTCAGTACGACTTGTGGTCAGTTCTGTTTTTGATTGGTTCAATCTGACAGAAACCCGTTGGAAGAGGATGTAATGGAATAACGTACACCCTATTTTCGTACATTGACTCAATATATATAGAGCTAGCACAGAATGTATTGCTTGTGACATTAGTAATATCATGAAAATGTTTTTTCACAAACATTTCTCCAAATTGCATAGTATATACGACCTACTAATTAACCAAGAGTATTTTTAGCGACATAGCAGAAACTCCCTGTCAAAGTAGATACTATCATCTCAGCAAAATGTATGTAGCCGTAGTATAAGAGCATACACTGAGATTCATAGTAGTCATCTAAAAATGTAATTGAAGTGAAATCTCAGAAAGAAGTTAGAAAGAACACTCAACAAGGCAGAGATAAGTCTGGATACATCGAATCAGAAGAAATCCAGACAGGATTAGCTGCAAGTAGTTATAATAATGCCAGAATACAATATCTATTAACGCGATTCATTGAACATAAATAACTAAATGCTAACTTTTTTACACATATATTAAAAAAAATAGAGATTCATAATTTTCCAAACATGACTTTAATATAACTGAAAAAAAAACTAACTTTAAAACAAATACCACGTAACTTTATTTAATATAGGTTCATTACCAACCAATACAAAAATATGCTAATAATATGTATAAATTATAGAATCTATATACAATTGGATAAGCTATGCACTCACAATACTATTAATAGAATTGTGACTTTAATTAAAATAATTGTATAAATAAGCGAATTATTAAAAGGTGTCATATGCCGTAAACTATATGAGAGAACCGTGAAATATATTTTTCTGTATGATTAGTGTTCCCTTTATAATTTTATTATCGACATATAAATTTACAATCCACATTACTAAAACTAGCTGTTAATAATAAAATTAAATAAGCACTCAAGTATTATTTAATTAATTCTATTTACTAATTGTATCACATACCTCTAGTGATAGATTGTTTTCTCTCGCCCAGATGTCCGTAGTAATATACACAGACAGAATACGATGTTTCCAATTTGATGGAATAAATAGCATATAGATATATAGACATGTGCACAGTGTTGAGTATTATGATACTAATGTACGCATGACAGATGTGTTTGTTTTCCTTATTTGTATATCTTAATGGATTGTTACAGCTTCATTAATTGTCTATTACTGTGTGTAATATGGTAACAAATAACTGAATTATTTTAAAATTTTATAATTTCAGCTACCGTATTTTTGTTAAATATTATGAAAGCAATGCATTACCTAAAATATATCTTGATAAAAATGAGTATCATAACATTCCATCTTTCTAAATATACACCCTCTTCTCACTTATTTTAACTATAGTAATATTAATTTTGAAGCACAAAATAAAAACAATATAACATACAGTTAATTAAATCAGTAAATTAAATAAATCCCACTGATAATAACTTTGGAATTATTGAAATTAAATTATATTTTAAAATATTTTATGATATTCTCAAAATGCAAATACAATGTGAAATGTAGACAATTGAAAATGGAAAAAAATTATATTTTTTCTATCTCGTTTATACCACATTATGTGTAACGTTGTTTATGTGTTCTGTCCTGCTCTCTTAGCCGAAACAGTGTTACTATCTGGGTGTAAATACTCATTTACTATTTTCATTTTTATTTTCAGCTGAGGTTATCATCTTTAAAAAAATAGAAATTTAATTTTTGCGTTCACAAAAATACAAAAATAATCGTTTCTGTCTCTCTTTCTATTGCATACCACATAATAACGTATCCTCATTATACAAAACGTAAAAATATTTTGAAATAAGTAAATTACAAGTATTATATTATGAGGTATCTTTTAAATTCCGATACATGCTAGACCAACATCGATTATTTACGTTACGAAGATAAAGACAATGGTAGAAATAATGTATCCGCCTACGCATGAACTGCAATAACCTACCACAAATAAACAAAAGAAAATACGATGTTGAAAGCAAATCGAAAATAAATAAAATTCCGTGTTTTCTCTGTTTTTAAATGACGGACTATTTATTTTGTTCAACACCTGAATAAACTGTTATTTTGATAAAATAACGGAAACTTATAGTTGCCAGTGAAGTGGATTGGATTTCAACCCAGACAGACATCCGCCAAAGAAGAATTTATCAGCATATGTGAGAAGAGAAAAGTAAACGATGTTGAAAGATTCTTGCAGCCGTATTGAATTAAATAACACAACGTGGACGAAATAGTTCGCTTGGAAATAAAAGACAACTACTGATTGTCTCAGGGAAAAATTGAACTTTGACATGGGCATGGAGAAGACGCCACAAGCAAGACGAATTGTGCGTCATACAAAACATAATTTATGTGACGGTATATTTTCTCAGTTTTCAATACATTAAATATGTCTTCGAGAAAAAAGGAACCTACCTTTTGCAAACGACGGATCTGGCTGCTTTTTACTTTGTAAAATTCCAAGAGAAAAAATTCATCCGAAAAAAAGAAACATGGAACTCGTGCCTATACGAAAAAAAAAGAAATTAAATTATTTCATTGAATTTAATTAGAGATTTTGAAGAGGTACGAAATAAAATACAACATAAATATTTAAGTAACTCGATGAACACTTCCCATTTAATTAATCTAGTCGGATGCTGGTTTAATCAAACAACTTAAAGAATTTGATTCAGATAAAACATAATGAAAATAACACTTTGCACACTTGTCTTTCAGAATGCCTGTGGTGTTAAAATCAATGGGGAAAATGCCACAGTGCTTCGAATTTAAATTCCTTTTTGCATTGCTATGTAGGTTCCACACGTTTGTCTTAAACATTTTTTCTTTCTATTTAGATTTTTACTAAGATATCCTGTTTTATAATGAGCATATAACATTCAAAACAGGCATTTCATTCTTATATAATTTGATTCGTTAGAAGGGTTTTATAAGAGTTGTTGTGCTACAACTTTAAAAGATAAAATCTGATATTAGGATTTGGGGAAGCACATTATTTTCTGACATGCCTATCTGTCGAGTAGATAGACAAAGTTATAATAATAATATGTGAAAATTAATAATGTCTATGACAATGATTATTGAGTAATTTGTTACAATACTTTGTTATGCAAATATAGGTAATCGAATAGAATGCGGATTAAAGTTCATTTGAAACTCTAGACAAATTAACTTTGATAATTTATGATTAAGGGAAATAGGTTTTCAGTTTATAAAATATGCAGTAAATGTTGAATTTAGAAAGAAAGTTGAAAAAGTATATCCACATTTTTATACGTTCGGCAAACTGATTAGAACACCACGAATGTTACACTAGATTCTTAGAAACGAGATCCTCCTGGGTAATAATCTTGTAGTTGATGTTCTGATAGTGTTGTGATCATGAAAGGCCGATAATAATTAAGACAACACGGTGGTATATTTAGAAGAATGTATTTACATGCGCAATAATTATATGCTACAGAAAGTCTGCATCCAATGCTGTGGCTATGTCTGTCCACAATGACTGTCCCTATGACATAAAACGTTACTTTCCACCGCGGAAATATGTGGAATAAGGCTAAGGGTAGGGAGAATCAAGCCTTCGCACCGAAAAAGGAGTACTCTGGCCTCCTAATAATTGCCTGAGCATTTTCGGTTAGGGCGCCTAAAACAATTAGTAATATACTACCCCCGAAATAGAGGGTGCCAATATATTTTTGAACGCCCTAAAGGCATTCTGTCGTCCAAACCACATTTTTTTCCTTTTTTGTAATATCTCATTAAAAGATACTTTTAGATTGTTCATGTTTTGAATAAAGACTTCGACATATTTTCTTTTTTTCTGTTTGTAAACTGTAGGTGAAACCCACTTTCTGTACTGTACATACAGCGTTTAAAATATATTCACTTTCCCGTCCATTTTATCTAATGACGCGAATTGAACATTTTTTCAGAAACTGGTTAAAAATATCTTTTTAAATTCAACTTTGTCAATAAGTTTTTTACATTTTCTAGTTCACCAGAACACATTTTTGAATAGATTTCTATAAATGTGTTAGTCATTAGTCTTCACAATTTAAGCTTTTTTATATTTTTCCATGAATAATAGATAGGCATATACCATAATTAAAACTTTCCATCTAATCCTTGTCTAAAAGGTTGCTTGAATGATTCATCACAACTATTTTCAATTTTAAAGTTGTTCCTAGCAATATAACTGTAGATATTATTTCACCCTAAAATGTCATCTGTCCTCCAGCCATGCTTTTACCTACTTTTGAGTTCTCATCAAATAAGTTTTTCCAATTTTCTTTCACGTTTAAAGATTTATGATCGAAAAATATCAGCCTGAGTCAAGTTGCATTTTTATATTCATATTCAATATTTTATACGTTTAGAAAACTTCATACTATTTTCCACTTCGTTACTTTTAGCGATTCTAATAAATTTATTTGTTTTTAATTCACTTTGTAGTGAGTACTCCGGTGTCCTATACGATCGCACTTACAACACTGTTATACTTTTATATGGAAAATATTTGCACAAATGCAATTATTCGCAACCGAAAGACGGTTTAGGAGGCAACTTATTCATTTGTTCATACAATTGTGGTGGTAAAGCCGATCACGTCAACGAGGACAATGACCACGTGACACATAACGATAGAGAGTAACGCCACGCGTGACAAATTTTCATATTTCCGATAGTAATTAATCGACAACGTTACATTATCGATTTGCTTTCACAACATTACACGTTGTTTTACGGACTAAATTTCAGAACATATATGACCAACATCTGCATGAACAATATGTTGAGTCTGGTATGTGATCAGTTTTCTATCATACACATGGTCGATATTACAAGCAGCAAATACAAATCGAAAATAAGAATATACAATTTTTTTATTGTAAGTTCAGCATTCTATCAAATTAGTTGTAAGAGACGACCTTACTTAACGTCTCAACACGACAACCATATCCTACGGTAACACGTGTTTAGTATGTTTCTATCTAAGGTATGGTGATTCTATGTTGGTAATGGGTCTTACACCTTTTCATTTAGTCTTTCTCTAATTGTGGAAATTCTGGGTGTAGTGTAGTATCCGTTCTGTTATCGTTGGACGATCCTTCTAGGCATCCCTCTATTTGAGGTAGTTTAGCATATATCTTTTCGTAATCAAACCATCCTCTGAGGTATTGCCTCTGATGTTGTGTTGTCATGTTGTTCTGTTGTCCTGATGCCATCCTTCCAAAAATGATCTTTTTCTTTTGGGTGTTATGAGTGTTTATAAAGTATATGTTCTGGTGTAATGATATACTCCACAGGAATGACCTCTTCCGTATAAGAGACAGTGTAGTATCTGTTATGTTGCAATGACGCCATCTTCCCAGGGATCAACTTCTCTTTTAGGTTGAGAGGCAGTAGCACATATTCGTTCGTCATATCTACTAGCAAACACATGAGGCACGAGAGCGCCTATCCTTGATAGTAGTTATTATATTTGTAGTTGTAAACACAAAACATGTATGAACACAATACACGGTAAAATAAAGGATATTTTGCTATTCGGTACAATTCTCTTACGCATTGGTTAATTGCAAATCCACATATGCCTTTTCCTTCGTTTTCTGGCAAGACAGTTGGCATTTAATAAATTTTGGGACACACTCGACAAATGATAATTAAGAAATTTTCATTAATTTCCTTCAAACTGAAATATTAATGTGACTTTTAGATTAATGCAGATGAATTAGCTTTATTTAGATCAAGCCTTTCAGGATACCGAAATATATACAAAGGCCCATATCAATGTTTACGAAAGAGAAAATTCATGGGATCTTTAGAGACATAACGTTCCTTTAATTCTAGATTTTGAAGGCACTCTAGAATGTTTTATTCACAAATATCAATTTTCCACGTACATGAGCTATTATAAAACCTAATTTATACTAATTTAGCACTCTTGAAGCCCGGACAGATTCTATTAAATCAGCAGTGAATAGCGTCCTCCTTCCGTTTAATATCTCCCGACAGTCATTGTTTATCTTTTATCGAATTTATTCATAGACGCGTTTGTTAACATATTTTATTTTAATCCGTATTTTTTAGTATACGTTTATATATCAATTGTTCCCATTAATAGTATTATACTTGATTAGAGTACATAATAAGAGCTGCGTTTGAGTGAAAAAAAAAATAGAAGTCAAGAGTCAAGGAGTGCTACAATGCGGAAGTTTCAAACGGCGTGATTTTAAGGTTAACATCTCTCTCTCTCTCTCTCTCTCTCTCTCTCTATATATATATATATATATATATATATATATATATATATATATATATATATATATATATATCTCAAATGCGTATACAAATTGTCGCCGTGATCTTTTCCGTGAGAATCTTTAAATAAAATAAATATTTTATAAAAACATTGCCGTAAGACTAATGGTCGTTAACAAACGAACACCACTCGAGTTCAAAACGACGACAACGGCGACGAGAACGGTACCACGGGGTATAAAGATTTTATAAACGCTCAGTGAGTGAATATATAAAAAGCGTTCAGGAGATATAGTGAATGATTTTAGGTTATTTGATCTATCCGGAACAATGGAAGTCTGATTTGTATAAATAAATGATCGTAGGCCATATATTTTATAGACCTTTACTATTATGTGTACACTTATTTAAAGTGTACGAATCCTACCGAAAAAAAACTATTGTTTAGCAAGCATATATTCTAACCTTAGTTATAATTTTCAATTTGTCAGAAACGTTATCGTAATGCACTGTCAGAGAAATCAATATGTATTTGCATGGAACACAGAATATGAATAGTAAAAGATCCGTTCGAGAAGCATTACGAACATCAACATTCTTGCTGGTAGGTCACCTTAGTTAATATTCGTGACTTAGTTTTTGTATTTGTCAAAAGAATTTCATAGAGGCTGACGGTTTCTTATTTTTTATTTAATCTAGTACTGCACCCGTCAAAATTAGTCAACTCCAACTTGATTCAATAAGTTGGACATTGAGAAAACATATTGATTTAACTATGAATTCAATAACCGAATTTTAAACATTTTATTTTTAAAATTTGTCATAACGTAAGAATCACTTTAATTTCACAATAATTTCCAATTCATAGATTCTTTGGTTTAAAAATGTTTTTACTTTATTAAATGTCGGCCATGTCTCATTTATAGGCACTTAGTTATCATAAATGCTCGTTAAGTTTGAATTGTTCATTTGTGATTTATCGTTTTTCCGGTCGCACATTGGCGACAAATACGTTATAACTTCATGTAATTGCGAAAATTATTTGATAAATGGTAGTTATTTAATGAATTTGAGCTGGCTTACATATCTACATTTATTAGAATGTGATATCTACAATTTGAAACATCATATCTTCACATATTTCATATAGTCCTGATAAAATCTATGTTATCATTTTAATCTATGCGTACGTAGTAGCATAGTAACATAACGGCAGAAGTTCCAGCAAATCCATGAAATATTTTTTCTAGTAGAGAAAGCAATTTTCTTATAATTCATAGCTACTACTGATGAAAGAATCGTCTGCAGTAGACTAAAATATTTTGAAGCTATTTTAATTCTTAGTCAACAAAATAGATAAAAATACACCATTTCTTCTCCAAACATCTGATACAGTTCTAGTACGAAATGCTCAGTTACATTAAATACACTCTTTAATGTATATATTTATATAAAAAAATAGTTATTTTATTTGCTTGAATCAATAGCATTCTATTATGAATGTTTTCATCTTAACATACGTTAAAGCACCCAATGTCAGCATGTTTATAATAAAAACGTACGTTTAAAAATTATTTCTTACACTGAACATACTAAATTTATTTTATTGACCCTTTCACCAGTTATGAATACATAGTGACATAATATATCCTTTAGAAACTTCCATTTAAACTTTACTTATCGGTTGGTCATGAAAATAGAGTAACACAGCATCTCATACAAAAAGCACATTCTTGAAATCAACTGCTATTTAAGTCTAACTATGTAAAGCAGACCATTTCTGTCAATGTTAAATAGTTCACCTAATAAAACGTCTGGTATCATTCAGCCTCCAGCTTTACGTGACAATTGATTAGATTACATTGTTTACCTATTTCTAAAAAAGGTAAAATATAATAATCTCTAATTATACGATTAGTAGCGACTATTATTATTTGAAATTATTATTTCTCAACTAAATCTGACTTTATGGCAATATTATAGACATATGTCACGCAAATACTAGAGTGATAGGTCTTCAGGATTTACGTGTTCAAAGTGGTTTGCCCGCATTTTAAAACAGTTTTCTTCTATTATTGACGCGTATTTCGGACATTCACCGCTCACGGTTGTCGTAACACAGACGAGATATAATTAATAACAGTAAACAAACATTCCCGTAAAGAAAAACAACAAACATCTCCTCTTGGAGAACCTGGAATGGCTGCATTCTTCAAAATAATCTTTCAACTTTAGATTTGAAATATTTATAGACTTAAAGAAAAGGAAACAGCTAATGAGATTTATAATTAAATGTTTTATATAAGAATTCATTGTGACGCGTTTGGCGAAAATCGGAGATAACAGCGAACACTTAAAACAATGAAGATAACCGTTAAGAGTGCGTGTTAAAATGCTGTTAACACGTTAAAGCAGCTTTATCCGAGCCTAGTTCTTTTTAGATAGTTATATAATTGATAATGAAGTGTTGGAGTCATGCACACGTATATGAATAGATGTATATTTACCCCATTTAATCAACAATTTATACTAAGCTAATAGAACTTGAATTAAGTTCTAGTTTAGCTATTTATTCCAAACCAACACGTTATGCATAACATCGATATTAAAAGAAAAGGAAAACCTCATCTACTTTTATAAACGCATAATATATTTTTAATTCTAACAGAACAAACATATTTTCTTCACGCTATAATTGCAGGACTGTTCTCGAATTGTAACGACTATGTTTCGTCTTAAAGAATAAAACATAATTCAACGTAACACCGTATAACATATTTTCAAATATTGTACTTGTATGTTATTTTTAAAAAATCAATAATGTTGAGAACCTCTTGGAATAAATAATATATAAATAATTTGTGTTGTTTTTTTTACATTTTCCATATATAGACATATAAGTATACATATATATATATATATATATATATATATATATATATATATATATATACATATATATACATATGTATATATACATATAATTATACATACAAATAAATATGTACATACACATATATTTAAATACATACACATGTATGTATATATATATATATATACATATATATATATACATATATACATATATACATGTATAAATATACAACTATATCTATATACATATACGTACATGTATATTTCTATATACATATATCTGTATATCTATATACATATATATATAGGCATATCTATGTACATATATAAAGTATTTAATAGAGTTAACGTGCACGAAGTAGCTGTTTATGTGCACTTTTGGTGTGTTTTAGAGCCAGACAAATGGAACGAAACAGCCTATTGTCAGAAAGTTAACTGCATCACAATTTGCCCTGGATTAAAAATTCCGAGGTCTTAGCTGTATTTGAATGATACTTAAACTCCCTGAAACCCGTGAGCTGTGTTCGTGTGCCGTTGTAAAGGCCACGACACATTTAGATATTTATATCAGGTTGATAGCCACTGTTATAAAACAGTGTGTTGAAATGGTGGTTGCGATAAGTTAATACGCGTGGAAGCAGGACTAAGCTCCGTGTCACACTTCCGAAAATATAAAGAAAAGTGAGTGTCTTGGCACTTCTAAAACTTCAGCAGTTTTAATATCTGGCATCCGACTCACCGGATTAGAATCCAATCGATTATAATATGTACGATGCAGTTGGGAAATACATCAGGCGTGAAAAAATGATAGAGTAGAGATAGACTAGCAAGTTCTCTTAAGTGAGAAACATTTAGTAGGGAAGTTAAAAGGACTTCGCTCACTGACCTTAGAAGTCGGTTTTGTATTTTGTCAAGAAAAGGAAGGGAGCTCTGAGCAGCATCACCCACGATATGGTCAAAGTACACCATATAAAGGCGTATTTGAGTCTTATAAAAATAGAGGATAGCGTCAAGAGTCAGATACGTTCTAGTAAAGTAGAATGATAAGCCATTGACAACTTCTCAATTTATCACAGATACAAGAAATTACTCATGGCGCACAAGAGACTAATTGCTCTGTACTAAGCAGGAGAAGACCGATATCCAGTATTTTTAAATACTGACGAAGTTTGCCAAGGTGGTTAGAAGCATTTCTCTTTTAAGCAACGTTTGTACAGAATGGAGGATATTTCCGGTTTTAGCTTTTTATCTACTTTTAATATCTAATAAATTAGGCATATATATATATATATATATATATATATATATATATATATATATATATATATATATATACTGTGTTACAAATAAAGGGTAGCTGAATTCCAATGAGAAGAGAACTAAAATGTACTTCGTAAATATTAAATCAAAGCAAGTATTATCTATCTTACCCTGTGTATGTTCTAATTTTCCTTTGAACACAAAAGAATCATAAAGGAAGAAATGCTATTCTTGTTGGGCAGACACTGTTTCACCCTCCCTTATCCTTGCATATAAGAAAATCGAATCTTATGTAATATTAGAGATAAACTGAACATAGGCGACAGGAAATCGTCTTTTAAAACATTTACAAACGTCGTGATTTCACATCAAAGGGAAAGTAGAGTCGCCTCTTTCACTCTTATCACTGAAATGCGACACCCTCCTCCCCATTCTAAACAATTTGTCGAAGGGAAATCAAGCGTCGGCCAAACATTTCGTGGCATCCCTCAATATGCATAAATGTATTGACCCCAAATCAGTGCAAAATACCGTCGCCTTTTAACTCAAATAAACTATTTAAAAACCCATACCCGCCCACGCATATCGGCAGAGTAAATATAAAAAGCAGATTTACGAATCAACCAGAGAGTTTCTGTTAGTCGAAAGGTTAGCTGTAGCCGGTCGAGTAACCAGTTAGAACCAGCATATGCGCTGTGAGCTATGCAAAAGAAGGAGAATAAAAAGACGAAGAAGAGGAAGAAAACAACAAAGCCGAGAAAGAATCAACTCAATAACCGGACAGATTGTCCCGTGATTTTCCTCTACGGTTTATTTGATTAAAGTAACAACTTTTTAAAATGACATCACCCGACATGCCTTTGATTGTAAATATATACACTACCGCTGAGATGGCGAATACATATCCGATATAAAACTTGCATAGCACCCATTTTCGACTTCCATCTTTATACCAGCATATATATGATTCTTGAACACTTACATCTTGATATATGCTGGTGAAAATTTAAAAAATCCTTTTAGTTTTAATAATTGTTTCGTTTTATTTATTTAAATAACTTTAACCTTAAATTATTATTACTGTAATCCAAAAGAGAGTATTTATTCTAAAACGATTTAAACTGTAATAATAAATAATACAACATTAAAACCTTCGTTTAATTTATATGCCAGAAAATATTAAGCTGAAAATTATTATCACGGGAAAAATAAAGTGTATTATTAATTCTCTCAAATAGATATAAATTACTACAATTTCCAATATATAAAAAATAAAATTTCGGTTTCTTTATTGAAAGAATATTGAACTTGCAATCGCATTCATTTTGACGAGAGTAGAAAGAGGCTATTTTTAATTAATAATATTAATTCTTATATAAAGGTAATCTTTTCAAATAAGATATTATCATTGAAAGTAAATCTTGCAGATAAATGACGAAAGCCAGCGAGGAACTTGCCCAGAGTGTCCGGCTTGTATTTAAATAGTGCCCAACAAATTCGTCTGAATATACACGTACACAGCTATGTGTGTATTATTCTACTGTGCATGTGTATCTAGACACAATTATTCTGTTGACTTCATACGTATATTAAATAGATTTGTTTTTATTAACGTTATGTATCAGACTTACATTTTACAAAATGACAACTTTCATTAGTTCTCTTATTTAATCAATAATAACGATGCAACTTGGCAACCAATATATTTGGATATGTATTTTGCTTTCGTCTAACGGCTAAAAGTCTCGGAGACATACTTCTGAAGACCAATAAAAGTATACTGCTATCCTGCCTACATAATCTAGTTGAATAGTTGTTTTAAGTATATTACTCTCGCGTGAAGATTGATGGTGTTTTCGGTAAATTTCCGGACAAGATACGATTTCATTTTATGGATGCGTCTATATACTTTACAAAGTACTAATGCTTAGCTGGAGTCCATCTTTGTAGACCAAATCCTACGGTTTCACGGCGGGATTATTGTAAGATTACAGGCCATTTAGGCAAACGGATATCAGGTGTCTTTAAATAAAAGTGGACGTATATATGATCTATATACCTACGCATAAAGTTATTGTTGCTTAATCCAGCGCAGCAAAAGAGACATTTATGATCCAATTCTTATGTTTGCGCTTTTCGTTTTACTGACGTGATTCTTCTGTTTGAAACTATTGGTTGTGAGGTACACTGCAATACATTTCCAGGTATAGTAGATATATCTTCCAAAATTCGCCGAAGGCTCGTTCATTATACATCCGGTGTGTGTTTTGACGGACGATGCACGACGAATCAAAGCAATCAAAGAAACATTTTCCTGACTATGTACGTTCTTTATACGTTGGTAAGAAGTTAAACTAAATCAATTTTAAGCATCAGACACAACGATTTGTATGAACATCGTCGTGTTTTTTACAATGTTTCTTCATCAGATTTTACGTATACATGTCAGCTTTACAAAAAGCAAATAAAACATGAATTAATAATTTTATTTGCTGTTGAGAAAACTGCCTTTCAAACTTATTAGTAATTTTTTTAATTCTTACAAATACTACCGATTAAACACAAATAATTTTGTCATAAACTCATTGTTCAATTTTTAAAGAGGTCAGTTTACTCTGTAAGTTCAGCATAAATTGATCCTGATTTTTTTTAGATATCCATATCTAGTAAACATAATGTTGCACTTTCCCAAAAAGGAGTAGTTGAACATCTTTATAAATAATAAGATTAATTATCACTCGATATCGCTTTCAGTCTATTTGCATTTCAAAATCTTATCAAAAACTCCCAAAATATCATGCACACTTACTAATTCGATGCACTTTGCAAATTTGTTTTTTTATTGCTAAGTAATATTAAAGAACGCTAGCAGTTATACCCGACGTTGCTCGGGGCTATGAAACCAAAATAGAAGCCGTTAAAATGTAACATCTTTATCTAAAACTTGTGTCTCTTTATCCCTCTCAATCCCTCGCTCAATCTTTTTATTCTACATCTCTCGCCCTACTCCCCATTTACCTCCTTTCAATTAAAACTAATAATGTAAGTAATTCTCCTCTCTTTTATATAATAGATTACCTTGGAAATGGATGAAACACCAACTCTTCCTGCCGAAACCTGGTAGGCTAAGACTGAATAAAACTGAAATAGTTTAAAGTACTAAATTAAATAAATAACGAAATAAAATCCAACAAGGTGCATCTCTGATTATTCTTAAACATCCATTTAAACCCTTTGCACATAGTAAATAAAGATTTAATTTTTCGTGATCCCCTTTATATAAGAAAGGTATTTAAAAGTATTTAAATTATCGATTGGTAAACTTTTTGGCTTTAAAATCCTTAGCTAGTACACATGTATTTAAGCATTCAAACAGTAGCAAGCTTTTCAAAACAGCTATGTTTATAAATAACGATTACAAAACAGCATGGTAACAACATTAGTTATAGTTTTATAAAAAAAATGTTGAATTAAAAATGGAAAGAAAATACTTTAACGTATCTTGTAACATTCTATTAAGATTACTTGCTCATAATAGAATAGGTTTTAGACTTCTAAACTTCTTACTATCATTATCCGGATAAAAGTTTTAAAACTGATCAGTTCTGAGTGACAGTCATCTGGAGGTTTTATGTTCAGTACGGACGATGCAAAGAGTTATTTTAAACTTCAACCCGGCTATGGCTGACGGAATAAGAAATTTCGATTTCTGTGGATTTCTGTGGATTAAATAAAGGTTTATGTTCAAAATTACGTACAGATTCTCGTTTTCGACATAAAGATTCCCATATATCCGATAAGACGCACTCGAAGAATGTCGGAATTAACATATGTCGAAACGTTGTGACAATAACATCCAAGATAAAGAGAGTTCAACGAATAATTAAATAATACAATGTTTGATTAGTTAGTTTTTATGTTACTATCTAGTAAGTATGTTCGACATAGTTAAAATGATATACTTAAAAAGCGAAAAAAAAAAGCCGTTAAAATGTAACATCTTTATCTTAAAACTTCTGTGAAAAAAAAAGTACAACGATACATGGCTAGGTTTAGCTTGTAACTGCATTAAAAATAATTATACTTAAAATTATGTATAAGTATTTATAAAAATAGATCATAAATCGATTGACGTGTGAGTAAATTAAGTAATATTCAAGAAACAAGTAATGTTAGAATTTAAGTACAATATAATATACGATCAACATTAGCGCGAGATCAAATCCTTACGATTCATCAGAAAGACGGACTCTAATTATGTTCATAGTCTTTTTTCGAATAGTTTAAGATAGTGTATTATACACTCCTTTGCTGTTATCTTGAAACTAATAAAATTCTATACTTATCTGATGAATTCAATTACAAGGTAAATGGTCCTTTGAAACATTTACAACAATTGACGTTATTTACATAGATATAATAACTTGTGCGTTGCTCAACAAACGAAACACATTGTCCCAGCTCCGAAACTCATGTTTCCATATTTATTGTATTACGTTTTCTAAAATGAAGTAAGTCGTTTTTGTTGTTTATGAATATAGGATGCTGACGCAACGCTAATAATATTAATATAAATAACTCTTATACAACTATTACTTGTAAATTATTACTCACCAGCAGGGGTACCCAGTCGCCTCATTTAAGCACCCCTCTCTCTGTTGCCACCTTCTGCCTGTTGCATACTGTATTAAAACCTATCACCGCCCCAGTGTGCATACTTTATACGTACCTATCCCCGCCGCGGTGCGTACACTATATACGTACATTTCTCCGTCTCGAGGCAGATACTATATATGTACCTATCTAAGATACGGTGCGCATACTATATATGTACCTGTCGCTGCCCCAGTGCACATACTATATACGTACCTATCGCTGCCCTGGTGCGCATACTATATATCTACCTATCGTCGCCCCAATGCACCTACAAATACGTACCTATCTCTACCCTGGTACGCATCCTATATACGTTCTTATCTCTGCCCCGGTGTGCATACTGTATACGTACATATCTCTGCCCCGGTGTGCATACTATATTCGTACCTATCTTCACCCCGGTGCGCATACTATATACATACCTATATCCACCCAAGTGCACATACTATATAAGCACCTATACCCACCCCGGTGCACATACATAAAGACTCATGCTAATGCGCCCCAAATTATGTCCAATAATGTTGTGTCACTATCATAAAAAATAACTCATATTCATGCGACCCTGTCATATCAAATATCAAAAATCTAGTTCATTCATGTAGCGTCACTATCATAAAAAGAAGAACTCATATTAATGCGCCCCTGTCTTATCAAATAACTTAAATGGTGCCTTTGTTCCCCTGTTCATGAAGAACAAGAAAAAAAAGAAAACGTATTCACTGGGGACGCAATACGGCACACGCATCAAATAAGCTTTTTCCATAGGGATGATATACTGCACAAGACCCGCAAAACGTTATCCATAAAGGCATTATTGTGTTATCACTAAGGGCACTGAACTGCACAAGCCTAACATACGCTTTTTCTATACGGCGCTAAACTTAACAAGACCACAGTAAGCGTTTTCCATAGTGGTGCTATACTGTAAAACTCTCTGAGCAGCGTTTTCTATAAGGGCGCTATACTGCACAAGCCCCTGAAGAGCGTTTTCAATAAGAGTGCTATACAACACAAGCCCCAGGAAGTGTTTTCCTAAAGGGCTCTATACTGCACAAGCCCCGAAAAGTGTATTCTATATGGCCTCTATAATGCAGAAGCCTCAGGAAGCGTTTACCATAGTGGTGCTAAACTGCACAAGCTCCCTAAAAACGTATTTTATAGGTACGTTATACTGCATAAACCCCATTAAAACGTATTCTATAGAAGCGCTAAACTGCACAAGACCCAAATGAGCGTTTACCAGCGGGGTAAGCCCCTGAAAACTCATATTAATGCGCCCCTATCTTATTTAAGAACCAAATCATGTTCATTTAGGTAGCATCACTATGATAAAAATAGAACTCATAGTAATGCGACTCTGTCGTATAACAGACTCAAAATCATGTTCAGTTATGTAGCGTCACTATCATAAAAGAAAAAGAATAATAATAATAATAATAATAATAATAATAATAATAATAATAAGAAGAAGAAGAAGAAGAAGAAGAAGAGCTTTTATCTCGAAAACTCTTGTAACAGTTTATGACATATTTGTATTATATAAAGGTTCGGCGTGAACGCAGACCCACGATAGTATTGGACAATCTTTGTTCAAGCACAACAATACTTTACTGATGTTAATGTACTTTTAGAAATATAATTGACGCTAATTCACTAACGTTTTTATAAAATTTCAACCCTTAAATTTACAAATATCTCATCTTTTAAGATCCCTCCCAGGCTTTACCTCACGTCGAATGTGTACGCTTTCCCAGTCTTTATCTAATTCTTCTGCGTCGCACCTACGGACGAATCCAGATGCTTTGACCTGAGTGCGAATGCTGGTACCCTATCAGACTTTTACCTAAGGCGCCCCTACAAGGAAGGATGATAGGGAGGGAGGAAGAACGGAAAGAAAAAAAGAGGAATGTAGAGAGGGGAAAAAGAAGAGTTGGAGAGAGGCAGGGAATAAGGGAGAGAGGAATGAAAGAAGTAAAGAATGGAAAGGGTGTAAGACGAATAAAGGTAAGAAGGAAGGAAGAAAGGAAGGACAGAAGGAAGGAAGGGGAAGAGGAGAGAAGAAAGGAAGAAAGAAGTGGAGGGAGGGAGTGAGGAAGGAAGAAAGGTAAACAACTGAGGTGGAATGGAGGAACGATAAAAGAAAAGATAAAACGGAGGGAGGGAGGAAAGAAGAAAGAAATGAATAAAAAGAGAAAGGGAGGAAGTAAGAGAGGAAGAAAAGATAGGGAATGAAGAAGATAAGCAATGAGGGAGGGGGAAGGAGGGAGAGAAGGAAAGAAGGAAAGAAGGAAGGAAGAAAAATGCATGGAGGTGGGGAACGAAATAAGGAAGAAATCAAAGAAGGAAGGAATGGAGGAAAAGAGGGAATGAGAAAAAAAGGAGGAATAAAGGAAGGGAGGGAGGAAATAAGGAACAGAATGGAAGGGAGGGAGGAATGTAGGAAAGAATGAAAGAAGGAAATAAAGAAAGGAGAGAGGAAACACGGAAGGACAGAAAAAGGGAGGGAGGGAGCTAAGAAAAAAGAGAGAGAGAGAGGAAGGAATGAATAAAGAAAAGAAGGAAAAGGGGCGGAGTAGGGAAGAAAGGAAGGAAAAGAAACGTGAGGAGGAAGGAAGAAACGGAGGGAACGAGAGAGAAATGAAGGAAGGAAAGAAGGAAGAAAAGAAAGAGAGAGAGAAATGAAGGACAGAAACTAGGAAGGAATGAAAGAAGGGAGAAAAGGATGAAAGAAGGAAAGGAAAATAGAGGGAAGGAGGGAATAAAAAAGGAATGAAGGAAGGGATGAAAGAAGGAAGAAAACAGGAAGGAAGGGAAGGATAAAGGAAGGAAAGAGGGGATGGAGGAAAGCAGAGGGGAATTATTAGGGGAAGAAAAGAAAGAGAGAGGGAGGGAGGGTGGAAGGTAGGAAAAGAGGTAGGAATGAGAGAAGGGAGGGAGGGAAGATGAAGGAAGGAAGAAAGGAAAAAATAAGGTAGGAAAGAAGGAATGAATGGTGGAAAGAAGTTAGGAAGGAAGAGAGGTAAGAAACAAGGAAGGAAAGGAGAGGGAGGGAGGAAGGAATTGAGCGAGGAAGAAAGGAAGGGATGGAGGAAAGTAGGGAGGAAGGAAAGATGAAGGGAAGGAAATATAGAGGGTGTTGGTAAGGAAGGAACGAAATAAGTTAGGAAAAAAAGAAGTAAGAAAGGCAGGGAGGGAGGAAGACAGGAAGGAAAAGAAGGAAGAAAGGAAGGAAGAAAATAAGGAAGGAACGAAGGAAGGAATGAAGTGTGAGTGAGCTGGTCAGTTAATAAATGCTGATAGTGGGAGGGAAAGAAGAAAGCGTGATTGTTGGAGCAAAGAAATAAATGAATAAAGGCTGGTAGTGGAAAGGTAAAAAAGAAAATGGTGGGAGGGAAAGAGAGGAACAAAGTGTGGTGGTGGGACGAAATAGAAGGAACAAATGGTGGTACTGGGAGAAAAAAAAGGAAGAAACCGTGGTAGTAGGAAGGAAAGAAGAAAGCGTGGTAGTGGGAGAGGAAAGAAGAAAAGTAGGGATAAAAGGTGGAAAGGGTGGTAGTGAGATAGTTAAATGTAGGAAAAAAGGGTTATAGTGGGAGAAAAAGAAAGAGGAAAGGTGGAAGTGGGAGAGGGAAAAGAAATGATGATAGATAGCGTCGGGTGGGAGAAAAAAGGAAGAAAACGTCAGAGTGTAAGGAAAAGTAGAAAGAAAAGAAGGAAAAGTTGGGAGTGGGAGGGAAAGAAAAGAACAAAGGGTTGTAGTAAGAAAGAAGAAAGAAGGGGGTAGTGGGAGTGTACAACGCAAAGGTGGTAGTTGGGAGAGAAAGAGAAAGAAAGGAAAAAAAGTGGTAGGATAACGGAAGGGAGAAAGGTGGGAGTTGCAGGATCACGTAAAGAAGGGTAGGAATGAGAGGGAAAGAAGAAATGAAAGATAAACGGGGTGAAGTGGGAGTGAATTTCTTCTTGCTACACCCTTTCTCCGGTGTCATTTCCGGTTGTATGACTTGCATATTTTTCTCAAATTATACATATTATTTTTTTCCCCAAAATTAGTACATAAAACGTTACAAAATGAAGTAAAAAAGCTATCCCCATTCGAGAAAATAGCTCCGTTGACCACCTGATGATATTTTATTTCTAATACTCAGATATTGTACGTCTGAGTTGACGCTTTTTCAGAAAATATCAACTTGATCGTTGTATATCGCGTGTGACGGAAGCCTTTTGCAGATATGCACACATACACACACACATACAAACGCACACACACAGAGGTAACTGCCCTTTATATAATAGATTAAATGTACTTTGATTTTACCTTACGTTTGTTGTTTTGAATTATTATTATTTTTATTATTAATATCATTATAATTATCATTATTATAATTATTATTATTATTATTAGTAGTAGTAGTAGTAGTAGTAGTAGTATTATCATTATCATTATTATTATCATTATTATTATTATTTGTTTGTTTGCGTTCTTAGGCATCTCCGCTTTAACTATCTTCTCATTTCAACTGTTAACCAAATGAAACTCTTAGTACAGTATCGATATCCAGATCAAATTCTGTCCAATATTTCATTTGACAACTCCCAAAAGTTCCCCCACAATTTCTCCCTCCTACCACTTTCTCTGAATTCACTCAACCTCATCCTTAACTGATCCACGTCATTGCTCTTCTTCATCCGATCTGGCAACTTATTCCAAAAACATATTACTATATGTGCATAAAAACTTAACTGGTTAACACGAATCTAGTTTACGAAAACTGTTTTTACAATAACCTTCCAGATCTAGGAGAAATACTACAAAAAATGCCCACAATAGTAAGAAATGCCATTGTACCCCGAATAAGTGACAATTGTCATAGATAATTGGTAGCTAGAGCTCATTGGCCGTATCAGAGCTAAATTTGAATTATTTCATAACATCTCTTGATCGTTTTACCACAATTAAAATAAATTTTAAAAAATATTGATTCACAAAACAGGCAAACAAAAGAACACGCAAAAGAGCATTTATTCATTATAAAATAATTTTATAACCTGTTTTTTCTAACGTTATAGTTTTGGTTTATTCAAATTTAAAAATAAAACATCCACGAATTTTATTTTCGAGAATAATTTGGTTTCGTAATCAATCAATTAAGAGTTTTTAACATAGTCATCAATTGAGAAATATTCAACTGCCAATCTAATTATCTTTTCCATGCTAATTGTAATCATCGTTGACCTCTATTGCTTAATTGAACCGCAAAACAATTAAAAGATGCCATGCCTACTAATGAATAGATTTCAATCAGATTTCGATAATCGCAAAGTCCTTACCACTTATTTTTAAAGATTAGAATCGTCTTCTCTACAATATATTCTGTAAATAATCCAGCGATTCGCTAAACACAAAAATTCAACAGATTTCGGAGATACATTTTCGTTACTGCTCGATGGTGGTAGCATATCACACGCAATTATTTTAAATTGTGTCTCCTTGCTCCTATCGACGGTTAGAGTTGTCGATAGTTAAACCATTTATGCTATTTAGAATATGATCCGAAGCAAAGTTGTTATTGTGATAAAATTTTAAACGAGTCCATGCTAGTCTTAATTTTAAAAAAATTAATCATTCGTCACTATTGTAATCCATTTACACATTCAATGCAGAAAATCAAACATATTCATGAATTTGCTCAAAAACAAAAATTAACGAAACTTTGAGTTTAGATCAACTAAATTTGAACATTATTCCTAGAATTCTTAACCAACTTATTATATAGTGTACAATCATTTGCAAGACCATTTGGAAATGTTTTATTATGTACTATTATTCTGAAGACATATATATATATATATATATATATATATATATATTATGTTTCAAAAGAATCTCTATTTCTCTCTCTCTCATTCTAAATACACATATATATATATATATATTTATATATACATATGTATATATATATATATATATATATATATATATATATATATATATATATATATATATATTTAGAGCCAGGAATTAAAAAAATGTACTGTTGTAAATATCCGAAACGATTGAATATCCTTATTCGTGTTCCCCAATTAAAAATTCTTCAAGTTTGGACAATAAGAGCTAATCCTATACTTTATATTTAAGAGTTACCTGAAGAATGTCGAAGGTTTCATCAACCGAAAGATTGTAAGAATTACATACAAGATAAGAACAATCGTTCGAATAGTCCAAATAATACAAATAATAGGAGAGGATATCTTACAATTTACTTGATGTATTGGCTATTTATATTATAAGTAATTACTTTTTCGAATATAATAATGTACAAAAAATCAAATTTTGACGTACAAAATCCACCAATGGACATTTTCATAATCCGTTGGTGCTGCACTCAATCGATGCGAAGTAGTTATCCTGGCTACTCATTAAATATTCCACAAATGACATGTTTTATTTTTTCTATGATAATTCTAATCGTCGCTGGCCTTATTTTCATTAATCAAGCCGTCAAACAATTCAAAGACGTAATGCCTACTAATTAATGGATTTCAAGCAGTTTCAACATTATTTTTAGAGGCACTAATTGTCTTCTAGGACATCTCTATTGTTACACATACTCCAGTGATTCACTGAACGCTAACAATCTGCTGAATTGAAGTTGTGTGATTGTTACATGTAAGCTGTGCATACCCTGTTTACTTTGAGTCGTATCTGTAAGAAAAATTATAGGAATATTAGACGTATCCGTGATCAATTTGGTAATAATCACTACCAATATGTATTCTACATTGATGCCATCAACTGTATTCATTAAACCATTCTTGCAATTATTAAAAAAATGATAACTTGCGTTACTTCTATGCTGTTTTTATAATAATAATAATAATAATAATAATAATAATAATAATAATAATAATAATAATAATAATAATAATAATAATAATAACAATAATAATAAAAATAATAAACTATATTCACAAAAATGGCAAGAAAGAGATCCGTGAAAACACCTGGACATGGCTAAGGAAATAAACTTGAACAGAGTAACGAAATCGCTACTGAACAATGCGATTAGAACAAACTACATTAAAGCTAAAATAGATAAAACACAGGAAAACAGTAAATGTAGGCTCTGTTAACAGAGAGATGAAACGGTAAATCACATAATTAGTTAATACAGCAAATTAGCCACAAAAAAATACACGAATAGATACGACTATTGGAGGAAAGCAGTACACTGGGAACTATGCGAAAAACTGCACTTTGTAACCCGCAAACAAATGGTATAGACACAAACCAGAGACTGTATTGGAAAACGAAAATTACAAAAATCCTTTGAGACATTGAGATGCAAACAGATACAGTCATCCAAGCAAAGAGATCGGACGTAGTAATAATTAACAAGAAAGAAAGAAATGCAAAACTGTGGATTTTGACGTCCCAGCAGTTTGCATGATAAAGATCAAGGAAACAAAAAAATAGAGCAAATACACGGAACTAGCAAAAGAACTGAAAGGGATAGGAAACATGAAGAAAGTCAATATAATACCAATAACGGTAGGATAACAAGGAATAGTTTCGTAACACCTGGAAAAAGACTAGCAAGAATAGGAATAACAAGAAAGACGGAGTCTATACAATGGACAGCAATGATGAAAACAGCTTAAATCTAAAGGAAAGTCCTTGAGTGTTGAAATCAACCTACATAAATAATGAACAGGAACCAACTACCTAACCAAATGGAAATTGCAACAGAAAAATAGAGAGAGAACACCGCGTGAACTTAAGGGAATTTAATCTGCAGAAATCTTAGTAAGTGCCTCTCCCAAAGGAAAGAAAGACATCAGTCTCGACTGGTTCAACACGAAATCGTCGTGAAGGATCAAACAGTATGAACAGACTAAAATAGGAGAACATTACACAGATTTCCATTGGAACGTGCTGACACTACTTGGACCGTCTGGAGGCTTATTGCAACCTTAATCCTATAGAATACCATTGCGATAACGAAAAGTCATTTGCAAGGTTATCGAAATAGGTAAGGAGAACCAGAAATCCGGAGAGATATGCTGCACTCAGACACCAGAGAACACGACCGCTAATCATCAGTGAGCAATCATTGATTATTACCGTTGCAAGGAATTATAGTGAATTGATAATAATAATAATAATAATAATAATAATAATAACAACAATAATAATAATAATAATAATAATAATAATAATAATAATAATAATAATAATAATAATAATAATAATAATAATCATGAGAAGAGGAAGAAAAAGAAGAAGAACAAGACAGGCATGCACGTGATGATATATTATTATTATTATTATTATTATTATTATTCTATAGTAGTCTCAACTTTTGGAGTTTTTTTAACATCAAGTCAATCGCCTTGATCTTAGACATTCAATCTGTACCTTAACATGTTCGCCGTTTGTATTAAGCAAGCTTTTTGCAGAATTTGAAAAGAAAATGTATCGTCAATCTGTTTAAGCCATTTACATGCCTTTTCGTTATGGTTCCAAGCGTTCCAATTACAACAGGATTCACTTTTACTTCTTTACATTTCTATAGTCTTACTTCCCATTTTAGATCTTAATATTTATTTATGTATTCGTGTTCTTTCTCGTACACTCTGATATCAAAGAAGCAGGCCATATCAAAGATTAAGCAAGTTATCTTGTTTTTGTTTAGAAAGATTAAGTCGGGTTTTGAATGTTTAAGCACCTTATTTTCTTATTTCTGTTTTTGTTAGCATGGGGACGGGCCATTCTACTAATTGCCAGACGATCACCTGCTATTTAGAGGCTTCAACCGAGTGCTATTTTAAGAATTTTGGCCGTTCCCTTAAGTGCAATTATTTGGATTTCTTTTGCACTTGGTTTTCCGGGAATACTTTCCAGATTCATTTTGAAATTAAACTTCATGAGGCCTTTAGCTCCTATTATAACTGCGATAATGTTGATGCATTTTAGGTTCCAGTTTCTGTTCATATCATACATTAGACCATGGTATTTTGTCACCTTCTCCCTCTCTGCTCTGTTTAAGCCACTGTAATTTAGAAACACTCACCTCAATCAGTGTTGCCTCTCTTTCTGCCTTATTAAATATGACTATGTCCAGTTTTACTGCTGCATTTCCCAGGTAAGTATATGTAGGAACCACATAATCATAATGTATAGTATACATATCGTTTCCCACAGTCTTCTCCGGTAGATGTTCCCAGGATTTAGTGCTACATTGGATGTTTAGATTTTTACAGATGTTCCAGTGTATGTATTTGCACATACCATCATGACACGTTGTGTAGCTGCCATCTGTTAACATAATTTCGCAGCTTGATATCAAGTGATTCACACTCTCCACTTCTGTGTGGCAAAATCTGCACTTGCTATCAGTAATAAGTCATGCCATCTTTTTAAATGCATTAGTCATAAAGCCTTGGTCTTGGACCCCCATTATAAGCCTTTCCTGATCATAATGGAGGGCGCCTCTTTTAAGCCAGTCCAAAAAACCTTCTTTGTCGATATACTCTTTGGATATCTCATCAAGAAAGTGGGTGGCGCGTTTTTGTTCTGCCCACTCTTTAAGGCTCCTATTTTTGGGCTATCTCTGTTGTGGGTTTTGTTGGTGTTTCAACCTCATCTGATAAACACCCATGTCCGAAATGCTTGGCTAGATATGTTATGGAAGTTGTTTGGCTAGCTCTTTTTATTTATGTTTCTGTACCATTGTATGGTTCGTGTTTATGGAGCTTGCCAGATATTGTCCACTACTGACAATAGTGGCTCTATGTTAGTGGTTGATTTCTGAAAGTCCCAGTCCTCCCTCTCCTCTAGGTAAGTACAGTCTTGGCAAACATGATTCCTGTATATGACTCGGTGGAGTGTTAATTTTTTTCTTGTTTTTACATCCAGCCTGTTAATGGTTTGTTGGGGCCAATCCTGCATGCGCATGTTTCAAAGTAGTTTGACATTGTCGTACTCCTGTACTACTTCTGGCTTTTGCTCATACAACTTCTCGTTGTGTTCAATTCATAAATTATGCATATATTCCAGTGTAGGACCTGAGCGACTGTGTCGTGTCTCCATTTTTTATACTGGTGTTGTGCTAGCATTCAGATACAATATGTGCTAAGGTTTCTTCTCTTTCATTACACAATCGGCATATCAATGGTTCTGCAGTTTGTTCAATGTAATATTTAATGGACCTAGTGCGGGTGGTTTGTTCCTGGGTTGCCATTATGTTGCTATCGGTAGATCTTTTCAGACCACTTCTGACCAGCTGTTATTATCTCTAAATGCAGTATGCTTTAAGAATACAGTGTATAGTTTCTTTTCAAATAATGTTAACCCTCTCTCTTGTTAGCTTTATTCTTTTTTACCCCAGTTCTTAGAATTTTTTCTCTTTTCACTTCACGAAGAAGAATCTCGTTACTTTCAGAAATATATTTATATAGAGAACCTTCTTCTATATTCAACACATCTTCAAAAATAAGTAGATCTCGACCACCTTCCTTTAAAGGTAGATACAATCGATCTGCACCTCCTTTCTTTGCAAAAGCTCTATAATTTGTAAGCATTTTCTGTGTTTTTGGTATCCAAACATTTTAGTTCATCTACATTCCAGTCAAGTATACCGGCAGTATACCGAATGGTAGCTACTGCTCTGGCATTGATAGCATATATTGTATTTCGACTGTAGAGGTGTAATTTAAGAATACTCCTTACTCTTCTGTTGTACTTATTATTATTATTAGTAATATTATTATTGATATTATTATTATCCTTATATAAAAATATTATTATTTATTATTCTTTATGTATAAGTAAATAAACTTATTACTTTGCCCTCTCATTTACATTTATGGATGTGGTGTTTACGAAAAGGCGTATGTAAATTATACCATGATACTGAAAAAAGAGGGTCATTTTTTCTCTAGAAGACAACACAGATATTTCAAAATATAAGCGAGGCAAGGAAGTAATCCATAATGAATATGCATATATATATGCATATATATGTATAGCTAACAAAAGGATAAGTGTCTAATATTTTCAGATAATTATAAATGAGAGATAATTATAACAATTATAAAAGGATTGTTTACAAAATAAGACTCAATTGCAGAACTCAAGTACATTCAAACATATTTGCTCTTATTAAATTACATAGTAAACAAGCCCCATAACAGCAAACTCACATGAGTATGATAAAACATTGATATCAATTTAAAGACATTCTTAATAAGGCATTGTTATTACAATTTACCAACTGTTACACGTTTGCAGAACCTCTCACAATGGTTTAATGTGAACTTCCGTACACTTTTGAAGATTTGGAATCGCATGTCTCTACATTAGTTACATGATTCATGCCGCCCTTCAACGTTGAAGTCTTGCATGTTTCGAACATATTTTCATCGCGATTCTTATATTTACCACTTTCAGGCGTTGTGTTTCTCGGTATTCTGAAAAGAGAAATGTGTGTTGGTATTTATATTACGTACTAGTCTAGACTGTTATGTTAATGTATGTTCTTATATTAACACGATTCAGTAGTTTTAATTCCTAACCATTATACTCTGTTTATCCTAATCCATAACCGACAACGTTTAAAGCGACCGTGAGATTAACGACATATTTATTAAGTACGATGCTAGTAAAACCAATACTAAAATCACGATCTTGACCATTGTTTTCGTTAGACACTATACACCGTAATAAAGAGAATTCTACTATTAAAATAAGAAAGTAAGGTGAACTCGTTTTTAAATTTACTCGTTTTTAATCTTTACTAAATACAACGTTAATAAAATAATAAACTATCTTATTTGTAAAATGATAATATGCCGATATAAAGAAAATAATGTTATTATATCGAAAAGTTCAATTAAATATTTTATTCTTGTTTTAATTTTTAAAGAGACACGCAATTATGAACTTAATTATAAAATAAAAAAGAAAAAAATTACTTTATTTCCTGTTTTAATTCTAACATAAAAATAAAATAAGTACAATAAACTATCTCTAAACTAAGTACCAAGATTAATAGACGACCCGTGATCCGTTGAGCAAACATTGTACATTTTATAAATTGATGAATAAAAAGAAAAGCTAACGCTTAGATTAATTCAACAGTATCCATGTTTAAAGACAACTGTAACATGACTTCTACAGAAACCTCACAGTTTTCAGCACGGCCAATTTTAACAAAGTCAAGGGATTTTAGAATACATCATGCTGTCATATATACCCTTTTTCATACACTCTGTCTACATCCCCCTCTGTGCTTTATCTGCCCTCCGTTTCTTTTAAAAGAACTATTTACATAATTCAATTTATTTCACCAGTTCTCTTATTCAACATTTATTTACGCTATTCGCCGTTCATCTTACTATCTAAAACATCCATATACAGATTAAGTGTGCAAAGTTACTGGATGATAACTATATTACACAACTTCTAAAAGTTTTAATAATATATAATGATAATGTTAACCAACATTTCGTTTGAATTTATGCCATGTAATGCTTGTTATTTTGTAGCAATTATTTTTACTCTGATATATATATGTCATATAATTAAGTAGGACTGAGATATACCACGGACTCTGATTTACTGAGTGATATTTCATGCTGGAGAGATATGCAATTTTAAACACTATCTCCATTTCTATCAGCAATAGGAAATATTAACCTGAAGTAATTATAATTATGATACACACCTTGAATCTCTGGTCAGAAGGACAAGTTTACAAGATGACATACATTAATGTCGATTTATTCTAAACTGGCTTTCAGATATAGAAGTTTAAGGCCAATAACAACCTGCAGTCAGCATGCATGATATTCAGTTCAACTGAATTAAGTTTTATTGGTAAAACGTAGCAAAGTGAAACAAGCCATGTGAAAAGACAGGTAGAATATATTTACACCAGCATACATTCTAGATATGGAAATCTTTGCAACGATCACATCCTCGCACGATGTACCCTGGAGCAGAAACACGAACAGAGAATGCTGTATTCCGTCTATAGAGACGATGCCGACAATGGTACATCTTTTACGTGTGTTCTCAGAGATTGCGTTGGGGTAAAAAATAGCAACTCAAAATTAGTGTACGCCAGTATCAGGTACCTCGCATCGTTCGCTACTCAAATGAGAAGAGATTTAGTCTGTGGAGCCGCTCTTTGTAGGAAAGCGTGAAGAGTCCCATCATGATCCCGCTTGTTAACCGTTAAACACGCATCATATGAAATATATTGTTTTTGTTAACCGTTAAACACGCATCATATGAACAATATTTTTTTTTTAAATAAAAATGTGTTGCTTAGATAGCATACACTAGACTGAGCCGCAGTAGAATTATCTATAGATAGTCGAAACTGTCGTAAGGTTTAGAAATAATTTACGTAAACTGACATGATAACTGGATAATTTATAAGGCACTATTTTAATTCTATTCTTGTGATATATCGTTTATTTATTCAAATCTATAACATGAGTATTTTAAGCCTAGATTTTTCTGAGTGGAAAACCCAAAATAGCTTTCGCTTACGTAAGCTTTAAAGTCAACTCAAACGTTACTTTTTTGCTAATTTTCTCATAGAATATAATTTACGGTATTACAATTCTTTTAACGTCTGTATAAACTGCGTCTAGTCAATGATCAAGATTCAACAGAGAAAAAGGTCGAACGAGCTATTTTTAAATCAATATCACAGATTATCATTATACGTAAATTAATGGGATATTTATGTTTTTATATGTTTCTTTCTGAATATTATTTTCTGCATAACAGAGAAAATATACTGAGTGTTTATATTAGAATAACAGAATTCTATAAAAAGGTTTTCAAGATTGGATCTGCATGGATCCCGCATTTGATCGCCTTGATGGAAACATAACAATGCCTTAAGATAATGAAATATATTGATGGACGTTTGTAATAACCTTATTTAAATACTGAAATAATATGTCTTCAAGGTCGATATAAATGTAATGATTGATTGAGGAGATTTAAGTAGTTAGAAACATTATATATGTATATATATATATATATATATATATATATATATATATATATACATACACACACACACACATATATATATATATATATATATATATATATATATATATATATATATATATATACATATATGTGTGTGTGTGTGTGTGGTGTTATAAAAGCTCTTTGTGTTAGGGTCAAGATTAAGTTCACATTTCTTTTGTGAGGACAAAATTAATACCAGCGGGTATATAGTCTTGTAAACGTATGGTTTACGGTACATTAATGTCAGGTAACGAGATGGGGTTTCACCACCAATACAGACAGGAAAGTAGTATGCTCTCCTTCATAAATATATTTTAATACGATATGCATGCTACCGTGTAAGGAGAATAATTTATTTTCCTCTGTTTGATTATGAAACAGGCAAAATGTGTCGTCTACATCACGAACGTAGACTAAAGGTTTAATGGGTCCAGATAATATTCCTTATCATGGAGACCCACAAACAGTTTCGCCATTGTTGGTCCCAGAACTGGGAACATTGATACACTGTCTACTTGCCTATACATTACATCGTTAAAACGTAATTTAATGGTTGTAGTGTCAAATTTCATTAACTGCAGAAATATGTTTTTAGGAATGGAAGTGGAAAATAACTGGTTGGTATATACAAAAGTCAGCACATATATATATATATATATATATATATATATATATATATATATATATATATATATTCTTTCTAAATAGGGACACAGGTAAATAGGTTGCTAATATTGTAAAAGCACCAATATTTATTAGAAACCTTAGACATTTGAATATAATTTGCAATTAAAATGAATCTTTTAAACAGTATTCACTATAGTGCTTTAATACTTACTGTAAGATATTAAACATCCATTTTGAAACCTTCTGCTGTAATGACCGTATCATAGAATGGGAATAGGTCTTACTGAGATATCTGCTTTTTTGAGTTTAGAGTAATTGAGTTTTGATCCTACTGGTTACACCGGAAAAGAGTTCCAACTCTTCACTCACTTAACCAGTTGTTTCTGGAATTTAGTTTCTAAGGAAGCAGTTGCATCATGGGTGCCGACAAATTCTTTTTATATAAACCGTGTTTTTCCTTCCTCTCACAAGCAGTCGCTCCATTTAAATTGCAGCGCTTATCCTCAGAATTATTTCTACATTCTAAGGGTAAGGAATTGCCCTGTTAAAATTAATTACTCTCCATAGGTCTTACTTAAATTGAATTACTCTCCATAGGTCTTACTTAAAATGAATTACTCTCCATAGGTCTTACTTAGAATTACTTACTCTCCATAGATCTTACTTAAAACTAATTACTCTCCATAGGTCTTACTTAAAATTAATTACTCTCCATAGGTCTTACTTAAAATGAATTACTCTCCATAGGTCTTACTTAGAATAAATTACTCTCCATAGGTCTTACTTAAAATGAATTACTCTCCATAGGTCTTACTTACAATTAATTACTCTCCATAGGTCTTACTTACAATTAATTACTCTCTATAGGTCTTACTTAAAATTGATTACTCTCCATAGGTCTTACTTAGAATAGACACTCGGTGCATTGATACTAGGTGCCTCAAACTTCTTCCCATCAAAAACTGCTTTAGTAGACCTATAACCGAAAAAATGAGATTGTTTCTAAGTAATTTTCATATTTATAGATAAGTATAACTTTCAAATGAAAATAAAAATAAAAATTAGTATAATTACTTTGAATTTGAATATGCTATATTTTAAATTCGTGCAAAACAAGGGAAATTATTGATGGTTCTTTAATTGTCATACTTTGATGTAATAAAATTGACTAAATCTTTCTTCTGGTTTTAATAACATTTCAATGTAGAATATTAAAATGTTGTCTCAATTGCGATTAAATGCTTCTGAATTACCTTCATGTTTAATTGTTATGCGTAATTTTAGTCCTGTTCTACCATTAGTTTTACTTTAAAATCCTGTGTTGCACTTTTATTGCATAAAGCTTTTGGAAAAATATTGTATTATGACTATAACTACTTCAAAAATGTATACATTTAGTCGTGTTAGACTTTTTCAATAATTAATTTTTAAAATGGACCTTTGGAGTATTTTCAATTGAATATGTAGTCATTCAAAATGAAACACATTTAAATAAGTATTAATATGTGAGTTAATTTACATAAAGTTTAATCATTAGCATATCTCTTGTTTTGTCTTTAAGATGTCTTTCAGAGAAAATATCTTTTTCGAAAGATAGATGAACCGAATTTCGAAGGACAAAAAAATCAAATTCTTAGCCCCACTCGATTAAAATTTATGAAATCAGTGATGCGGCGCAACATTATATCGACCTTTGAAAACCCAAACTTTGACAAGAAAAACACTTTATAGATCGTTATAGGGTCTCCAGGAAGGTAAACATTACCTTATATCAGGAAATATAAGGTCATAATCTTCAACAAACTTAATAAACATGGACATTTTGTGTGACGCTGTGTTATCACAGATCGTCGAACAAGGTTGATGTAAGAGCTATAGAAACAGTGAATCATTTGGTATTGTGCTAGAACATACTGATCTTTGTAATCATTATACCAGATGAGCTTCAACAGTTTTGTGTACGATCAATAGGATCAAATGACTTGCATTTCACTGATTCCTTAGGAAAAGATTCGTGTGGATAAATAGTGTATAAACGAATTGTAACTGGAGAGGAATGATTAATGAAACAATATTAAGCAGATCCCCCCTTAAAAAAACAATGGTTTTAGAAATGTTATGCTGAATCAGTAAAGGAGAAGTCATTAAAGACTGAGGCAATTTTTATATTTGTTTCAATCGAGAATACCTAATTTTGGGGATCTGGGGTTTCATAATATTAATCAATGATATCGTGTCTTACTACTGTCAGAGTATATAAAAACAGGGACGGTTCCAGTATAAGTTGTTTGGTAAACGAAAGTAGAAACCATATTGGTCTTTTCAAAACTATAGCAAATAGGCATTTCCTGTTTTTGCGATAACCATCTTTCATTCTTGTTAGCTCCATATATATATATATATATATATATATATATATATATATATATGTGTGTGTGTGTTGCCACAGCAGACTTCTTTGACTATATGAGCAAAAACTTGAAGGCGAAACCAAGTGTTTCTGAAATACATTATTATAACTAGCAAAAATATGCTCCCTCCGGTCCCATATTTTTGCTAGGCTGCCGCGTCAGAAATTAACTCTGACGTCTAAACCGATGGATCCCTAGTCATATTTCTTGGGTGGTTATACGTTACTATTCTTTGTTTATGACCAAGAATATTTTTAGATGAAAATAAAGAAAAAAAACATTCGGACTCACCCCAATTTGTGTATTACCCTTCACCATAAATAGAAATATTTTTAGTTTAAGAAATGAAGAAATAACATTTTGGATCCCCTTCAAATTTTTTTACACTCCCCCATACATAGGAATATTTTAAGTAAAGAAAAGAAAAAAAATATTTGCCCGCCCTCTCCCCATTTGTTATCCTTTGAATGAAAAAAGCAAAAAAACAAAAAGAAAAATATTAAAAACCAAATATAGCAACCACGATTCTCGAGAAGAAGTTTACGTAAATTAAATTTATTACAATGTGTGTGTTTTTTGAAGTAGTAATTTTTAAATCAATTTTTATTTTAATTAAACAATTTGATTCAATAAAATTGTTAAAATAAACAGTTTAAAAAACTACTGTAGGACCCGTGCTGACTTTGACCATGACCCAAACCATAACCCTAACCCCCACTTTGACCCTGACCCTAACCCTAACGACGTAGTCAAAGTTAGCGCGGGTCCTATAGTGTAAAAGCACCAAAAAATCAAATACAGTGAACACGATAAGTTATGTAGATGGTCTCGGAAAGAAAGTTTACCTAAATTAAATTCGTTAGAATGTGTGTGTTTATTTAATGACCTTTTCTTAATTAAACAATTTGATTCTAAAATCAGTTATATTGTTTTCCAATACAATATGTTAGTTTTTTTGTTGACACAAAATAAAAAAAATCACATCTTTTATTTGAATAAATAAAACATGGGATAATAAAAACAGTTTGTAAATAAAAGCTTAACGGCGTAAGTTAAAGTAACACGGTAAATGCCAGCGTTTTGTTTACATTTTAAATTACGCGCTCATCTTGCGTCCCTACTGATTTGACGGAGGGAGGTAACAGTTTGTAAATAAAAGCTTAACAGCGTAAAAGGTAACAAACTAAATTTTAAACGCAGTTGAGGTTGTGAAAAGATGATAATAGTGGATGTTTTTCAAATCGAGAAAGAAAGTGGTCCTAAAATAAAACTATTGAAAAATCGAATTCAGTAAACGCGAATAGTTTTGTTAATGCTATCGAAAAAAAGTTTACCTAAACTAAATTCATTATAATGTGTGTGTGTTTTTAAATAGTAATTTTTAAATCAATTATTATTTTAATTAAACAATTTGATTCAATAAATTTGTGTTTAAAAACATAATGGCTAATAAGATTAAGAAAATAAAAAACTTAGAACGTTTTAATAAAATAAATCAGAGTTAAAGTAACACGGTTAATACCAGCGTTTTGTTTACATTTGAAATAACGCGCCCGTTCAGAGGGGGGTATCGTTTCAATGGATTAACGTACGCTGTTCAGTCAGGTGGACGTAGATAAAATAACTTCGTAACTCATTTCATATATATATATATATATATATATATATATATATATATATATATATATATATATATATATATATATATAAATAATAAAAGATATAATTATAATTTATAAGTAAGATTATTAGCGAGCAAAATAGCGTAAATACATATGGAAATCTGAAGAAAACAATCATGAGTGTATATTGGCGAATACTAATTTATTAGAAGTTGAAAAGCAATTGATTATGTCAATTGAGAAATGCGCATAGTGTTTACGGAGGTTTTTGTAGTAGTATATAATGAAGCTGGCGGAGTTAGTAAATAGGCATACTACTCTAATGGAGTTCCGGCTTCAGACAGACAGACAGAAAGACAGACATACAGATACATAAACTTCATTATTAATAGCTGAGTGGATAGTGAGACGAAACCACAATATCCAGAGGCGTATTTATTTGGATATAGTGGTGTATATTAGGAATAATGTGGAGGTTAAGGTTTTATAATTTTTCCATTAATTAATTGCATATTTTTCTGATCTCCTGTCGATCTTTACAATGCAGATTTTAGTAATATTCATATGTTTAACATTCACAGCGTGTCTGTATAAATACTTTTAAAGTCTTTTCAAAATCAATTCATTCAGACGCAAGTAAATATCAATAGTGTGTACGCCACTAAAACTGCATATCGATTTATTGAAATCTTGATTGGATTTTTTGTATAAACCTACGCTTGAAATTCGACTAGATAAGAGTTAAAGAATTCGACTTTGATAAGAGTTAAAGAATTGATCTGTTATCATTCTTCTTTACTTATCTGATAAGTAATCAAGTAGAATCAAGTTATTTTCGTTGTTTATTGTTTAAAGAGGCGTTCATTAGTTTTAACGTACAATAGCAAAATACCGGTCCTTTCACAAAGAGATTTGCGAAACTGTTGATAACTAAAGATTATATAAGTGAAGTTTGATTTTAATAATTACAGAAATTATAACATTTTTAAGCGTCTAAAAATAAAGCATATATGCAAATGTTATTCATAATTCAAAGAAAAAAATATTATTTTTTCCTCAGATAAATAATATTCTTTTGTACATTATTAAAAATTCGTATTATTCGTCCATATTTTCGGAATACTGGAACATATTATGTGTTATGCTGCTTTTCATGCTAATGTTTGCTCGACTAATAATTCTACACAAACGATTGTTTGTCGCGGGGCAAAGTAGAAACAGAGAACACCACATGATGTTACACGCAGACAACTCTTTAGTATTCTTTGTTTTTCCCAAGTCCGGGACTAAATAATTCGTTTATATATATAAGATTTCATCGAAATTTCACGGCAGACTTGATTTAACTTCAAAGATTACACATTTAAATTATTTGATATAAAACTATAAATAAAAGAAACACAGGTATTAAAATAATCTACACATTAATCGTATAAAAAAGTAATTATAATTTCGGTATAAATTTATCTAACGATGGTTAGTTTACATTTCGTAAAAACAACCATTTATATATATATATGTATATATATATATATATATATATATATATATATATATATATAGTCTCAGAAGTTTCTCAACCATTAAAACTATATTAAAAAAAACAAAAAAAAACAAACTTATAGTCCCAAGTCTTCCAGTGGAAAATCACTCATGTAATCAATTTATTTTTTACAGTTATTATATTAGTTTATTTCTAACACTATTTTAAGGGATCATCAGTTGTTTACCATGAAAAACTGTTTCGGGAATTTAAATATATATATATACTAACGTACGAAATGTTTACAATGGTCAGTTCATTTTTTAGGAGGTATGCTGTTCGGGTCATTTTCTCTGATGAATTATTATTTTGGAAGATTCAACATGTTGAATACCTTGCTTGTCTTGATAGGTGACGAAAGGAACGTAAATAGTGAACCACTTCATTGATGAATAAATATATAGTCGCTGGCATTTGCATAGTATTGTTCATATATATATATGTATATATATATATACACATATATATATATATATATATATCTATGCACACATATATATATATATATATATATAGAGAGAGAGAGAGAGAGAGAGAGAGAGAGAGAGCGAGAGAGAGAAATAGAGAGAGAGAGAGAAAGGTAGAGATAGAGAGAGGGGATGGGAGTTAAAGAGAAATAGTAATAGAGAGATGCCTGTGTGTATGTCGTATCTCAATGATCTGTGTTATCGCATCACATCGCTTTTTAGTATATTTAACGCTGAAGGACTATGTATTGTTAGCGATTATTTGCATACAGTTAGTTGAACACAAGTAAGTATTGTACTTATAACTGGAGGTAAATTATGGTTTCATAAGTTTTCCAAATATCTTAATGCATAATAAAACCCATTTGAAAATAGATGATTTGACCTGCACATATCAAATCCTACAGGCCACGGCAGTAACTATTGAACCAATCTCTCCGATGTCAGAGTGTGTCTTTATGTATGTATGTGTTTCTTATATGAATTATACTTTAAATAGAAAATCGTTAGAAACGTACTTGGTTTCCGTTTTGACCAAACAAGGTAAACAAATAAATATTCCCATTGGATTCGATTTATCTTCTTAACGTTAAATTTACAAATACATTTCCGTCGTAGTAAATCTTCGTAAAAACATTCAATTATTATCCTTCACATTTGGTTACTAGGCACATACACTCTTGAACATGTTTAGATACATTGCGTATATGATTACTTTTAATAGTATTCAACGTTTATCGGTTGCGCCAATTGATTTTCACTACAAAATTATAACCATGCATACGTTATATATGTGTGTATATGTTATATATCAATGCATATGTAATACATGCATGGATGAGTTATATATTTATGTATATATTATATATACATGTATATGTTCCATGCGTAAAAAACAGCGTTTAAAATATATTAATTTACTTTTATTGTAAAAGATCAGTAATAAATATAATCCACTTATTTCTATCGATGTACTTCTCTTTAGTTATTTTTTAAACTTGAATATTTTTTAGATAATGAAACTGCATTTGATTTGCTACATATATACTCTAACTTTTGTCGTCTCTAGAGACCATGCGTAGGCTCTGACAGTGTATCTACGCGTCGGGCAGCTTGCAGTGGAGCAACGGAGCGTAAATATATTCATTAGAGAAAATGAACACAAGTGCAGTACACAAAGGCGAATTATCCAATGTTAACGATTTTGTTTAATAATATTTACATAAGGCTTGGGAAAAATCATAAATACTAATGTAGATACGCAAAAACGGTCACACACATATACGCAAACAGTGTATATCTATCTATCTATCTATCTATCTATCTATCTATCTATCTATCTATCTCTCTCTCTCTCTCTCTATATATATATATATATATAAAGATAGATGAAAGAAGAGTGATAAACATGTACGAATGCACAGATTTATTTCAAACTTCGATTGTTCAATGCAAGATATATTCTGTAATAAAATTATGTTTATTATTCTTTTCCTTAAGCCAAGGCTTTTCAAAGATCGAAATCCTATCATAAGAGGAATTATATAGATGGATAAGTTTGCAGTGGAAAAGCCAAAATTCAACATTTGAAAAAATATTATTAAGAAATGGAGCGTGATATATATATATATATATATATATGGGAAGAGAAGGATGAAGGTAATCCGACGTGATGGTAAAATGAAAAAGGAAAACCAAAAAACTGGATGTTTTTTTTATGTGTACATCAACGTTTCGTCTTTATTTATAAGACTTCATCAGGATGATGATATAGGGAAAAGATATCATGCAAGCACGGATACATGTAGGGTAGACATGTTGGGAAGAAAAATAAAATAAAATGAAAAATAATAGCAGCGTCTAAGCTGGACGTCCGTACTTGTTAGAGAATGAAAAATGAGTGGGAGAAAAAAGGGGAAGGGTGGAGGGAGCAAGGACTACTGTGGCTGGCGATGAGAGAAAGAGGTGGTGATAAAATATATATAAGTATGTAGCGTCAATACTATATATTTTCCTTTTCGGTAAAGGAAATTAGCAAGTCCATCAGTTTTTATTTTTTGATTTCCGAGGGAAACCCGGCATCTTCTAAAGGACAACAGCGCAAGGAAACCGACAAGATAACGGGTTAATATCGATGCTATCTACTGTAGAACGACATCTGCATAAGGGGACCTCACACATATTCAAACCGAAGCGAAGAGCAACTCTTGCTTCAAATAGTCACAGTCGATAATAGAATAATATATTGTTCCGTGCTAGAATTAGCCATGGCTTAAAAGCAGGATAGCCATGAAAATTGTCAGTGACCTTAATTTTAATCTTGAAAAAAAAAACACCGTAGACATCTTAAATAATTTTTAAAGGAATGCAAAGTTTTCTCTTGCCATTTTGATGAATACGATATCACTTCAGTAATTACTCCCTAAAATTCAAACAATATTTCTGTAACTTCTTATTCTAAATATAGCGGCTATTACTACAAAGACAACCCGATTCTATACGACTATATAAAGAGTTGTGTAGGTATTTCATGACTGGCTGGATTAACTACAATTTATATCAAAACAAACGCTGATTTGTTCTGACCGCATGTACATCTCTATTGTATCTTTTCCTGTGAAGATTGTCCAAAAAAATACAGTATTAAACTGAAGCTAGAAGTTTTAGTACGATGAAATTAATTCATAACCTTTAAAACATACAGGCTTTAAGTTCACACTCTGAAAGGTTGCTGTCAAAGTATTTATGAGGGGTGACAAAATGACTAAACACAACCAGACGCGGAAACGGCAACACTTTAGTTATTTCGGGATAAACTATACAATTTTATTTAGAAATGAATATTTGAAACAGAATATAAACTTCATATTCTGTTTTTAAAAATTAATTATCAAATATGCCAAATGATATTAAACACACGACTCAATAAGTACCGGGCCTAACTAATAAAACAATAACTTTAAAAAAACATTCGACTTGTAGAGTGATACACCGGTTTACACGTTACTCTAACCGTGCGATGACTTTTTATATCGCCTCTTTATTGAGGAGAAACCTCCTTACCCAGAGCATTGTACTGAGGTCTGAAAATAGGCAGTAGTCAATGGCGTCCACATCTACAAAACAGACTGGGCGCAGATGCAATACGAAGTGTATATTCCGGGAGATGACGGTGGTTAAGTGGATAACGACACGGACGGAAGACCTGGGTGTTCCAAGTGTAAATCCAGTCGGTTTAACAGTACCACTTTCACTTAGGCATGTTGGCAACCTTCTCGTTGTCCTTCCCGTAAGTTCCCATGTCTTTCCAGAAAGATAACTAACTAGAAAAACATCGGGGTAACTAATGCCAACACCAAAATCATCTGATTCACACGAAGGAAGAAGTGTATATTCTGTAGTTCTTCTATGATGGTGATCCACTTGTGCATTGTCTTGGTGAAAGAGCATTTAACTTGATTTGTGGCTGTTTTCTGGTGATTTGCTCCTTTTCAAAATAATCGATTAAAAATCAGCTTGCGCATCCCAAAATGCGGACGCCAAAATGCGAACGCAAACATCTTGTTAATGTTTGCGTTATTAGTCGAATTGGACGGCATTTATCTGTTGCAGTGCTCTTAACTGACTTCTGATTAAACTCTGGAGTGAAATGATGGATCCATGTATCATCTATTGAAACAGTTACAAACAGCGCCCTGAATCGTCGACGCGTTGTTGTTTTTGCTCGGCTAGGAGGAAACGTGGCACCATCTTTAAATACAGCTTGCTCATGCACTGTCTTCTGCTATATTAGACCCCTCTGCTATATCACGTAAATTTTATTTACGATTGACTTTTATAAGTTTTTCGGGAAAACTGCCATATTGGGCGACCAGGCGTTCATCAGTATTTGCGTCTGTACGACCGTGTTTAATATCAGCATGCAATGTCTTCACCATTGTTTCCGATAGATCCTTGATTAAACAGTATCTTATCTGATCAGAAACAATTTAAATGTTTCCATTGTTCTTTAATTTGAAAGAGTAGCTTGACTTAATTGAGTGTACCTTGTACACCAATTATCTTATTGGCTCAAATTTTGACACGTGGTACTTGAATGTTAGTACACATACATCATATACATTTACTAATAACTAGCGCCATCAATATGCCAGACTCAGAAATTATTTAGTGATATATATATATATATATATATATATATATATATATATATATATATATATATATATATATAGCTAAACAAGAGTGCCAGTAAAAAATGGATAATTGGCGATTATACATTCAGTGAGATAGGACAATATTATCGCCATGGTTTTCTCTTTTATTGAATGTGAGTGCGTGTTATTCTTTTATGGGTTTTACAATAAAATATCACAGTTCCCCCATTTTTTCTATAAAGCTAATGATTCTCTTTTAAGTAAAATCTTCTGGCTTTGTCCCGTCTTTCCGTTTAATTAGCAGTTTTATCTTCACCATTCGATTTTCATTGTTTTATGTTCTTTCAAAAGAGAATATGCGTTCGTAAACATGGGCTGATGTTGTATGCGCAATAACAATGAAACATGAAAACAAAATACATCTGTCTGACGTTCTCTTACTGATCGTGATGAACGAGTGTAAACTATTTGAAACGCTTAAATAAAAAAAACGATAAAACAGGGGGATTAAATGGATTGTGAAGCGAGCGAGACAAATCAAAAGGAACATTTAATTGAAGTATGACTTAAATGTATTCGATGTGAATAACATTCGTTCTTTTTTGGAAATGCTTCTTTGTTTTTTTATAGAAACAATAACAATAAGCTATGCGTATAAACGGTAATTTCCTTTTTAAAATCTTACTTAAAGCAGCATATGCCCATGTTTATGTATGGAACATCGACTACCGATGAAGAAATTACAACGCTATGAATATCAAAGCAATTATCATGTCGATACTATAAATTGGTAATATATCCGTTCTTTCTGAGAGATTGCATGACATAATAATAATAATAATAATAATAATAATAATAATAATAATGATAATAATAATAACGCGAGACCAAAGAAAACTTGAACTTCCAGAAATCTTATCAACTGATCCCCCCCCCCCCCCGAAAATGAGAAACACAAACGCAGATGTGAGGACACCAGCACAAGCTGAAAGTACACAGAATGATCGTGAAAGGTAAAAAAGGTTTTAAAAAATGAAGGAGACAACAAACCAGACTTCTACTGAAAAGCTGCGGAAAAACTTCAACCTTGGAGTGACTTATTGCCACTCAAAATATAAAAAAGATCAACGGTCGTTGCCAGCGAAACATTCATCGTGAATGGTTGTTGCGCTAACGCAAAATTATGTGCGACATTTCTCTACGCAGGATTGGAGTGCTGAAAAGTTTGTATGAACAGGAAACAGCATTGGTTATTTTCAGTTACTAATCTCAATACGTTGTTATATTAATAATTTTAGGGGCACAATATATACATCGATATTTTTACAGTTAGAATAAACACCAGCTTTATAATTATACGCATTTTCTTAAATCATGTGATAAAAAATCAGACGGCATTGTTCACTGAGGGAGAATAATCTCACACCTGTGGTCTCATGGTCGATTTTATGCATATCTAACTTCTACAAAATGTCTCGAACGGAGATGCAATATATTTATGGCGGAAGCAATCAGAATATTATTGTACGAACATAAACATATAGTAAATCAAGGGAGCTAGATGATCTGTAAATGAATACACAGAAATAAGTTTAAGATAAAACGATACGGGCATTTAAGTATCCCTCAGTTCAAATTACAACTACACAAATAATATTAAATTGATTTATTCCATTTTCAGAACATTCTATAACAGATGAAATCTTTTACGACATTAATTCATACCAATCCCGTAAACCTCATAGTACCTATACACGATACAATTAATAATATAATATAGTTTTCTGTAACCATCATAAATGTTACAATTAAATCTTATTTATAGACATAGAGTAATTGTTGTGGTTTGGAGATTAAAAATGACACGTAGGTTGGAGACAATTATATCGAGTTCTTATACACATGTATGAAGTAAATGGATTGAAGTAGATATGATTATAAATACTTTATAAAGACTAGAAATACATACAGAATAATATTATATAGTATATTAAGACAGAAGTAAATCCATAAAATATATAGGGATACTCGTATAGAGTTGATGAATCGATGAAAATAAGATTTATAAATGATATGTAAAAATATCCCTGAAACTATCTATTGGCAGAAGCACATGACAATTGATGTATCTCAACTGGTATCATACGCAATATTAATTTGAGGCTACTAACAAACAAACTTCACTATCTGACTCTAGTTTCTAAGTTCTGAAATCAAAAATGCTAAACTGTTAAATATAGATATACACTCTTCATTTATAAATAAATTGTGCTGTGAGTGTAGGGGGGTCATGTTTAAGGAATGATGATAATCTATTCTTAGACATTACTAAAACCCGTTAGTCTGGGGCTAGTTGACGTTTATGATAAGTTCGAAAGTAATTCAAGCGACCTTTTAAATTTAAAGCTACTCAATGTCAATATATGAATTTAATTAGTAGTACATACACTATTTTTATGGAAATCGCTCCAGACAAGGGATGAAGCCACTTGATGTAAGGAGCTAACAAGAACAAAATATGATCATCGCAAAGACAGGAGATACCGATTGAACTTAGTCTTGAAAACCCCAAGGTAACATGTAAAAAGGAAAACAATCAGCAGGAGAGTTCATCAATACTGCTGTTCTTTAAAAGAAGCTACTGGAATAGGAAACTGTATTAAAATGAGGTATCAAAACAGCGAATTGACGGAGACCATTAGACCAACGAGTCAAATGAGCGGGAACAAAGAAAGCAGTGAATAGATCACACAACTCTAAAGAACATATGTCATAATAGTATTTATAGAGAAGACTGAGACTAGCAACATTACATATGTGAGAGAAAGACAACAGAGAAGAAGAAATGGTAGCGCAATTAAAATTGCAGATACGTTTCTGCACCTTATCAAGAACCCTAAAATGGGACAGAGATTCACCAGCCCAAATATGATAACGATACTCCATACATGGTCTCATAGTGGGTTTGTAGAGATAGAGAATAGTCTCTTGTGTGGAAAAGTGTTAAAAGTGATACAGAGAACCGACCTTTGCGAGACGCAGAAATATCAATGAATCTAATTTATGAACTCAAAGAAAGATTTGATGAGAGAAGAAAGACCAAGAAGATTCATAGTCGATGTTTCCTCAAGAGCAGAATCATCCATCAGTATTTTAGGGAGAAAAATGTCACGCTTACGATTGAAAGACACGAGCTGAGTCTAAACATAATTTTAAAAAAACAAGCACTTTTCGTATCCCAATCTACAACTGAACCCAGGTCAACAACTAGATCAGCTGCATATTTAGACTGACCCGAGGGAGATAAACGGGAAGCAACACCGCAATACGTAGTGATATTATCAGCAAAGATTTTGAGTCTAAGAATATCATTATACGTATGGTGCCGTTATAAGTATGGGTGTCGTTAAGCCGAAGTTGTGTCGTATAGGAACATCAGCTGGGGTCTATGTGATGCGTGAGAGAAGCTAGAGAGAGGTGAGGATATGAAAGCAGTGTGCGTCCGTGCTCGAAGCTTTAGGAGAGCTGAACGAGAGGATATGAGTGAGAATGATTTCGTGGAAACCAAGTAAAATCTGTAGACCATAAATGTGTATATTGACAAAATAGGCAAGGAACATTGTTTTTAAATAAAATGTTTTTTGAATAAACTGAAAGTATATCATGTTTAATATGTATATATACATATATATATATATATATATATATATATATATATATATATATATATATATATATATATATGTAACGATGCAGCGCTTATTCAAAGGTGATCAAAAGCTTACTCGTTTTATAGTTCTTTATAAATCTATATGTGTTCAGTGTTCAATCATTACGTGTGCGTGTTGTGGGTGTGCATATATATGACCAGCCATATAGGGATGGACATGCACATTACACACTTATCGTTTTCTTGTAAATTATTTATTTCCCCCGTCAAAATAAATGAGACTACTCCGTTCGCCACCTACATGTTTTTCTTTTTACAATTTTGTCAAGGTTGTCGTTAAAGATGGTAATTTAAACCCTGATGATCCTACAATAGTATAAATAAATTGTAACGATTAACTGACATGATTTTTATTTTTCAATTTACACTTGCTAGTTTTCACACACTGACTTCTCTAGTAGGAGTAACTTAAACTCGATATACCATGGTATATATATATATATATATATATATATATATATATATATATAATATTTGTTATTGTTTATTATATATGTACGTATACGTTTCGTCCTTTTTAATCGGGACTCATCAGCATAGAGATATGACTATTCACTACCAGTCATGCGATTCAAAACCCCGGACTACAAGTATTTTTCAACTCCAATCCGACGTCGCTAACTGCTAGGCCAATTGTAAACAGCGAATAAACTATGATAATTTTAACACCTTATCGGCGAGATCAACGTCTAAGTATTATACTTCTTTATAAGGGAAGGAATGATGCATTTAAGCAAGTGACGTCATGCTGTGTTAATACTACCAATTACAGTGCTCTACCTTTTCGAGGAGCGACAAATAATAAATATTTGTTATTGTTTATTATCTATGTACGTATACGTTTCGTCCTTTTTAATCGGGACTCATCAGCATAGAGATATGACTATTCACTTCCGGTCATGCGATTCGAAACCCCGGACTACAAGTATTTTTCAACTCCAATATATATATATATATATATATATATATATATATATATATATATATATATATATATATATATATATATATATATATATATATATATATAAACACTAGCAGAACCAGTGCCTTCTATTAGAGTATTCAATAATTAAATACGATATTGAAAATTACCATGAAAGTACTTTAGGTGTGGTACAGAGGATTTATACATATTCAGAATCAGACAAAATAGATTTATTTATGTTTTGTATTACTGCCCCTCCTACGATTGGTAGTAAAAGTAACTCATCAACAAAGAAAAATAAGTAAATGTGATCCGAAAATCTGTGTGAAGCTTACCAAGGGCAGTTAAGGGAAACTTTTTCTGGATTGAGGCAATATTTATCCTTATCCCAAGTGCCCGTTTTTGTATGAGATTAAATTTACCAAGATTAAAAAAAAACAATTGCGGTTTTTAATGTGTTGGTAATTTCTCCTGTGGAGAAAAGTACAAAATTGCTAGAAAGATTTCTTAATCACTGACGGGGAGCGAAAATAATAAGTATAATATAATAACACTTAGGAAAAATGAAAATAAACCAGGAAGAATTTAATTGCATTGAATTGCAGTCTAGAAAGATGTCTCCTGCACTGACCAAGAATAGAAGAAAATTAATTAACAGATACTACACTTTATGTTTAAGTCTATAATATAGAAACTCTATAATATGGAAAGTCTATATATGGAAAACTTATAATAGTGTGGTGAACAATGCACAATAAACGATACCGCCGCTATCAAACCACAATGATGTCATTTGTAAAGTAGCTGATAATAGCGAACGACTAGCCCAGCGTTTCGCGTTAAAATCAACTTTGGACTCAGATAACCATCCTCTCACTAACTTCCCATTTCGAACTGAGGCCACACTTGATGACTTGACCATTACCCAATCTCAGATCAGGGTCATCATAAAAAACCTCGACACCTCCAAAGCTTGTGAGTCTGATCTTACACCGGTAATAGTAATAAAGAAGTGCTCTATATAACTGGCACCTGCCATCTCCAAACTCTACAACAAATGCCTTGCTGAATCTTTCTTCCCTGATAGCTAGAAAATTTCCTCTGTGGTACTAGTCTTCAAGAATTCTGGGGATAAAACAGATCCTTAGAACGATCGCCCAATCAGTCTACTGCCAGTCTTTGCTAAAATCTTTGAATCCTTAATCAATCTAGCGGTACTTCGGGACTTAGTTAATGCTAAACTAACGGCCATCTCTGAATGCATATATCATACACTGGACATGGCCGGTGAAACTAGGGCAGTAGCGCTTTATATATCCAAGGCCTTTGAAAAGTATGGCTCCTCCAAAAAATCAACTAATATTGTATTACTGGACGAATATTTTATATAATTAAATCCTGCCCAACCAAAAGAAAGATCAATGTTTTCCTCGATGATCGTTCATCTAAGCAACATGACACACATGCTGGTGTAACCCAACGATCCATCCTTGGATCTTTATTGTTTCTGATTTTCATAAACGGCCTTCCTGATGACATCGAGTCTGAGATAAATATCTTTGCTGACGACATCACACTCTACTCTCATCATATGGGCAAAACGGGCGCGTACATGTCCGAGGCCATGGCTTAATCCTAGAAAGTGACATCCAGTCTGTAGTAGATTGGGGCAGAAATGGTTGGTAACGTTTCATGCCGCAAAGACAAGGCTCCTTTCCTTCAATAAGTACAAGACACCTCTTAAACAATCGATTACCATGGCAAATAACATCCCACCTGAAGGTTCATCATTCGAAACACTCGGCCTAACATTTACAAATAACATAAATTGGAACAAATGCATTGAAGACATTGCCAAGTCCGTTGCAAAGAAGGTGGCCTCTCTCTATCGTGCTAGTAAACTACTCACACCTGACATTATCCTGTATCTCTACAAAGCCACCGTTCGCCCATGTATGGAGCATTGTTGTTACATCTCGACTGGGGCATCATCCACTAGTCCCTCCCTCTGAGACAAGGTCCAAAAAAGAGTCGCCAACGTAATAGGCCCATCATTATCAACCAATGTCAAGCCCCTGTCCCATCGCCGCAATAATGGATTCTTATGTTTGTTTTACAAATACTTCAATGAATTGTGCCCCGATTAATTAGCTGCTCTAGTTGCCCATCGACGCAAATACACTAGGACCCATCTATTCACTGTGGAGGTCCCAATATGTCGGAAAGCCTTCTACTCCAGCAGCCTCTTTCTTCGTGCTGTTGGCCTCTGCGAGATCCGTCCTGCTCTTTTTTCCGCGACTGTAGCGACATGCAGAGCTTTAAGACTAATATAAACAGACATTTTACTTAACATCTCCAAACTTAGGATGACACCCAAAACCTACACCCTAATTCTCAGTAGCCTCTTATGTCTACAGTGGCGAACAGTCTTGTTTGGGGTGAAATATCTTTAAAAAAGAAAAAAAAGTATATTTTTAAAATTATAAATTAATAAATAAAAATAAACCGAATTAAATTAAGCGAAACAGTAAGATACAGATATATATATATATATATATATATATATATATATATATATATATATATAGAGAGAGAGAGAGAGAGAGAGGGGGGGAGAGGGAGAGATAGAGAGAGAGAGGGAGATACAGAGATAGACAGACAGACAGAGAGAGAAAGCGAAAGAGGGAGAGAGAGAAATAGGCAGAGATAGAAAGAGTAAATGAGATAAAGACTGGGGGTCCCAGACGTAGAGATTGGATATTTATAAATCGTATGAGTTTAAATATAGAGAAAATAAAAGAAAAGTAATGAAATTATATTCTCATTGGGAGACATATCAAGTAGTTTCAAGATTCCACAAAATAGTGTTGTTTTCGATTATTGTAAAGGAAAATAAGCATAGGAAAAAACATATTCTGGAAATTAATACATTCTGAGATTTTGTGATAGTTTGAGTAATGTTCGGTAAGTATGGATGGCCAAAATCGGAAATGTTTGCCTGTGTTTTACGTACATTTTTACTGGCAGCATCGGGTAAAAAAAGATAGTATGGGCACCCAAAATATATCTATAAGTAATTGGATGTTTTTAACTGAAGACTTCTGTGCTCATGGCAAAAATGTATGAGGTGAAGTATAAATTATATGTGTAACAATGGAAGGTTCGTAATTGAATCGGTGAGATGTCTAGGTACGTGATGCCATTTCGAATCAATGTCGAATCGGACTGAATCTGCTCGTTTATTTAATTATTTAAATCCGGAATGAGTTGAAATGTATTGTTAATAGTTGTAAGTAACAAAGGACAGTAAATAATTATGTGTAATCCGATATTGTGGTATTAGCGAAGAATATAAAAGTGGGTTTGTTATTTAATTATGTATGCAATTGTAAGAAGAATTAAATGAAAAAATTACAATGATCATTATATAAATAATCCGATGTAATTTATTTACCGATGTTAATATAAATAGGTAGTTTTCGCGGGAATTATATTATTAATACGGAGCAAAAGTATGAACTATAAACATAGCCTAACCAGAATAAAATTTAACATTCGCGATATACTATTCTTAAGAATGGTATCGCGAGTGTTAAAGTAAATTCTGCTACTGGCTATTTTAAATGTCTATATTCTAACTTTAGTTCCGTATTAATAATTTAATTCTCGCAAAAAAAATCTATTAATATTAACATAAACATCATTGTCTTTACCTGCTTCAACTGAAGATGGACACGGATTTGCCTGAAAGTACTTAGAACATCTATGAAAGTTTCATTGGTCAATTCCCTAACGCAACAAAGATCTTGTTTCTGGCAAATGGACAAGTATCCACACAAAGATATCTAGACATTAGTTGTCTATCATATTAAACAAGATTTGTATTACAGATAAAATGATTACTAAATATACATATATTTAAATAAATATTTAATTTAATAAATAAGTCTTTTATATCTATAGACATATATATATATTTTGCGCTTTTACGCTCGTCAGTATGAAAATTAATTAACAGTACCGCCGATTCAAACCCTGGATGCAAGTAGTACAACCCCGACTTCCTTCCACTACGCCTGTCGTGAAAGTTACACTTTTAAATGCGAAGGAAATACACCTCGTAATTTTTTTTAAAATTGTAAACACAAGTAATGAGATTCAAACAGCGTTCTGATCTTCCTTTTTAAAAGGAAAGAGTTTAGCGACGTAACATAGGCCCAATAAATTAGAGGTTAACTAGTAATGCACGAGTGGAGACATAGTGTAGTGTAGATAGCTTACAGGAAAATACACCTAAATGTTGTAATGTTTACAATTTTCTTTTAACGGATGATTTGTAAAAGTATGTTTTAGTTTCTCTTCATAGTATGTTGATTTCAATAAACATTCGATCAATAGTAAATAATCTGAAGAATGAACGAAATAATGAGTCCAAATCAATAACACATTTAGCCTTCACCTTTCTTAACTGTTTATAATATTGAGAACTGAAATTATGTATTTTAAATAATGCGAGCCTCTGTCTAAAATCATGGGGATGAAATGCCATCATTATTAACTTTCGCTTTTCTCGAACTATTATCCTGATAAAAGTTGATATGTATTTTTTGTGATTATGTTTCAACCTATCTGCTAACGCCATCTCTCAGTTTTATTCTTTATAATAGAAAGTAGAACATGACTGCTGGGTTAACTTTCGACAGCCTCGTAACTCTCGCATAATTTATTTTGTCCTTTAGTCGTCACATTCCATGAGCGATGTTTCTGACAAAGAGGGAATAATCACTATTTTGTGGGTCAGAATCCATGCTTCTAACACTTATCGTTGGCTAGTTTTCTTAACCTTGAAGAAGTATTTCTTTAGCTCCTTAGATCTAGTGGCTTCATGCTTTGTCTGGAGCTATTTCCATAATAAGATTAATTTACGATGATGTTTTCTACCGGTGTTTACATATGCTTGTCGTTTTTAATTCTCTATTCGATGATGCTAATTACGTACGGTAATCAGATGAGATGATTAATTTGATGTTTATTATAAATTTAATGAACATTCATCCTAAAGGCTGACAGTTATGTTCTTTTAAGTTTAGAATATTTTTTATGGAAATCGCTTCAGACAAGACATGAAGCCATATGATGTAAACCGCTACAAATATACTACATCAAGGTAAAAAAAAACTAGCCAACGATTTGTGTTAGATAGATAGAATCCGACCCAGAAAAAAGCAATTTGTCACACTTTGTCATAAATATCGCTCATGGAATATGAGGACGAAAGGACAACATAAGAGAAGCGCGATTTATGAGGTGGTGTAAAAGAAATTCAGTTAAAGGCAAGTGTACTACAGATGTTACTTCTAAGATTGAGTTACGTTCGAAACAAGATCAGTTTTAATGTTTCTACGAAGCTGTAATTCATAATTAACTGTGAAAGTCACTAACCGTACTCTTAACTATCTATGTATTTATGTCGCTCCCACTAACTCTGATGATTCAAGTGTCTTATGTTATATTGGAAAAGATAACTTTGTGATGTGATTTTTAGTCTACTTTCAATATATATCTTACATTATAAAGAGTCTTATTTTTGAAAAGGTTTACGTCAGCTCGTGTAAATTGTGAATTAGGTGAAATTAAAAATTAAGTGCAAAATCAAGCGGGCAAGGTTTGGATAAATAAGTCTGTTATCCCACGAACAGAATAGCCAAGCGGGGTCATAGATAAAAAGATAGGTACGCAAAGGGCAAATACAAAACAATTGAGTCTACGATAACGTAACTTGTTTGCGCGAGCGGGGAAACAATTATGTCACGTTTGTGACAGTGAGATAAAGCTAGAGTTTTAAGATCAGTCTATCTACTAATTTATGGCAGGATGGACGTGTCGAAGTAAGCTCTGATACTTTGACACTTTAAGTTAACCCTCTCACCCTGTGCCCAAGTCATGAATTGTGAAAAAGTCATGAACTTAGAAGAATAAAGCAAGAAAACGGCAATTACGTTCACGGGCATCACCACAAAGAAGATGAATAAAACTCCTGAACCTGTCTCAAGAAATATGTCTTTCAAATTCAATTGTCTTATAAAAACTTTTTCCAAAGATACACCGCTATGATAATCGCCGGCCAGGAGAGAAAGAAATATACCGACCCAACTAAGTATTTGAAAAATCCACGGAAAAACGAAAGACGAAAACGAAGCAGAATTCTATGTGACGGCCAACGATATTGGAAGCGAAGAAAAGTAACAGATAAATTATGACATTGATTTTAATGAACTTTTGTATTCAGAAAAGAGAGAAAAGTATGTGAGTTAAAAGTCCACCACACATACGCCCAGGCACGCATATATGAGCTAAAATACGCGCCAATCTCACCACAGCTAATATATGTGGACACATAAGTATAAAAGTAATTTTTAAATCTTGGTAACGCTTCGACATTTGATTTTTTCGGAAGCGTTACAGATAATGTCGATTTAGGAACATTAAAGAGAAAGAGATAGTTAAAGAATTTAAAGATTCCGACATACATGATAATGAAACAGGGCTACACTCCACACCTGCACATAAGTATGGCAAACGCTCTGCACACCCACAATACGCACACATAATGATTGGACACTGAACACGTATAGATTTATGAAAAACTATAAAACGAGTAAGACTTGACTATTTAAAAGCTTTTGATTACCTTTGAGTAAAAGCCTCATCGTTACATATATATATACACATTAAACATGATATCAAGTCAGTCTATCCAAAAAACATTTGATTTACAAACAATTGTTCTTGCCCATTTTGTCAATATACACCTTTTTTACTAAATACTCAGAAATAATATTCATCAGAGTATAACATACCACAATCATGGGATAAAATTATGTTAAATTTAGAGCTCGAGTCGTATTATACAGAATTAGGTACTACATAAACCTTAGTAATCAAATGTAAATAACATAATTACATATATATATATATATATATATACATATATATAGAGAGATAGAAGAAAAAGAGTGATAAATATGGGACGATTGTCCAAATTTATTTCAAATTTCAATTGTTTGATGCAAGGTGTATTCAGTAATAAGCTAGTGTTTATTATTCTTTCCTTAAGCCAAGGCTTTTCAAAGATCGAGATCTTATCATCAGAGGAGAAATACAGATAGATAAGTTGGCTTTCGAAAAAACCAAAGTTCAAATATTTGAAAAATATATAAAAAATATAATTAAATATTATTACTGAATACACCTTTCATTGAACAATTGAAATTTGAAATAAATTTGGACAATCGTCGCATATTTATCACTCTTTTTTCTTTTATCTCTACAATTACTCTATCTCGTATATTGAGCTAAACCTCTTCACTATAGGTTCCATCTACTAAAAGTTTTACTTTTGGTTTATATTTGATGCTATATATATATATATATATATATATATATATATATATATATATATATATATATATATATATATATATATATATATATGGGAAGAGAAGGATGAAGGTAATCCGACGTGATGGGAAAATGAAAAAGGAAAACCAAAAAATGGATGTTTTTTATGTGTACATCAACGTTTCGTCTTTATTTATAAGACTTCATCAGGATGATAAAATAGAGAAAAAATGTCATGCAAGTACAGATACATGTAGGGTAGACATATTGGGAGGAAAAATAGAATGATATATTGGCCACTACTGGGTGGACGTCCGTATTTGTTGGAGAGATAGAAATGAATGTTGAAGAAAATGAGTGGGGAAAAAATGGAAGGATGGGGTGAGCAAGGACTACTGTGGCTGGTGGTAAGAGAAAGAGGTGAGGGAAACAACAAATACGGACGTCCACCCAGTAGTGGCCACTATTTCATTCAATTTTTCTCCCAATATGTCTACCCTACATGTATCTGTACTTGCATGACATTTTTCTCTATTTTATCATCCTGATGAAGTCTTATAAATAAAGACGAAACGTTGATGTACACATAAAAAACATCCATTTTTTGGTTTTCCTTTTTCATTTTCCCATATATATATATATATATATATATATATATATATATATATATATATATATATATATATATGTATATATATATCAACACGAATTGTTAATTACGTAATATATATATCGATAGATGCAGTCATTGGTAATCATGCATACCTACTTACGTGATTCAAAAATGAACGTAGTTAGTTTAGTAATATATGTCTGCTTCATTACTCATGCAGTTAAGATATAGTCAATAAGATAACGAGATTATTCTTCGTTCTGATCGTTTTATTTACCTTGAATGCTGAAACGAGTTTATATTATCTTACTTTCTCGGTAAACATATTGATGGATGAGGCGTGGGTGGCTTTGCGTATGAACTATGTCATGCTATCTGACTGTATACAGATTCAAGAACTCTAAACATTTCATTGGCTTCTTCCTTGTTGTTACAGAGCATGCTCACAACGCCTAACCTTGCTGCAAATCAGAACATCACCCACGCTGTATTGGGTATTATGGAGAGAACGCACGACCCAGTTTTATGCACTTAATTTTGTGTATTTACCCGTAGTTTCTGAACGGTTTCTCTTCGTTTATTGTAGGCAGAAAGATAATTCAGCGAATAGCAAACAAAAAACATTGATCGGATTCTCAATCGCTATTACTTGCAGCTTACATAATGCTTACATAGAACTCTTAGAATTTAGAATATATCAGTACTGCAATATATGTGGACATACATAGAATTTTGAATCAGTTTTTATCTTAAGAAAGTATCGTTGTGTGAGACTAGTCTTGTTAAATTGTATACATTCCTAATTGGATTTAGAGACTAATTCAGAGATCATATTTTATTAGCTGTGTTGTGATAATAATTGATAAATTGAAAGAAGCAATGAAAATAAATTTCGCATGAAATAAATGTTAAAGAGTTAAGAGTTGAACATGAGTATAAAAGTGTGAACTAGTTACTCGGTATAAACTCCGGATATATGTCCGATGATCGTGAGTGTAACTGTCAACACCTGTTTAATCAGATTCGGCAGACATTTTTGTTTTGTATATATACTTCAAGTAGATGAACAATTGATTCCAGACATTCTCTACACTGATCGCAGCACTATTTAAACGCATTATTTTCTTAAATATAATTATTGACCTTCATAGAGTTAATATTGCTATCTAAACTAGATGTGCGCAAAAATGTGGCAGGCATGTGTTCAAGCGGGTGAACATTATTGTGCAGTGACATGATTTAAAAAATGTATTACCAAGAACAGAACTTGAAAAACATTAAACAAAATAATGGAAATATGTCATTCATTACATCTTCTATTTTTCACAAATATTGTTATAAGTAGCATCTAACTCAGTATAAACTACTCATAACTTTATTAAACACCCAAATGTGTTTCCCAAGTAGAAACACATGGTCAGCCATGGAGAAGCAGTTGATATAGAATGAAAATAAGCAACTCTGGACTCAAATTAAGAAAGATAAACTTGATGCTGCGCTAAACACTTAGAATGACGATATTTTGCTTGTATATAGAGAACTATATAAAAGATTTCCAGAGTGGGACTCATATTATTAAATCTGATGATTTTGCTTGCTTTCTTGCACATTGAATGTATAATATGATGAGACAAACAGTGAATGATATAAAACATTTTATAAGAAGACAGAAAAACGCGAATAAAGAGATGACATAAAAATGGGTCAAAACGTCAATGGTAATGCCTTGCCAGTCACTGTGGTAACAAGAGTTTTGTACAGTTTTATACAGCGGTTGATACAGTAGAAAGATGTAATTATTTTCTCTCGTAACTGATATCTCCGAGTGTTATCCAGAAATGTTGCCGCGAATTCTCATTAGGTTGAAACTTTATTCTCGAATTGTATAGAAACACTTTTTAAAATTACAATCTATTTTATTTCACTATCAGCGGTTACAATAGTCAAAAGTCATATCGCCGATGTCGTATTATTGAATTAAACTTAATATCTAGCTGCATTTTAAACATTTTGATCTATTTACCTCTACGATCAGTTTAATGCATAGAGGGATGTAACGTAAAATCACCTTCCCTAACGTGTACGACTTCGTCTATTGGTTCTATAAAAATAAGTTCTCGAGTGAGAACATACATTCATGCGTGTGCATTTAAATATATAGCTATATAGAAGCGTGTCTTCCAGAGAATAAACGCTTGCTTAAGTCTGTATAAATGTATACATTTGATATTCTACCACATGAATACAATAACATTATGTATTTAGATTGTTGTGAAAAACTGTCTTGCTTCTTGTTCAAATTTGCTTCAATTTTTAACAATACAAAAATTGGTACTTTTATCGATCCTGAACCAGTTTCCGTGAACTTCGCGTCGGCAGAGATTGGACATGCTACGTAAACACCCGATAGATTCCGATGTGTATGGTACTAAAGAGATGCCGATCAATTAGCCAACAAGCTGTCAGTAACCAGACGACAATTTTTCTGATCAGTGCATGTTTATTACCTGTTAAATTAAAGAATAATACATGAAAAAATACGATAAGCTGTGTAGTATAGTTGAATCTCGCGGAGGAGTTATTTCTGTCTGCCTGGAAAAAAAGCTGTTGGCAAAAAGAGAAAAATGTCTAACATGCTATTACATGTGCCGCTTGAGAGAACGAAAAGGTATCAGGGAAAAGTATTCATAGAGGTGTACAAGCACACAATATCGAGCGTGGAATTCCGTGAGAAGTGGCTCATTTTTTCCAAATCCAGAATAAACATTGGAAACATTTTTAAATCAATATACCTGTGATCCTAAGAAATGGCAATAAAAAAAAGATTTAGCGGAAGAAATGCGGCGTCGGATCACTGAACACGCAGGTCGACTGGAAACACTTTCGCAGTGAGGTAAGCGAAAACCATTTGTTACAATATCAGCGTCAGATCGGAGGTCCAGGGCATACGGTTAAGGTAGACGAGTCTCTGTTTAACCGTAGAAAAAAAACGTCGGAAGGCTTGTCCAACTGCTGTGGGTCTTCGGGGTATACGACCCCGCGATGAAAGAGGTTTACCTTTGTGACGGTGCCCAACACTAACGTCGAAACCATCCTTCCAATAATAAAAAACAATCGTTTTGCAAGGGACCACGGTCATGTAAGACCGCTGGAAGACGTACAGCAAGTTAGGAGATGAAATGTATTAACACCTGATCGTGAACCACAGTCAAAATCTCGTGGGCCCATTAACGAGGGCGACTATTAGCCACATCGAAATAATGTAGAAGAAAGCTAAGCCAAAATACAAAAAAGAGTGCGGCACCAGTAGGAAACTCGTAGACAGCTATCTGCGCGAATTTATTTGGAGACACACATTTCGAAGCAACCCATTTGCCTCTATTATAGCGCAGATAGCAGTATCTTACCCGGTTTACATGCTTCCTTCCACTTTCTCGACGAACACCTCCTCTTTTGCTTGTCCGTCGTTGTCTGCGCTCGACGCGAGAGACAACTTGTCACCCCCCTAAAATAATATTTAAATAAAAAGTAAAAAGAAGCCCAAATGAAAAAAAAATATTAATAAAAAGTTGTTTAGCTTTTTTTGTTTCAAATACAAAAACGAAAAAATGTATTTATAAACAGTAAGTTTGTTATGTTTTGTTCGTAATTTTTTGTTTTTGTTTTCAATTTTCTTGCAAATAAAACCGAGAAAAATACGATGCAACAACGTATCGAAGTTATCGGCTGCCACCATTCGGGTCGTCATCTCTCAGGTGTTTACGTAGAATACTCGAACGCTGTCGACGCGAAGTTCACAGAAACTAGTTCCGGATCGGTAAAAGTACCCAAAAATGCAATATATATATATATATATATATATATATATATATATATATATATATATATATATATATATATATATATGTGTGTGTGTGTGTGTGTGTGTGTGTGTGTGTATGTGTGTGTGTGTGTGTGTCTAGCATCGTAATGACAAACGAGGTTTTCTATAAAATACCATCTTGTGGAAATCAAATGATTGTTTTATCTTCAAAGAAAAATACTTTAAGAAAAATATTTATTAATGAACGCATTTCTCAATAAGTGCATTAATACATTTGATATATTGAAGCAATGCGTTTTGTATTTACTATTTCTTTCATTTACCCAATCAACGAACCTATTGGACAAAGAGAAGTTACGGTTACGGCGATGCTCTGACTTTCGTAATGAAACACTACAATTCTGCAAGAGTTGATGTATAGTTTTGTTAATCCCCTTTCGAATATTCATAAAAACTGAAGTTGAATTTGCATCTAGTCTATTTGTAAGTAAATCAGAAGGAGATATCGCCTTCTCTTTGAATGTCAATTACATAGTTTGTTGTGTGGGATATAGAAATATCATACTTGAACATGAATTAATTGTCCTCAATTTAGATGATCTACGTCCTAAGTAAAAGTGTCTATATCTACTATATATTTGCTTATCGGAAATATGCGGAAATATCTACTCATTGGTAAGATACATTAACGATTCTATCTACGTGGATAATGTCCTAGTGTCTAGGACATTCTAGGACATTATCTAGGTGGATAGGACGTTAATCCATCTTTCCAATAAACATATATTTCCGACACCGGTGTTTTATATAGAAAGCCAAACATTCACAACTGATAGTGTTGTGAGCTGAGCTACAACCAGAGACGCCCCGTTTCATACTTTGAAAAAGTTAACTATAATTGGTAAATTTAATGGGAAGGAAGATCTTATTCCTCAGACGTCAACCTCTAGATGATGTTTTGGGTGTGTAAATGTATTTAAACTGTTTTAATAAAAGATCGTCTCTTTATAATCGAGAGAAAGAGAGACAGAGAGAGAGAGAGATAGAGAGAGAGAGAGAGAGAGAGAGAAATAGAGAGCTCGTGAGCGAGAGAAAGTGACCAAAAAAGAGAGAGAGAACACACCTTGAGATCATTTGCATTGGACAGGTATTTCTTTTAACGTTGGGCTGCCATATCTATAAAAATATTTTGACACTGATAATGTTTATGCAATTACGTCATATGTAAAATATTAAATAAATTAAAATATCTTAGAGAAAAAACATGTTATTTAAATCATCGAATTAATATAGTATGAAGAGTTTAATTAATTCTAGCTGGAAATATGGAAGTTATTCGTCCGAAAAAATAGTTGGTGTAGTATATATATATATATATATATATATATATATATATATATATATATATATATTATAATCGGTTACTTAGTTTAGGATTAAATCCAGTACATATTGATATATCATTATATAAACATATTTTATTCTCTCTCTCTCTCTCTCTCTCTCTCTATATATATATATATATATATATATATATATATATAAAGTTAGATATGTTTATATAATTATATATTACTATATACAGGATTCAATCATAAACTAATTGACTGATTATTATGTATTTCGGAACAGAGATAATAATTTTGTTTTTTTTTACAAAGAGGGTAAAATAAAATATAAGAGATGTATAAGACCTTCCTGAAAATTCAGATAACTCCAATTTTGGTGAATATTGAACAATACGTATTAGATACAATTTAATAGCTAGTCTTTACATTTCCGTTTCTTATTGGCGTATTTTAAAGGGGTTCTAAGGTGGCATAATATTGGCAGGACTTCCTTTTGAAAATTCAAATATATCAGCTTTGCATTGAATTTCATCCGAAGTCATTAGACACTAATTAAAAAGATTCATTGAATTCCGATTTCGACTTAAGACCCCTTTATCTTAAGCCTTAAATTTTAGACATTTATCAGAATCAAGTTTTTAAATAGATTTTCAACAAAATTAGAATAAATAGAATAAGGAGCGCGGTGACGAATGCTTCTTACCTCAGTTGCGCACTGTTCAGCGGAGAGAAAAACACGTTTCACTCGAAAATGCATCTCTGATGATATCTCATGGCGTATTGTTGCCACGTCTAAGCTCACACACCAACCACTAGTCTCTCCCTCTTGGACAAGGAACAATAAAAGTACTTAACCTAATAAGCCAATAACTGTTTACTGCTCCATCGCCGCAATGTTGCATCTCTGTGCGAGTTTTACAAGTACTTCCACGAAATGTGTTCCGACGAACTTGTTGCACTTGTACCCCTCAACGGAAATGCCCTCAAGCAACCTGACACGCAGCAAAAACCCATACGTTACTGTAGAGGTCACCAGATGCCGGAAAGAGTTCTACTCTAATAACCTTTTTCCTCGAATAGTTTTAGTTCGGAATTCAATCCCTGTTCCCTGCCTCCCGACTCTACCAGTATGCAAAAAGTTAAATGTAATGTTGACAACAGCTCGCTGCATGACTCCTAACTTAGGATGATTCCCATAAATTTGGTCTCCAATTCACAGTATCCTCGTACATGTTAGTGGCACTATGCCCTTTTAGAGTTAATAAAAGTAGGATAAAGCTGAATTTGTACTGTATATACTTATTAATATCATCACTTCAAGGTGATATCTTTATAGGATTAACTAAATCATTTTTCTGCTTTTAAAACTAGGCAAGAAATGTTTTAGCTGAGTCTCAAATGGATGTTTTTTTAATAATCCCGGAAAAATGCATGCTTCTAATTAAACAATTTATGCTAAAGGAAGAAAAAATCTAAAGAGACTTTTCTCTAGATTATTGACGGCTTTACAGGAAGAATATATTGCTAAATGAAATCGAACGATTCAATTTTCTTTCATTCATTCTGTACATAATTGTAGATAAACGATTCTGAATATCTTTAAACGCGAACTGCATTCTTTTTCACCAAATCTGACAATGGAAGCTTAAATTTTTTTTATCTACGATTCAATTTTGTTTCTATCACAAAAGCGACAACGGAGAAAAGGTTATTTATTTCCGAAGTTATATTAATCACGAAATAATGCGCGGAAGAATCCATACTAAAAAAATGTAAAGCAAATAGGAGAATATCATATAAAACTGCGTCTACACTTCTCGAAAAAAATATGCATGCATCATGCACAGTTCATTAAGTATCTATCCTATATAGAAAAATACTACAACGCTGATAATTTTCTCTTTGATAATTTATAAATTGGTTTACTCCAAACAAAACATATAGCCACTGAAGCATAATTGGCTAGTGTTATAGGGATCAGATTTATAGAGGGAAAACTGGATGTGAAGTTTGGTAGCAAGATGTTTGTTCACATTACATTTAATTTTTCCACGATGGACCGCTCGGTTAAACAGGACGCAGAAAGAATTCCAAATCCAAGCGGTCTCTGAAAAAATATTCCGGCATCTAAGGACCTCTACAGTAAAGTTATCTAATTGTTCCGCTAGTCGGTGCGTCGGGGATAATTATGCTTATGGGTCTAATTTAATTGGCATACATTCCGAGGAAGTATTGAAAAAACAATGTCAAGCATACAACAATCATAGAAATATCTCACGAAACATTTGACACTGCATAATCCGATTCTTCCAAGATTGCCACGTGATAATCAGATTATACAGTGTCAGATAGTTTTTTTAAGGGTGAAGTTCTATAGTGGTCATCTTTAAAAGTGAGATTTTTCGTGTTTTTTTTTTACTTGTCGTTCTTCGTTTTTATTAATCATCTTACTTCCCTTTTTTGTTGGGATTATGTACTTGTTGCTTTTATTATTGATTGTTTTTCTCTGATGAGCAGCCGGTAGACCATAAACTACTTATTTCTTAACGGGTTGCAAAACGCGTGAGACTGAAAGAAAATTTATAGACATTCGCCGAAATAAAGTAATAACTAAATAAATAAGAATAAATATTGAAAATTACGATTGTGGACTAATTATTGATTTCTCATTGTCATTTGAATGCAACCAGTATATATATATATATATATATATATATATATATATATATATATATATATACATATATATATATATATATACATATATATATATATATACATATATATATATATATATATATATATATATATATATATATATATACTAGAGAATAATAGTTTGCTTGAATCATTGCTATGAATTGTAGTAAATATGTTAAGAAGGCTGGGGCCAATGCAGAGTGCCGGATTGATGATGAGCTGGAAACAACAAAATGATAAATCTAAGAAGGGGACTTACTATTTATTTTTCTTTTCAGTCTTACATAATAGCGAGTGTTGTGTCGGCTGTGTGTGTTATTCGGAAGATGATTATTAAGCATTTAATAATTCGAGAACATTTTCTCTCAGTCAAAAATAGACATCGAAGGAAAAGTCTGTTTGTGTGGAGAATTCGCCAAAAATTGCATCCATATTTATAGATGATATTTAACCTTTTTATTCTTAATTTTATAATTAGGATGCAGTTTATTACAATAAAATAACTTGATATTATTAATATTGTTTATATTATTATTGTTGTTAGTCTTTTTAGTTATGGCAGCTAAGGAGTTATTTCGACGATGTGGATTGGGATGTTATTATTAATTATAGTTTGCTAAACGTCGGCAAGTGCCGTACTAATATGGTGTCGACAAATTAAATACTTTCCTATAAATCATGAAAAAACAATATCACTCAAAATTACAAGAATTTTTTCGGACACACCTAAATTTATGAAACACATAAACAGATCCCAAAGACTAACTTAAAATGCATATTAATAAATTTATCACCGAGAATAACGCACATATTGACACTTAAATACTCAACAAAACTATAGGCGAATATAAACCAGGTTATAAATACAAAAATGTTAAAACACATAAACAATTATATCTCAATTCCCCACACCCTACACACACTTAAAAAAAAAACCTTAACAATTTAATCACGCTATATCTAGTCCAAACCTACAGGGTAACATCCTCAGAAACAATTAATTGGTGTTCTCCATTCCGTAAAATTTAATGGGGAATTACTAGTTTCCTCGCATGTTGAGAATCTCTTCACACATGCCCCAGTAAAAAAATCAACATAATTATTAACAATATATATATATATATATATATATATATATATATATATATATATATATATATATATATATATAATCAAACCTTACCCACAATAAAAGATAAACTCTAATATCTTACGTAGATTAAGTATTTCTTGTTCTACTGAGGTCTCTTTCTACGGCGAACATCGAACCTTATATATCTAATGTGTCCGAATCTCGATGTGATCATCTCTGTGTCGTCTGCTCTTTGAATTCAACATACCCAATCTTGAAACAAAAAGCTTTAATACTATTTTTTATCCCTCGATATATGTTAGGCATTATTCTAGCACATGATCCCACTCTCAAGACAGATCGAGAATATTAAAATGGTTTTCAAGAGTTAGTAATCGACTTTCTTTATGAATTCACCAGTGTTAATTTGTAAGGATAATCTAGTGAAAGTATGGCGAGTTCATATTTGCACGGGAACAAAACATCATATCGTTTGTCTGCCAACTCGAGAAATTGTATAAGAAATGAACAGCAATTTCTATTTCACTTTAATCAAACATGTAGCAATGGAAAATGTATGCATATATATATATATACATATATATATATATATATATATATATATATATATATATATATATATATATATATAAATATATATATAGATAGATAGAGAGAGAGAGAGAAGAAAAAAGAGTGATAAATATGCGACGATTGTCCAAATTTATTTCAAATTTCAATTGTTCAATGTAAGGTGTATTCAGTAATAAACTAGTGTGTATTATTCTTTCCTTAAGCCAAGGCTTTTCAAAGATCGAGATCTTATCATCAGAGGAGACATACAGATGGATAAGTTGGCTTTCGAAAAAACCAAAGTTCAAATATTTGAAAAATATGAAAATTATTTTTAAAAGAAGTTTTGTTAAAAAAGCGCAGTGAATGAAAAGAAAAGAAAAGTTCCGTAAAAAAGATATGCAGATTGTCCGGGTGGTAAATTTTTTTAGCATCTGACAAATCTCTAAACTATATCCCAGGGTAATCTTGTAACTTCTATTCTTAACGCCCCTAATCTCACCAATTAACCTTCCCAATAAATGTTTTTCCTCCCCTTTGCACCTAATAACTATATATACCCGTAACACCTATAGTAGATTGAACTAACATTATTCCTCCTACTACCCACCGATCATTAACATATCTAATATCTAGACATGTATACCTCCTCTGCAATATAGCTCCTACTATCATTTTACTTCAGCTCTACTCCTAACCTCTTATATTTATCACTTTTTCCTCTGTCCGTAAACCTACCCACAAACTCATCCATGGCCTCTTATTCTCACTTCCTTATTATCTCCCACACATCCACTATATCGTCCTTATATTGGACTCCTCCCCTGTAACTTCTTTTTGTTCTCTTTTTAACTATGATCTTTGATTTCCCCTCCAATTGGGTCCATTTATATCCCCCTGTAATTCTTATTAGATCTCATATACACTAGCATTAAAATGTAAGTTTGCTTAATTTTCAATCCAACCCTGGCCCATAGCACTTATATCAATTCAATTGTCACTAGCATTTCTACCCTATCTCCTTAATAGCCTCCATACCCCCCCATGAAAAGATTTTAAACAATTGATTGATTCAGGCTAGTTTCATAACTACATTTTTTGGCTCTTTTTGAAAAATCCTAATCCCTCTAACTACTCGCGAGCCATTTTCTATCGGTCTATTCTCTTTTGCTCACCTTATCTTATCTTTGACCAATTTCACCCCCATCCCCTCTAATCCTATTTTCAAACTACTTGGAAATCCCTTGCAAGCTTCCCTTATAAATCTAATTTAATTTTAAACTGTAATTGTTAATGTTTACCCTGTTACGACTCACCCACCATTTAAACTATAGATTATAACACTATCACTACACTTAGGTTTTAATTGAACTAACCCAATTCCACCCCTATTACTTATAATCGAAACAAATTGTTTCAAACAATCTATCGTTATCCCTTATACTGTTCCCCTCTCCTAAATTTCAATATAACTGAGTAGGACAGACTTGATCTTTAATATTACTAACTCTTTTCCTTAATTTATTTTCCCACCTTTTTCTCCTTTGTCATTTAATGTCCCTTCTAATTATTCATCTAACCCTTAATTAGGTTTTAAAATAAATTTTTTAATTAACTATTCTCTAGCTCCTTTTAAATTTTAATTTTTAATTTTTAATTTTAATCATTCACTCTCCCACATACCTCTATTTATTTTACTATGCTTTTAACTAATTCTATTTTAACCCTTTTTAAACCCCCAGAAACCTTAACCAGCAACTACACTTTATTTTGCTTTTAGCTGCCTTACTTGTTACCTCTGAAATATTTGAAGCTCACTCATTAGAATTCTATTTTTAGAATCGGCAATCTCTATACTCCCATTCCGCTTCAGATTAATTCCACCCCCCAAAACATATATCCTAACCTTGACCACCGCCCGCCCACACCCTCAACCACCCTGCCACTTTAACTTCACCCCCATACCAACCCTTTCTCTTTTTTCCTTTTTCCTTCTTTTTATTACTTCCCAACTCATAAAGCGGCTATTTAAAGAATTCCGTACCTCATAACCCCTCGCGCTTTAAACCTCCCCCCCAACCCCAAATCTTTAAAGGTTTTTTTTTTGTTTCATTTGGATTTAAACCTTGAACGAGATGTCATCTGCCTCGTTTGTTCCAGGAAGTATATCAAGATTGGCCAGCTTTTCTCTTTTCAATCCCTTTTAAGTGCGTTTGGATTTACTTTTAATTTTAAGCACCATCTCCACACTGCTCCCACGCAAAGAGTTTTATTTCACGTTCTACAATTCATCGGACTTCTTTTCAACGGAAATTTACCACCCGGACAATCTGCATATCTTTTTTACGGAACTTTTCTTTTCTCTTCATTCACTGCGTTTTATTAACAAAAATTCTTTTAAAAATAATTTTCATATTTTTCAAATATTTGAACTTTGGTTTTTTCGAAAGCATACTTATCCATCTGTATTTCTCCTCTGATGATACGATCTCGATCTTTGAAAAGACTTGGCTTAAGGAAAGAATAATAAACTCTAGTTTATTACTGAATACACCTTGCATTGCACAATTGAAATTTGAAATAAATTTGGACAATCGTCGCATATTTATCACTCTTTTTTCTTCTATCTCTACAATTGCTCAATCTCGTATATTGAGCTAATCTACTTCACAATAGGTTCCATCTACTAAAAGTTTTACTTTGGTTTATATTTGATCCTACTATATATATATATATATATATATATATATATATATATATATATATATAAATATGAGACTAAAAGTATACTTTTAGAGAATTGAACCTATAGTAGAAATGATTTAAGCTCAATATACGAGGTAGAGCAATTATAAAAATAAATGAAGAAGGGAGATACAGATGTGCGCATGACAAATCTATTTAATCTTCGATTGTTCAATACAAGCTGTAATCGATAAAAAATGATTTTAGTAGATTAAAATATTATCATCAAAGAAATTACATAGATGAATACGTTGGCAGGTAAATAGCAAAAATCAAAAATTAACTAGGATGGGGTCTGATAAGACCTCAGGTCGGCGTGCGCCATGCCGAGGCAGGGAACAGGTATTCACACTTTGTTCGTTCAAACACGCAGAAGCTAACGTTTTGCATCCACGCCCTTTTAAATAGTGCAAAGTGCATCTATCACATCTGATTTTAAATTCATGCTGATGTTTAAAGTGCGAAATACGTTCGTAATCAGAAGGCGTCCCACCCCCAATACAAAAATATAAGCCTGAGGTTTATACTACTAGTTTAGCTACGGCTAAGATCGCGAGAAACACTATTCGTTTCTCCATGGGCCGCGAAGGCATCACATTATACACTACAGATGTTGCACACTTTCAACATTCATGCAGCTTGCTGCAATTGATAAAGGCGTGCTCGGCCGTTTCTTCATCAACATCCGTAAAGTGTAGGCAAGAAAAGTTGTAGGATAATGTTAGCTTTGAAGAGTTTGTTAGAAAAAAGCAGCACACTCGGACCAATCTCCAGGTCAGAGAAAACTGTTATAGAGATGACTGCGGCCTAGCGCCAAACTTCACTGAGAGCATTTTCTTCCATAATTATCCCAGCTGCTCCCGAAGCGGATCTGAAGTGGTCCCAGCGACTAACGCCCGATATAGCGTTTTTTTCAGATTGTGCAAGGTCAATTGTTCAAAGTTCGGCTCAGAAACAACAGCCTCTTAGCATGTCGATAACATGCCAAGTCGGGCATACTCCCTCATTCTGTCGTTAGGAAAAGTCCTGAAAACCGACTAGCGACTTCTTGCTGCGCGACAAAATTGATAATAGCAAGCAGAGGGAGTACAGCGGATCGATAAAAGATGAGAGGAAATACATAAGCAATGCACGCATCAGCTCTATCTTTAAAGGAGAACCCCTTTCGAAGTAAAATCCTCACTGACGGTTCGACCTTCGACTGTACTTCCAACCCAATCATTTTCAAGCTGAATGCCCGTTCTAAACCTCACGAAACACTCCGAACCTGTCACTCCGACCTATTGAAAAGTTCCGACAGCGCAGCCGCGCTGCGCCATACAGCTAACCCCAGGCTATTAAATTTGCTACGGCCCCTGAGAATTCTTCATATTGTTCGAGTCATAGTCACCGCGATGATGCATTGAAATTCGACACGCTCACAGTGACATCATCGGCATACACAGAGACCCTGGCGTACCAACCGAGAAATGGCGAACAAGCCCGACTGCATTCGTCCATCTGCACGACTGTCCTCGGCTGGCGAGATAGAATGGAGATCCATTTGCGGAAGTCTTGATTAAAACCAGTGGCCTCTAGAACAGATTCCTTGGACACGATTGTCGACCCTGTCTAAAGCTTTTGACCAGCGCGGCGTCGGTGTCGTATTCTAATCCCTCTATAATCGTTTGAAATTGTTTGAAATTGACCCCCTCTTCCCGCCATAGTTCTGATAGGGTTAAACCTGCAAATGATTCGCAAGAACTCTTGCTAAAATCTTAAATACTGTGTTCAGCAGAGTTATGGGCTTAACATTGTCTAAACCGTTCTCATGCTTGCCCTGTTTTAAGTAATGTGATCACTCTTTTTGTGACTTGGGAATGGTTGAACGCAATTATCGAAAGAGAAACTAACATTTGCAACAGCCTCAAGAACAATACGTAGGGAATCCCATCGAGTCCCTACAATTTGTCAGAGCCGAACTTGGTCAAGACCTCCACCTCTGTAACTCGACCATCACAGCCAACAACTCTCGCTTCTTAAAAGGACAATATAGCTGTCAAACTCCAGAACGTGGAGCCTGGCACATTGGTTGAAGCGATCCGCAAAATGCTTCCGGAACTCCTCACACATTTCCCGCGTCGATATGAGAGAGTGTCCTTCTAGGTTTTTCCATTATCGAATTTAGGCAGGACCCCAACTGTATACGTAAGAGACTACTGAGAATTAGGGAGTAGGTTTAGGGTGTAATTCTAAGTTGGGAGTTGTGCAGCGAGATGTCTGTTTACATTAGTTTTAAACTTGTGCATATCGGTACTGTCGGGGAAACAGGGGACAGGGAGGAAGTACGAGACGCCAGCAGTACGAGGAAAGACGTTATTTGAGTAGAAGGCTCTTCGTTATCTGGGGCTTCCACAGTGAATGGATAGGATTAAACTGATTGTTGAGTTGGTCTAGTGAATTTACGACGAGGGGGCACAAGAGTAGCCAGTTCATCGGAGCATAATCCATTGAAGTATTTGTAAAACAAGCACAAGGATGCTACATTGCGGCGATGGAACAGGGGCTGCAGCTTGGTTGACACTTAGGGACCTATTAGGTTTGCGACCTTTTTTTATGACCTTGTCAAAGAGGGAGAGACTAGTAGATGATGCACCAGCTTAGGTTGGTAACAATACTCCATACATGGGCGGACGGTGGCTTTGTAGAGATACAGGATAATGTCGGGTGTGAAGAGTTTACTAGCACGGTAGAGGGAGCCAAGCTTCTTTGCTGTAGCCTTGGTAATGTTTTCAATGTATTTGTTCCAATTCATGTTACCTGTAAAGGTTAGGCCGAGGAGTTTGAATGTTGGTAGGCTGTTATTTGCCATCACAATCGGTAGTTAGAGAGGTTTCTTGTAGTTATTTAAGGAAAGGAGCTTTGTCTTTGCGGCATTAAAACTATTTATGACCCAAATCTACTACAGCCTGGACGTCATTTTCTAATGATTCGGCCATTGCCTTGAATATGATCGCGTCCGTTTTGCCAACATGACGAGAATAAAGCGTAGTGTTGTCATCAAATCAATCTATCTCAGACTATATGTCATCAGGGAGATCCTTTATGAAGATCAGGAACGATAAAGGTCCAAAGATAGATCCCTGGGGAACGCCAGCACTTATGTCATGTTGCTTAGATAAACGGCTATCGAGGACAACGTGGCACTTTCTTTTGGTTAGGAAGGATTTAATTATATTAAATAATTGCCCAGTAATGCTGTATGAGTGTATTTTCAAGAGAATCCCTTTATGCCATACCTTGTCAAAGACCTTGGATATCTCAAAAGGTACTGCCCTAGTTTCACTTGCCTTGTCGAGTGTATGATACATGCGTTCAAAGATGACCGTTAAGATGTCTGCAATAGATCGTGTTTGTCCAAATCCATACTGGCGGTCAGAAATAAGTGTAGCATTAACTAAGTGCCGGTAATTCACAGAATCGGTTCTATTCCCGGAATTCTTGTAGACGGCTAGCACAGAGGCAATTTCCAAGCTATCGGGGAAGCAAGATTCAACTGGGCATTCATTGTAGTGTTTGGAAAGGACAATAGCCAGTTCAGCAGATCATTTCTCTATTAATATTAAAGGTATAAGATCAGGCTTACAAGCTTTGGAGGTGTCAAGGTGTTTTATGATGTCTCTGACCTGGGATGGAGTGATGACCAGGTTATAAACTTTGGCTTCGGTCAGCAACGAGAATTTAGGGATGGGGTGGTTTTCCGAGTCCAAATTGGAGTTAGAGAGGAAACGCTGGGTAATAGGTTTAGTCTCATCAGTTGTTGTGAAAACGACACTATTGTGGTTTGATAGTGGAGGAATCGTTGATTGACCATTGTTCACCACATTATTGTACATTTTCCAGAAATCGCAGGTACATAAGTTCTCTGACTGTATGCGTTTTTTGTTAACTCACTATACCTTCTCTCTGATTCACCTATCACAGCCGTACAATTATTTCTTGACTCTATCAATTTATGTCTATTAGCAGCTTACTTATCGCGGCCCAATTTACGGAATGCTGGCTGCCTCTGAGCAATGACAGCTGCACATTCCGACGGAAACCATTGGGGAGAGGGGGCTTGGTGAAGAATTTTCGCATGGGGGCATAGGCTTCAATGCCTGCTTTGACCTATTCAGTTAACTCATTTGCACACTGGTCAGCAGGGAGTGAGAATTTTTCCAACCATGGGGCGTCGCTGGTGTGATCTTTGATTTACTCAAAATCAGCCTGCTCGTATTATCTTGTTATTTTGAGCAACGGCTCATCAGCTTTTGGACGCCATTTTAGGGTGATATGACTCATTAGCACCATATGATCAGCATTCCCGAGTAGGCTATGAGCTTTCAGCACACACACCTCAGGCATTGAGGTCAATAACAGGTCTAAAAGGCAGGCTTGTTGGTCTACTCGATCGGGATGCGGGTTGGGAAATCGACAGTCTGAGAGAGGGAGGGAGCTAAAGAGAAAGTATACGTAGAATTTTCGGCTGCGTCAGTAAGGCTGGAAAATCCCAACTAATCACAGTGGTGTGCATTAAAATCCCTAAATATATGGATCTGGGCATTCAAGTGAAGTAAAAGTGCTCTATATATGCTTTCAGAGACAGAGTTTAGCAGGGTACAGTCCTGGGTCGAAGGGGAACGATATAATAATTATAAGTAACTACCGCTCTGATGTAAAGTCAATCTAAAGAACATGTAGTATTGCTCATCCGATTCTCACCTAAGTTCTCTAGTCAGAAGGAGGGTGTTCCGCACATAAACTCCTAGCCCGTGCATATATTTGTCAGAGTCTTTACAGTAGAGTGGGAGGTAGTCAGACATGTTAATGTGGTGAGAGGAGATTTAGGATTGAAGGTGTATTTCACTGAGTGCTAGGATATCCGGGGAGTTTTTCAGTTGATATGTTTCTACGGCGGAGGCAAAGGTGTTTATGTTGGGTGTCTGGTTTAGTTTTGATTTAATTTGTTTGTAATAACATGTTTGTTTTGTTATAGAGTGGGTTGGGCAAGGTGGGTTCTTGTTAGGTGCCAATAAAGCCTCAGGAAAGCTTACTAGATATAACTGCAGAGTCCTTTTCTATGCGCAACATGGCACACACAACTACCCACGGTATAAAGTTAATCATACAAGCTAGTCCTAAAGGAATAAAAAAAACAGACATGATTGAGTTGCGAAGATAGTCCAGTGAAAACTGTATAAATTACAGCATTTTTGACAAACATTAAAAAACTGGAGTAAATATTGCAAAATGAAAGACACGAAATCCTCTGGGATATGGAAATAAAAACAGACAAACTTATTCAAGCAAAAAGGAAAAACTTACCAAATGTTAGATATTGTAATTTTTGGCAATCAAACTGAAAGCCAAAGGATGAAAATACTAAGTAAATACATGAAGCTTGCCATACAGGTGACGGGAATATTTTTTATATTAAAAATTATCGGTTTACCAATATTTGTAGTAGTACTATGAACAGTTTTGAAAACAACGATACACGACCTTAAATAATTGAAATCAAAGGAATGATTGAAACCAGACAAACCACAGAAATGATGAACACCAGTAACATGTTAAGAAAACCCATTGGTACGGTAACGCCGAATAACCTTATGTAAGTTAAGAGGATAAGACTTTGTAAAGAAACTGAACATACAGATAAAAGAGACTAAGACGAACGAATGGAAACTGACACTCAATGTACATATATAAGACACAATTCTATAATCTTACCGTCCTATATCACATAACACAAACATCAGATGGTACTAACAAGAAAAACAGAAAATAGTCATGAAAGGTCTGAGAATATGGGAAAGGAAATATAAGGAAAAGCACCATCCTGATAACCACAGGAAGAATATAAAAATACAGGAATTCTTACGTGGCGTATTTACACTCAAATTCAAGAGAAAGTTATCGACCGTTATCGGTGAGAATTAAAATGTAAACGGCTGTTGCGATAACTCAAAGTTAATTACAATGGCTATCGAAGGAAGCAGCGGAAACTACTAGAAATTTTAGGGAACGTGTGATTACAACTGAATAATCACTAGTAGTGATTCGTCAAACTTTCCAGTGAGTATGATATAATTAAAAACACCCACAAAAATTCGACAACAAAACAACGCACTGCCAACAACGCTCGTGAAAAGAGAGAATGAAATGACTGAGATAGTATCTGGTTGAAATTGAATCGGAATGGACGTAGAATACATGGATATTGAGGAGATATATTTTCACTCAGATTCCAGGACAAAACACCAGCCACTATAAGAGATAAATCACTCGTGGAGATGCATGCGAAAAAAACAAATGAGTTACAATAAGTATTGAATGGAACAAAATCTACTGATAAATCTAGGTAGACTTTCGCTCAGACTCCATGGAAAACCACCGGGAAGAATCACGGGAAACAACTCGTTATGAAGTGTGTTTTAATAATAGATATCACTGCATTATTTAATAGACCTTCATCAATGGATAGATCTAGTCGAAAAGTACACAAACTAGTTGTTTTTGTTGCTTTTATATTTAATTATTATTATTATTATTATTATTATTATTATTATTATTATTATTATTATTATTATTATTATTATTATTATTATTATTATTATTATTATTATTATTTACTCACAAGGAGTTATCACACTGATCATCGTCAGTGATCGCCCACTGCCGACAACCTGTGGTATTCCCTGGAGTCTGAGTGACAACAAGTCTCCTCAGACCTCCAGTATGCTCCACCTCTTTTCGTTCATCACCGCTGATGACCTTGCGGTAATCGAAACAGCCACCTACCAACGATTTCCCGCTGATAAGGACCATTGGTCCCCTCTGGGGCCCGAGTGGCAACAAGCCTCCCCAAGGTCCCAGTGGAGGTCTGGTTTGCGCTTTCCCTCCTCGACTCTCTGTGTTGCATAACTACTGACATTAAACGTAACGAGCAGCAAAGGGGGGGAGAGAGCTTATTTATTACTACAGGCAGAAATCCTTCCGACTGAGGCAGTTCTCCAAAACCACCTCACAGTTCGCTATTACATCCTCTCCGGCCGAAAATAACGCGAAATGTTCACGAGAGGATTAATAGTGATTTCAATCTTTTTTCTTAACACACCCGATGACACAATTTTCATAGACATTCTCATAGTCATTTTACTCTATCGTTTCGTAACCACAGTCTTAAATCTTCACGTGTCAATTTACGGCCCTTCAGGCCTTTTTAAAATCACGACCGTTCACGGCATCTCAAGCCTTTTTCAATTACGGCCTCTGTTCATTTATACGTATCTTAAAGTCTCTAAAAAGTTCTCAAATAAATCTCAAGGTTTACCTTATCTTCTGTTCTCTTCCTTGGCCTGTGATTCGTCTAGTCTTCGCTGGCTGTGTCGTCTTGATCGAAGGAAGAGGTCTGTCTCAGACAGAATGAACACACGAGACACGAATTTTCTTGAAGGGATATTTCACACAAATTTCTTTATTCTCACACAATTTTCTTACTTCCTGGTTCGGTTGCTGTTAGGGGGATTCCGGTTTCGACTCTCTCATACTCAGGCTATCTTCTTTCCTTTTGGGATATCTTCTGCCCTCCCAGAACGGGGCCTTACCAGTTTACCGGCTACATGCTCGCACCCGGTCTGAACGGTATCGCCTCTAAGCCCAGACTGATTCTAAAAAGCTAATTTCTCGTTCTCTGTGGTGACGTAATCATCGTTCCCACGCACGATATGGGGACAAAAATGACTCACTCTGATCTCTGACTCAAAGGTCACGTCAGGTCTAAATTTATTATGACTATTCTTGGATCAAACACTTCTCTGACTCATTTCTGAGTCCAGAAACAAAACCTATCTTTCAATAACAAAATTGGCTATTTGATACTAGCTAACCTACTGTGCCTTGCATGGTGGGGCCCTACGGTATTGTAACATCTGTCCATTATTATTATTATTATTATTATTATTATTATTATTATTATTATTATTATTATTATTATTATTATTAGTTATAGTATTGTTTATTTTGTTGTTCACGAGGAGTTTTCGCACGAGTCATTACTGTTGATTGATCACAGGCAATACCAAATGGTGTTCTATGAAGTCTGAATAACAACATGCCTCTCCAACACTCTCTATCCCTTTCGATAAGGGTTTCATAATATATTGCGTTATCGTAACAGTCGTTTACCATTTCATTTATCGCCGTTAACGGCCGATGAGACACAATACACTTTGCACCCTTTCAGTTAAGACCTGGTCATACTCCCAACATCTCTTTACTCTGTATATCCTTCTCGATCCTAAACGATAATATTATTTGCAAACTTTTTGTCCTATTTCTATCCCGACTTACGTGTTGTTGGTCAGTGTAACCTGGTTATTTGCATAGTTTCCGTATATAGCAGTTTCTTTAATATTTGACGTCTCATTAGGTTGTATGGTATTAATCCTGTCGTTGATTCCAATTTCTCCTTTTTCTAACCAATTTCTTGGAAATCTTCTTAGTGCCTCTAAAAGAATTAGTATTACATGGTATTGTTCATCCTTCGTATTTCCTTCAGCTCTCTAGCAAGCTCCATGTATTTCCTTAACTTTTCCACTTTTTTAATCTTCACCCTAGGATTTGATGTGACGACAAAATCTATGATTTAACAGATGTCTTTTCTTCTTGCTGAATATGTACATTTCCGGTCTTTTATCTTAGATAGTTTTTTCCATTTGTATTCATGATTTTATATTTTCATTTTTTATTACTGACTTCATTTTGTGCCTGTATCATTTGTCTGTATACACAAAGTAAAGACGTTTCTAAAGTTTCCAGTGGACTGCATTTCCAAGATAGGCATGTCTGTTTTGATATATTTTTTGGATGCATTGTTGCATTCACTTATTATGAAATATAGGGTTGCGTCTCTTGGTCCGGATTTTATATTGTTTTGTCTTGGATTTTCTTCTATCTTGTAGTTCGTTCTGATAGTATTGCCTTGGGCGGCAATCAGTAGCGATTCTAATTTATCATATAATTATTATTAGTAATATTAGTTAGTAGTCTTAGTAGTAGTCGTTGTCGTTATAGTAGTAGTATTAGTAGTAGTGGAAATAGTAGTAGTAGTAGTAGTAGTAGTAGTAGTAGTAATAGTAGTAGTAGTGGTAGTGCAACACAGTTTGTTATCTGGTCTGCTAAGATTAATCTAGACAAAGTTATTAGATTGACCCATTCAGTGAGATCAGCTTTAAAAACTAATACCATTACCATTTTTTCCGGCAGATCAATACGTTGCCGACTAGGAGCATCGCTTAAATACGCTCATTATTAATTCAGTTGCATCATTTCAAGGTACAAGAGTTGATATTTAATAGATTTGGACAATTTAATTTACTTTTCTCCAACAATGTCTAAAACATAGATCTATCGATCAACATACTCGCAGACAGTAACACACATCTATCTATCTATCTATCTATCTATCTATCTATCTATCTATCTATCTATCTATCTATCTATCTATCTATCTATCTATCTATCTCTTTCTCTCGCTCTCTCTCTTTATATAATATATATATATATATATATATATATATATATACCTAAATACATTCGCATATATATATATATATATAATTATTATTTCGTGTATATACACATGCAATAGCGATATCTGTTGTATTACATAGTGTGTATAAATATTTTCAATATTTACTTGATCAGTGCTCAATGTGTGAGTAGAGCTAACTCGAAGTACACAAAGTATATTCATCGCAAGTAAACTACACATCCACGTTTATATTTAATTTCACAAGGAAATTATCTAACTATATATATATATATATATATATATATATATATATATATATATATATATATATATATATATATATATATATATATACATATAATAATCCATATCCACGTGTGCTCCTTTTGTTTAATACTATAATAGGACGTGAATAATTTAAACAAATAAATCATACATAACAGTATCTCACTCTTTGTTTTCATTAAATTTGTTCGGTATTTTCTGTGCGGATACAAGAAGCATTATTTTAAATACTTATTTGATATACAGTTGTTTTTTTTTTCCATTTAAGAGTGTGCATCTTCGAAGTTAATATCTTCGTTATAATCTAAATATAAAATGCTAAATACAGTTGAAATGTAGCCGTTTTCTTGAAAGATTTATGTTGCATTCGTTGAAAAATGGTTATGAACTCTCTGTCTTTTATATCTAGTGTGGAATTTTTTCAAAAGCAAGTTAAAATACAGTTGTAATGGATGTACACGTATACCCTTTTGAATAGTTATCAATATATATATATATAAAGCTTAGTGTATGTGTGTATGTTTGTTATGTTTTTGTGTTCTCTATAAAAAGAAAAGTTAGATGTTTTACATAAAATCTAAAAGTGTATTATCATGTAAGATTTACCGTTAAAGACAATAGAAATATTCCTAAATCTACAATTGCATCTCTATAAAGGCTATGATGTCATAACAACTTTCAAATGTCAACTATATCATATTTTTATGAAATTTATATCATATGTATACATTTTTCGGGAAAACAATAGAAGTGGTCCCGAATTTTTAAGTGCGCCCCTAGCGTAACGGGGACTATGAGTGCTGAACATCCTTTTAACTTCAAATATATCATATTTAAATAAAATTTATATTATATGCATGAAACATGTCAGTTGAAGACAATGGAATTGGTCACAAATCACTATGTTACTCCCTATGGGGCGGATATCTACGTGCTCTTCCTCTAACTGAACAATAAGGACAGAATAATCTTAAAACTTCAAATAAGTATATTTAATTTTAATATAATACCATGCTTTTACTGATTTTCCCGACATTGTTTCCAATAGACCTGAACTCTTGTAATTGGACTCATAGAGGAGAAGTCGGAGATTACACAATGCTTTCCTTACTATAGACTCTATGCGGGGAAACCTTACAAGGGGTCAGGGACTATCATTATTTCCCAAGAATGAGAGGCAGTATATTTTTAATATATATATATATATATATATATATATATATATATATATATAGAGAGAGAGAGAGAGAGAGAAGTAGAGATAAAGACAGAGAGAGAGAGAGAAAATGAGATAGGGAAAAAGAGAGAAAGAGACAGAAAGAAATATAACTGCATTGTACTTTTTATATGCGATATGTATGTTAAGTACTTTACCAAATCTATTATGGAAACTTTTAAGACTGAATTCCTTGCTCTAACTTTCATTAACAATTCATAGCAAGTTCCCGTGGTAGGATAATTTAACAAAACATAACCTGACCTTCTTCTTACTGACGGGAAAATTATATAAAGAACATCATTGATTATTCATAATATAATTTTCAATCGGAAAATTCACTTTGGTTTGTCATGAAAAAAATATTAGATGAGGCACAATTGAATTTTACCACAAAGCCACAAAGGAAGAATAACAACTTTCTGAAAACGTTTAGATAATATGTTCACTTGATTAGTCGATTTAACTAATTCAGACATAACACACAAACCACAACATATATATATATATATATATATATATATATATATATATATATATATATATATATATATATATATATATAATTTATTATTTAATATATATATACACATATAATATTATAAGGTACTATTATATATTGTGTATATACATTTTCAGCATAATATTCAGTTTGATAGTGTGGCTCACAATGGTTATTCTCCACCCGGTGAGAAAAAAAACAATAGTCTATGATTCGACTGAAACGAGGATTCTGTATATATTCATAAAACGAGTCGTTCTAAAATAGTTGAGGAAGTGTATATAAAAACGTATATTTATATAACGAATATAAATATTCTAAAAACATAATATAAAGGGGTATTTCATAATTAAAACAATAAATTAAAATGAATATACTATAAATCACTGATTACGCTCGTTACTAATAAAAACGAAACGAAATATAATATATACATATAATACAAGTAAATACTGAAAATCGATACATAATATATTATATATCCTTATAATGTTATATATTTATACATGAAGCAATAATAATAATAATAATAATATATATATATATATATATATATACTAGTTTACGCATGATCCCAAACTAGAACATAATATTACTATGTTCATATTAGTTTCTAAAGTAAACATTATGTGTACTATATATGGATGTCCGCCGCGACATAATACTTAATACAATAATAAAAAATTACAATTATCTGATTCCTCGTAGCACTTGTACGATCATTTCTTTCTTCTTGATATAGGACATTCTTTTAAATTTGTTCCCCGGTACACGATAATTAGAATCGATAATTGTCTATTAATCACCCCAGACTCAATCCAGGGAAAGTTTGTATTAATTTAAATATACATACTATATATAAATTAATTTCTATTTTCTAACTGTTACCTTTTTACCTTTTCAAGTCGACAACAATTAAATACAGTTTCTTCTTCGAAAGCGTTGACTGTCTTATAAACGGTCAAGTTTCGATGACGGCTTGAGGCAGTTGTATGTCCAGCCGAACTAAAGCGAAACAGATGATCTGTGTATGACTATATATATATATATATATAACATAAATACAAATTTAAAGATAACTGATGTATCCTTAAATAATCATTTATCGAGATAATATGAAGCTTAATATATAGACGGTGGTAATATGTTCTTGTTCATCCACAACTATGAGAAATCGTTAGAAAAGGAGAGTCGTCCTTGCTATACGCAAGCTAAATAAAAACTGTGGCCATATAAGCCCACTCATCTACATTAATTATACTTTTACTTTGACGTTGCAAGATGTCTACACAATCAAATGTGTGAGCTTTCCACTTACAGACGTGGATGTATCTCTACTCATCCCATAGAATATAAACATATTTTCTAAGCTTAAAGACCTGAAAGACAACACGTATGAACACCGTTTTCTGAGCAAAAACACCTGAATAAAAACATGCCTAAGCAACCAATGAACACTAATAAAGACAATGTTTATGTAGAAAACATTCTAAAAATTCCTGCTTCAAAAATAATAACAACCTACAACGGACATTTTTACACAAAAATATTTTATGGGGGGCGCACAGAAATGAATACAGCCTTGCTTAAGCCGATGATTTGTACTGGTCACATTTGTTTCTCAGTAGAATGGTGTTGATGAGTCCATCTCCGACCAGCCAGATTTTATTCACGGTCTAGAATAAGAAGTGTTGAAACATTGGTACACTTAACATACACTGTAATGTACATTTTTAGAAAGAAAACATATATAGTGTAATTCAGCGTTACAGTAAATATATCACAAATGTTCAATTACTGTGGAAGAGTATATATATATATAAATATATATATATATATAGTAGAGAATGGTAGTTTGCTTGAAGCATTGGTGGGTATAGTAGTAGTAAGTTTTTGAAAGGCTGTGGGCAATGCAATTCCGGGTAAGATGCAAGTTGAAAGGAAAGGAACAAAAACAATAAAAATAAATCGAATACGATATAAGACTTACTATTTATTTTTCCTTTTTTTTTTCCTTTTTTTTTTTTTTTTTCTTACATAACAGCAAGAGTGTTTTAGCTGTCCGGGTGATTAAAAATCACTATTTGATATTTCGGGAAAAGACATCCCTTTTTCAAAAATAATTAGACCAGAAGAAGAATAATATTTTATTCTTCTCCGACTGTGTAGAGAATAATACAAAACAAAATGGCTGCCAGATATAGACCGCAGCAAAAAAAAAAAAAAAAAAACAGTTTCACAGGGAATATAAATTAAGTTAAGTTTTATTTTAATATTATGTTAAATATATGATTGGTGTTTAGAATATTAGTGTAATGTTGGTTAGGTGTATGGTGTTCGATAAACTGTTATTTTTGATAATATATATTGTATCATTTTTTTATTTTTTTATTTTTATATTTGAATATTTACTTTGTTTTATCTTCGTATTTTTTTTGTTTATCTTTCTATCGTAATTTAAGAATTTTAATATAAATTAAAGTAATTAGTCTCATATTTTAAATATTCTAGATCTATCTACTTATCGATTTCGATTATCATCTATTAAAGAAGTGTTATTAATTACTAATTGTGAGTTTCGTCAAATTAGATTAACGAATTAACTTATTAACTTGAGATATTTATTATAAGATAAAGGGGAGTAACTCTGGATTTTTTAAAATATTTTTTTTATAATTAATTTTTTAATTTTTTTTTTAAAATTTTTTAATTTAAAAAAATTTTTTTTTTTTTTTTTGGTGGAGATCTGTATAACAATATTAGTATATATATACAACATATATACACAAATGCATATATACATATATATATACATATCTATGTATTATTGTTTGTTTAATTGTTTATCTATATATATTCATCAATTTCTTTACATATTTGTTTGTTTGTTTTTTTTTTTTTGTTTTTTTTTTTTGTTTTGTTTTTTTTATTTATTTATTTATTTATTTTTTTTTTTATTATTATTATTTACTTGTTTAATTTATTTTATGAATTATTTATTTAATATTTGCATGTTATTTGTATACATTCTATATGTGTTTGGATTTATTAATTAATAATGCTAGGTTATGGAGTGACTTATTTTGGTGGGTTAGACGAGTATGCTGAATATGGTTTTTGGTTTGTGGTTGAAAGTGTGTAAGGATGGAAGTTCATATGGGGAGGGGCCTGTTTGATTGTTTGGGTGTATGGTGAGTTTATTATGGGAGGTGAGTAATGATTGAAGTGGTGGAAACGGACTCTGTTAAGTGTTAGATATGGGGGTTGGTTGGTGGATGGGGGGTAGATATTATAGAATGAAAGGTGAGTAGAGCTCGTGACGTTGATTGAGTGAGGGGTTTAATCTGGAGATGAGGATTGATTCTGTGATTCTAAGGTCACCGATGTTTCTGACAGACGCTAAGATGGAGACGTGAATATCGCGCTGAGTGTTTGAGCAAATCTCTATGTGTTTGTGGAAAGAGGATATACGGGTATTCAAGTGCTCCTTTATGCGCAAGTGTAGCAGTCTTGTAGTGTTGCCGATGTAAAATTTTTTGCATTTATTACACTGTAGTTTGTAAACACAGTTAGTGCGAAGGCACAGACCTGTGTTGGAGATAGGGCAATTGGCCAGGGAGCAGGGTTCGGGTGTGTGGTTAGTGTGTTTATTAGATAGATGTTGGCGTAAGGAGGTGCCAGTATGTGTTAGTTGTATGTTAAGGTTTTCCTTATGTATTGCCTTGCGGATGGAGGTGGTGATCTTATCGCTGAAGAAAGGGAGTTTTAAGAAGCATGTGTTAGCGAGGGTGCGGTGTCTACGTGTTTTGGGCTTATTTAGGTGGGCTATGGTGGGGGCGGGGTAGCCATTATTTTGGAGGGTTTGGTGGAAGTTTTTAGTGTGTGATATTTTGTCAGCAGCAGAAGAGCATTTATTTTGTATTCGGGTAATTTCGTTATGGGCATAACTTAATTTGGCTTTTGTGGGCAGGGCAGACTTATAGTGTATGAAAAGGTTTTTGCAGGCAGGTTTCCTATAGAAGTTAGTGTGTATAGAGCCATCTTCGGTGATGTTAAGGTTGAAATCAAGGAGAGAGAGTGAGCCGGACTCGTTTGGGTGTTCTATGGTGAATTGTATGTGGGGGTCGGTGTTGTTGAATGTGTTGAATATTTGTGTGGCTTCGTCTTGAGAGGATGTAAGGATTAGAATGTCATCTATATATCTGGAGAAGAATATATAGGAGAGGCAGGAGTTAAGTGCTCGTTGTTCTAACCGGTTCATGTAGGTGATGGCTAAGAGACCGGAAAGGCTAGAACCCATGGGGAGGCCGGAGATTTGTTTGAAAGTGTGCTGCTGAAAGGTAAAGTATGTGTTGTCGATGATGATGTATAAGAGATTGTGAATGTCAGTAGGTGTTAGTCCGAAGAGCTCTAGGTTGTCAGAGGAAGATATGTGGTCGGTGATGAGGTCTATGGCTGGGTGTGCGGGTATTGAGGTGTAGAGGGAGATTACGTCTAGGCTAAATATATAGTTGTTAGTTTGTAGTTGTTGGTGTTGGAGTGAGTGTAGTCTGCTAATTACTTGGTCGGAGCTGCTGACATGTGCGGGGAAGGTGGAGAGTAGTGGTTTGAGTAGTTGAGAGAGAAGCCAAGAGATTTTATAGAGTGGTCCTTCAATACTAGAGACTATAGGTCTAATTTGTGTGTGTGTGTTGGTCTTGTGTGTTTTAATGAGGTGGTAGAAGGTGGGAAGTCTGCTATTTTTGGTGGTGAAGTTGATTTTGTATTTTTTGGGGAGGTTACGTGTGAGACAGATTTGGGACCAGGTGTTGTTAATGGAGTTTTGGACTAATGTGGCTGAAATGCTGGGGGCGGGGGTGTATAGGTTGTTGTTGTTAAGATGTTCGAGAGCGAGTATGTTGTATGAGTCTTGAGAGATGATACAGAATTCCTTACCTTTATCAGAGGGTAAGTAAACTAGGTTTTTATTTTTCAGGTTTTCTAGGGTAAGGCGTTGGGATCTGGTGATGTTAGGGGTGATGTGGGGTTGTTCTTGTTGGAGTATATCAAGGATCCTCTGTTTTAATCTAGAAAGTTTTTGATCAAGTAGGTGGTTACTAGGTGGTGGGTGTAGTGGGTGGTCAAGCTGGTAGACAGGGAAGGAATTAGTAGTGTTGGTTGTATTATTAGGGATGTCTAGGGTAGGTTGATTAAATGCTGTGAGCCATTTGAGGTGATAAGCTGTTCTACAGAATTGAGTCTCGATCTTAAGTTTTGTGTGGTCGTTTAGCTTTTGGGTGGTGATGAATTTGGGGCCAAGGCTGAGAAGCTCAGTCTCGGCAGTAGTAAGGGAGCCGGTGAGGTCAGTGACCATGGGGGGCTAGTGAGGTGGTTGTTGGAGTTGTAGGTTCTGGTGGTACTAGTGTTCTTGGTGATGTGAGGTTGAGAATATTTCTGGGAAAGCCAAGTGAATTTCCGTTTAAGTCGGTTTTTCTCGAGGTTGAAGCAATGGTGATAGGCATCATTGACAGCCGTAGATATGTTGTGTGTTGATTGTTCTGTGGGTGTGGATAGTGAGGAGTTGATCTCTGTGATGGTGTTGATGAGTTGATGAAGTTTACAATGGAGGTATTGGATAATTTTCTTGATACAATAGTTATGTATGAATTTTCTGGCTGGGTAAAGTATGGGTAGGTGGAGGCAGGCAGGTAGGTGGATGTTTTGTATAGTGTTGGGTGTTATGTTGTGCTTGAGGCATCTTTTGAGGAAGCGGATCTGGCAGCTGGCTTTGGCACGTTTCTCCGAGAGTCGGAATAATTCTCTGGCGTATGCAAACTGTGTCTGGCCTAGACGAAGTGTTAGTAGAGAATGGTAGTTTGCTTGAAGCATTGCTGGGTATAGTAGTAGTAAGTTTTTGAAAGGCTGTGGGCAATGCAATTCCGGGTAAGATGCAAGTTGAAAGGAAAGGAACAAAAACAATAAAAATAAATCGAATACGATATAAGACTTACTATTTATTTTTCCTTTTTTTTTTCCTTTTTTTTTTTTTTTTTTTCTTACATAACAGCAAGAGTGTTTTAGCTGTCCGGGTGATTAAAAATCACTATTTGATATTTCGGGAAAAGACATCCCTTTTTCAAAAATAATTAGACCAGAAGAAGAATAATATTTTATTCTTCTCCGACTGTGTAGAGAATTATATATACATATATGTATATATATGTATATATATATATGTATATATATATGTATATATATATATGTATATATATATGTATATATATATGTATATATATATACATATATATGTATATATATATATATATGTATATATATATATATATATATATATATTTATTCAATTGACACTACGCATGAGTTTGATTAGTTCGATAAGTACTTTCAGTTTCACGTAAACATAAGAAACAACCCAGATAGTTAGAGTTTACAAATGTAGCCGACGTTTAAATGGTGTGACAAATAACGGTGATGAATCGGTCATGTTTGTTACCATGTAACTGTCCCGGTTTAGTTGCCGTTAAACCGATGGTACCATTTGAATATTTATTAATTTGAACTATTTTAAATTGTTCCTCGTAACAATATTTTTACGTATTTTGATTAAGTAATAGTACCATTGTATATGTGCACAATATTTGCAGGTTTCGGATTTTTTTCTTCGTGTTGGTTATCATAAAATCGACGTGTCGCCTGTTATATGGCATAGCCTTTCGCCACAGTTATCTGTCAATATTATATCGATACTGCGATCGTCAAAAATGCATTTACTTGTATTGAATCAATTATAGTGGTGAATATTCTAGGACAAATGAAAAACATGACCATTTATATGTGTGACCTCAGGGGACTCAGAATTGATTGGTGGAATTTAAATTTCGATTATCAATCATACACAAAAAATGTAAACCGTAAAGGTAATTAAATATAAAATATAAAGTCAAAGAGGACATATCTTATTAAAGTGGAACTTCAATAAAACAGATCAATGAAATAACACTCTCCTTTTCTATCTCCTTCTATTTCTATCTTATAACCTATGCCTCGTTTCCGCGCTCCCCCTATCTCCATCTCTCTCTCCCTTTTTCTTACTCTCCTTCTCTCTCTCTCTCTCTCTCTCTCTCTCTCTCTCTCCTTCTCTCTCTCTCGCTCTCTCTCTCTCTCTCCTTCTCTCTCTCCTTCTCTCTCTCTCTCTCTCTCTCTCTCTCTATATATATATATATATATATATATATATATATATTTATGACAAGAATTAATGTCAAATATGCTCTACCATATAGATATATCCGAAAAATTATTGATCCCCTTTGTCGGGCAAAGGTCGGTCTTGATCAGGCTCGAGACTGATTTTGAGAATATTATTTTTATCGTGCAATATATATATATATATATATATATATATATATATATATATATATATATACATATAATAAGATAAACCAAACTTTTAGTAAAAATTAATAATAACCCTAACTTAATAGTACAAGCTGATAAAACAATGACCCTATATAGCATGAGTTTGCAAACTTATCATGATCTGATTGTGAAAAAACTACGGAAAAACTATAAAATAGCCAATGTAACTGACCAATTCTACAGCCTTAGAAAGATTTTAATAATAACCCACTATCAGATTAATCTCGCCTTAGATATCGGATACAAGTCAAATTAGTAAAATAATATTAAATAGAACCCTACCCACCATTCAATCCAAGATAACTCCTAATTTGTGGTCATCATTGGACGATGTCAGCAATTGGTTTGGAAAACTACCCAAAGAGATCAATAGGATGTTAATCATGTTTGACATAGATTCATATTACCCATCAATTTCCACTACACTTCTAGACACAACTCTTGATATGGCTCGAATAGAAACGAATATAACTAGACTAGAAATAGACATTATAAAACTTGTTAGAAGAAGTCTGATTCTTCATGATAACAAACTATTGACAAGAAAAATAGGGAAAATAACTTCGACATAACTATCGGATCACCGGACTAAATGACTAAAATAAAAAATAAATAAATAAATATATATATATGTATGTGTGTATATATATGTATGTGTATGCATATGTATGTATATAAATATATATATATATATATATATATATATATATATATATATATATATGTCTGTGTATGTATGTATGTATATATGTGTGGAGGGTTCGGACGCAGAGCGCGATAGATCCAATTCGTTTGAATTGAGACCTTAAACAATAACACACGACTATATTAAATCTAAACTTCCAATAAAAGCTTATTTTAATTTAAATAAAACAGAAACTGATTAATATCATATCATGTAACACATAGTTTGGGGTGTTGTCAAGTGTTGAAATACAAGCCTTTTTATAGGTAGAGGGCCGTGATTTTGTAAAATAGCGTTTATCGCGTTTTGTGTTCGAACACTTCGTATATGTACACATACGTATATGTATATTTAGACACATATTAATAAATAAAATATGCACACACCCTAATATTTAATATAGGCATACAATTTAAGTGGTGCCTGATATTGACAATGATGCTTATCGGTATAAACCTCATAATACGAGTTAAATATAAAACGTAATTACAATTAACTTTAAGTATAAATCTGCTTAAAATTACCTTTGAATCCTCATAATACTTTATCATGAAATATAATGAGGTAATAAACATCATTTAATAAAAACATAAATATTTAATAGCTCCTTTCTGTATTCATGTCCAGGTAACTATAAACTATTTCCGTTGTAAAGGACAACTCCCCCTCAGTTTCGCATCTAATAGAAACTTACTACTTAAGTGAAACATTCTAGGTAATTAATCATATCTTAGTATTGATTTAAACGATTTATAAATAAATACTAAACATCTTCCACAAAAACACCGAAATATTAACATATTAATAGTTGCTTGAATGGATGGCTGAGTATAGTAAACTAGCTCTAAACTGATGAACTTAAAAGAGATTCGTATCCAAAATACCTAAATAGCCTGAAGGCTAATTGATGTAACTTTAGAAAGTAAAACATTATCCTCAAGTGAATTAGAATTTTTATAAATAAATTATAGAACTTATTAACTATCTTAAGAAATATTACTGAATTCGAAATAGCGTATTAGTAGGTTCCCCCACGTGTAAGTTTGCTCTTTTCTTTGTTTTTTGTTAGGTTTAACCCAAAAATGTACCACTGTATAGTATAGGTTTTTCAAGACACTTTAATCCAAAAACATTTTACTCTTTATGAATTTTTCTGATGATTTTGTAATATGGCAGAGACGATATTGATATAAATATGTTATTTGGCACAAGACAAATTAAACGGACCGTAAAATATATATCTACCAAAAATTTTATGTTTTCGGAAATGTGAAATAATAAAAATAATAAAATAAAAACGTGGTTATTGGAATATAATATCAACCATTATATATATATATATGTATATATATATATATATATATATATATATATATATATATATATATGATTAAAATGGAACAAATATTTCAACGTAATAAAACATGAAAAAAGGTAAAGCAAAACATTATGTATGTATTCATCAACGTTTCGTCTTTATTTCAAGTCTTGTTCATGATAATTTGTCTAAGGAAAATAACACACAAAATACAAAATATTTGAAACAATGGTAGTAAGAGAGAAAACGCTTGATTAGGCAATTTGTGAAAAGATAAATTATGAGTTACAACTAGATAGTAGCAGTGGGAGAAGTTGAGTAAATAGTTGAGCAAGCTAATGCCTCTGTACTCGCCAACTCAGATTTACAAAGTGGAATTATTATGGCCTCCATTACATTTTTAGGGCCAGGATTACCAAGCAAAACAGCAAGAATAAGTGCATAGATTGCATTGGCAACATCACTTCCAAACAACAATAATTCGACAGGTATCCGATCAAGTCCTGGTCCTTTTCTCGCGTTGTCTCGTCAATGCTGGGATGAATCATCTTTTTTTGAAGGAGACTATAAATAACCAGTTCATTTATTTCAAATAGATTATCAAATAAATCCCTAAACTGTTCTGTTAATCGCTCGATTATGACCTCAGTATCGTTGAAAAGAGTAAGACCATCTTTAGACTTCTTAAGCACACTTTTTAGAGATTGTTGACCAAAAGCTTTACACATTGTGTGATACATTGCTTATCAAATCCCTGCGGTCATGAACTGTCTGTATTTACGCTGACATTTTGACTCACCACCAATTATTCAGTTGATGTATCTCACGCTGCAGTTTTAATTTCGATTATTTGAAATATTTTTCCGCGATTACGTTACCATTAAAACACAGCCATAACTCATTAGCCTTGTTTTTCCATTCCAAAAAATTCGTGATTGTTGAATCATTTTCACCTAACCAATCCCTATGTTTCGTCCTATTAAATCCAAGAACTTCATCTCCTTTAGTATATACTTGTGACCTGAACTGCTCCCAGGTTCCATCAAATGTGATATTAATAAATGAAGTCCTCAGAATTTTCCGTACTGCCTTACTTTGTAATTTTGAGACATCAGTGAGTTTAGTAACTTTAACTCCATTGGCTCTAATCTTGCTCCTTATACACATCTTAAGCTTTGCAGGGACAAGTTTGTGATCAGTGTTACAGTCTGCAACCTGCATTACTCTTACTGAACAAATGTCCTTAAGATCACGATTACGCTAGAATTTGCCCGTTTAGTGATCTAAGATGTTTCCACGTTACCTTGTTAGAAGGCGTTTGTTGGCAAAAGGTATTACATCACGCAAGTTTATATTCATTGCACAATAGAAGAAGAATACCATTATTATTTGCCTTAGCAAAGCCGTATTTTCCTAAGGTATCACAGGTGTTGTGTGCACTTCTAATCCGTGCATTAAAGTCTCTAAGTAAAAAAATCTCATCCGCATTTGGTATTCCTAAGGTCTTAGAAAAAACCCATTATCACATCCTGACTACTATTGGGGGCATATACTGAGATTACTGACGCGTAACGACCACAATGTGAAATGTACCCTCAGTAACACGATTCGATCACTAATTACACAAAGTTGCTCTAAATAGGATGTTATCTTTGTCATGAATGTAAAACAATCTCCCCTTCCCTTTTCCCTTGTTTCCCTTGTTTCCCTGCAAAAAAACAAGTCAACCGCAGGTAGCTGACCAGCTGGAAGGAAGACTATACAATGTCCATGTCACTTTATCCCGACCCCTCACATTACTTGAGTGAGCAGCGTTATCTCCGAAAGGGCTGCTCAGTCGCAAAACGCTCGTCCGTAATTGGTTCCTACCCCTCAAATTAACAGCAATGTTATCATAATCGTTGGGCTGGCTGTGTGTAGATTAGTGACTGAATAGTTTCAACTTGTTAGGTCTGTACATATTGCCCCGCTTCTATCGCAACAGAACTGTGAAGAAGATATATCTGTACAAAAATATCTCAATGATAAATCACGGTCAGGATCCAATGAAAAGCAGGTGCAACATAACTGCATATAGTCCAATCAAAATGTGCCTGAACCTCAAACAAATTGATAACAAAGGTGTTTAACTTGGATATTGGGCATGAATAACCTCTCTTTTCAGATAAAAAAAATTACCAAAATAAGCCATGCGGATAATGGTCAACAGGCGCCATCTTAAAAATCCAACTTAACAATATTAAAATTTCGAGACATAAAATTCCTTACATTTCCTGACAATATGTCAATTATTCCTGACAATAACTGACACAAATAAATGTTTTTTCATGACAAAAAAACGTTATTAAATTAGAAATATAAAAAATATTTTTTGCATTAAAACCAGCACAGGGCCCATCCCAAGCCTGCTTGACATTTCTTTTGTGTTTTAAATTGTAATGATAGGAATCTATATGCTTAATAATAGAAATACACCAAAAATGACTAGCCCTTGCTATTGTTTTATGTGGTTTTTATTTCTTATAAAAATATGAATATAACAAGTAGAAAAACAGACTACGTAGCCTTTTTCAAGGCAACAATTGTATCATTAATTCTTGACATTTCATAAGTAATATGGTACAAAAGAAGTACAATTTACAATAAAGGAATGATCAGTGAGTTGAATATTGGCGCAAAGCTCTTGTATAACCACCACAGAATAAGTTCATAGAACGGACCAAAGAAAATTTCCTGTCTAAAACTTGTCAAAGGTAACTTCATGATAATCAAGATCTGGCTGTAGTGAGTTGCTTCAGTGGAGGCTTTTGCAATTATCACACAAGTTTGAACAGTTAATGCCATATTTCCTGAAACTGCATCCTACTGTAGTACACCTTAGCGAACAGTTACACCCAATTAAAACCAAAGAAATTACAGGACCAGCTTGCAAGTCAGTCTTGATTGGTTGTAATCTACCATCTGAAAGTTTCCATCCATACTCGTCGACTCAGAAGTAGACTCGAAGACTGTGAACATTCGTAGCTGCTCTTGTTGGTCGCAATGACTTGGCCTCAACATACTTTGAGCCTTTTGCAACCTTTTCATTAAAGCGTCTCAGTCGGACATTATTGATGTTTTCCCATCATTACAATTGTACAGACGCACTAAAGCCTTCTCTCAAGCTTCAATAATCTCTTCTGCATTGCTATTCTTGCCAAACACTTCTGCCAGTTTGAGGAAGTTTCTATTGTTCATCACCTTTCGAAAGGATGCTGCCTTCCAAATTCCATGAACACTGGATGTAGAATAATAACCCAGTAGTCCATGAATGAAAAGAATGTTGGAACAGACCACACCTACCAATGATTTCCTCATCTCTTTAATGTTTCAGAATTTCACACATTTTGCACTATCATTTGATTGTGGCGTGAAGAAGATGTTGTAACCATCATCTCTATTGGCATGATAACATAGAAGGACCAATAGGTCAGTGTCATAGTTTCTATGTATGTGCCAGTTCTAGGGCAGTCTTCACAATCAATACGTCAGCGTTTACAGATGCATCGACTACTTTACAACATGCTTCCTTCAAACCCTTTTCCAGCAAGTTGATGAACAATTGTTTGTTTTCTTGATTAGTTAGGAAAACATCCTTTTTAATTTGAACACTATTAAAGGGACAGTGATACATTAAAACAAACAGAGACCACTGCTTGGCGTCGGTGGGTCGCGTCTTTAATAGATCGATCACTTTCATACCCATCAAAGATAATGTTTGCATTTCCATATCTAGTTGTGACATATCTGCAGTATAGGGCACAGGTCTCATCAAATGTGTGATCTTTTTGCTATTGCGTTGAAGCATTGCTCTACCATCTAACAGAGACTGTGTATCTGAAGACTGTGGACCTGATTGTACAGAGGAAGTCAATTCTCATATTGCATCTGCCAAGCCGTTCTTTGCATCTCACAGTAGTCGGTAAGTATAAAAAAGTGCAGAAGAGTAACCACAGAGCTCATACTGGAAATATTCTTGCTGCTTGACGGTTCATTGGTAGATAGCACACACAGTCTCTTGAATAGGAGTTGTGGATCAATCTCAACTGCTTCATCTTAGGTGAGCGAAAGTTGTGACCCGAGTGTAATTGTTTAATCTTTTCTTTTAAAAGTGTACAGGTGGACATTTTCTCCAACCATTGAAGCAATAGAGTTTTGTATGTCCACATTTACAGTTTTGTCACCAGTTACTCCACTTGAAATGATGTGAATGGACGGATCGTCCGTGAAAGGGCCACATGTCTGGAGAAACGCAATGATCTTTCATGTATCCCTCTTATCTCGCTCTTTTCTTGCTGAAGTAACCTCCTAGTGCTGGTCACTAGTGCCATAACGAATGCCTGCTACTTCTTGCATTGTACACTTTATTTTAGCGTACGGTTGCAGTGATAGCGTCCAAACCAATGCTTGAATTTCGTCAATTCATCTGCCCTGAGTAAGACCTCCAGACGTCTTCATGTTTCTAATTAGTATCTGCTCAATAACCAGATCCTTCAACAAGCCAGCTCAGTAGCGATCACTCCGTCTAATCACATGGAATTCTACAAATAATTAAGGTACACTTCAGGATGGCTTTTCAGCAGCCCTGTCATTTGCTACAAATACGAGTAGGCCGACTTTACATATAGGGTTTGTCCTGGCAGCATTTTTCTTACAGTGTAAAGGTGCAATCCACATTTCCCGGGGCGCTCTGTCTTTATAAACAATTGCAGGATCTTCAGCATATCAAGGTATTGAATCCACAATGTTGCTGTTCGCTTGTGAATCATCCCTACTTTTACATGGTTGATACTCTGGGCAATCTTGGTCATAAACGCTGTTTACAGAACATAATTCTATGTCTCAGTCCCATCCAAGAGACGTTTCAATAGCCTATGCGCTTCTTTCAAGTATTCATTTTGATGAAATGACTCTTCTGCATCAGTGTTGGGTTGATCGTCCCCGGTGACATGTGAAACTGGCAAATCATACGCTTTCGATAAAAAAATAGCAGTCAGAGCAACATCCACTAAGAAGTGAGCACGAATGGCTCTTGCAATTGCCTAGCCATTAAGCTTGTGCTTGACTGTGTTTTCAACATACACAAGCTCAAAAAGTTTTTGCACTCAAGAACCTGTCATCAAATGACCAATTGACCTCAGAAATCTTATCTGTGTATAGAACCCACCAAGTTGCAAGACAAATGATTTCAGGTTATAAGAACTAGGCTGTGACTCGACTATCAGCATTGCTTTGTACCAAAGCTGTTGATCAACTGTAAAAATATGTGTAATGCTGTTTTTACTGGCGAAACCACTAAAGTAACATAACGTTGAGTACACGCAGGTTGGGTTACCAGGGTCCATGTCGATCATTGGCAAAAAATGTGGCTGGTTTCCTTTGTGGACTGAATTCATAAGGCCTGACCATGCGGGTCTGGACGGATGTTAAATTAGTGAAATCTCCCAATAGATGTCAACATTAGCAGTGGAATCGACAACTCTCTTGGGCTGGAGCTCTTTAAATGTCACTGGCGTTTTGTCGATATGCTGTGAATCTAAGTACTTGATGTTGATCCTTCCAATTATTGTTATATCTTCTGGAAGGACCTGGCTCCTTGGAACCGATTTTGCTTTAACTTTTCCAGTCATAAAATATGCTATGATGCCCATACCATCGAGTGTGCTGTATCCATCAATACTACTTACATTATGGTTCACATTATCAGCTACGAACTGCACAAATTCAGTTTCAACAGGGGTGAGAGTTTCAGCGTCAGGAACAAGAGCAGCACTTCGTTCGAATTTCTAGACTTCCGAGTAAGATGAAGATAAGCCATGCTTGATCAGAGTGTCAATTAAGAAACTCGATCCTAAATAGTCATGCATTTCCACTCCTAAACCAAACTGCAAATGTGCAAGGAGTACTCTGAGCCGGTATAATCGCTTGACCAACTGATGCAAGGTTCAAAGCATTGTCTTTGCCTGCAAATCTTTTCTCTGAGAAAGATGAACAATTTTTTATTAACATATTCAAGAATAGCATACTTTTCAAGATCATTCTTAGACGGGTAATATTCTGAACTTGTCTGGATAACTTTAATGTCATTTTTGATAAGCTTGGAATCCGTCTCTATGATTCTAATGGCCTCTGATTCTGACTTATCTGTTGAGCTGCTCTGTGCATAGAATTCATGAAGAATAGATATTGCTGTACTTAAGAATGTTATAACATTATGTTTCCCATTAATTTCAGTCACAATTATTTTGTCTTTGAAATGTTACAACACTCGAGATTTCATATATAAGAGACTGTATGGTTGAAAGTCAGGGTCCTCGCGAATTTCCTCCATTTTTTAACAACATCGACAATGATGCGTTGCTCCTCTTCATTTTGCTGCAAATATTTACCAACTTCTAGATGTGCCTGCTTTCTCTCTGAATCCTCTGGTCTACCACGGTTTTGTTTACTAGAAACATTAGCAGAAGCCTTAGGAATGTTTTTATAAGAATCAAAGTTTGCAAAACATGTTCTGTGATAACGTGCTTCCTCTGAAACAAGGTCAGCTACATAACCTATTCAACCTTTAACAGTGAATAACCAACCATCATTATTTCGGACTTTCTCGCAAACTTTAAACACTCTGTCCTAAAACTGAATTATTTCCACATAGGAAACATCAACACCTCTTTTCTTTCTATCAGATTTTGCTCTAAAACCACAAACAGGCAATGCTCCTTAAAGTTAAACATACACAAACGGCAGCTTGAATTGGATAGCATTTCATCATAGGTGAACCTCTTTTTACGGTCAATTTCTATGTATTTGGGCTTGTATCCAACGCCGTCTGAATTTCTTGCGAAGACGTTGACTAATCTGAATTATGATCTTCTCTCTCAGAAGCTTTGTTAATATAATCCATGCCGTTCTGGCTGCCGATCAATGTTTTATCATTACTGAACAATTCATTGTTGCAAATAGCACACTTGTCAGCATCCATAATTATCGGTACTTCAATTTGGTCAACCTGAAATTGTAATATGACCTGATATAAAGCTTCTGTAGTAATACATCAAAAGAGACAAAAATAAGGCATGATAAGTTATAATTATATTTAACTTCATAAAAACTGTTGGTTTTATCAAATTTCACATATTTGGTATTTTTAAAGATGAATTTAAAAAAATTGACTTAAGAGAGGGGATGCTAGAATCGGCGGCAATCTTTAAATATGGCGTTTGTTGAACCCTTTCCGAAAGACTAGTAACTTATCTGAAAGAGAGGCTATTAGTGTCCAATATCCAAGTTAAACACCTTTGTTAGCAATATGTTAGACGTTCAGCCAAAAAATCAGCTTGATTGACTGGACTATTACTCTATCAACTACAGTGTCCTTACAATAGTAATGACTTATCGAAAGATACTTTCAGTCACAGAGGTAAGGCTAAAACTGGACAGACGCATAATGGGTTTAAAGTCTCGCCGTATACATGACAGGGTGGCTTCTGAGTGCTCTGCCCTGTCAAACGGCAACTCGTGATTTCGTCCGGCATCGCTTATTGGATATTAAGAAGCTGCCATTTATATCTAAAGGCTGTTTCTCTATCTGATGGATAAAGAAAAAACAGGCAAATGACAACATACCTTCAGCAGCACATGTAACGTGTTTCGTAGATTCCTATCCATGATAGTACGATACTCTAGCCGGTGCGTCATTACATCTCTCGCCAGAGTTTCCGGAGGAAATATGGAGGCCGTAGCTTGCCGTTAGTTGCCATTTAGACGCAATGCTTATAGTCGCACTTGTAAGACGCATCTCTGGGGTTTCTAGTAAACCCTCCTAGGGGCCTGTCTTACTATACGCATAACCACGGCTGTACACTGGTGAGTTATGTGTGTCGCAACAACGAGGTACAGTATCTTCCGGGGGTTTCTGTTAGGGACCCCACTCTTAGGTCTTGGGTAGAGCCCTGGATCGCATTTAAAGTGCATACACATGTCTTTTCGGAGAACGATATACTATCATCGCTTTTAGTGACCTATCCACTGACCGAGCAATATGAAGAACAAATAATCTATTTCTTTAATTTTTTTGTGAAAAGGGGGACGCTTTCCAAATAGATAACTAGTCAGTTTTCTTGATAGTTGCCGATCAACTGAACAAACAAATTTTAAAAACAAATAATATGTATTTCTTCCACGTTTGCTTTTTTATTTTGTTCTTGAAAACAGAAAACGCTTTCAAAATAGATAACTTGCCTGTTACGGCAATCTCTTAATCACGACCAGTCCACTAAACAAACGATTATTAACAAAAAAGAATATGTATTTTCTTCACTTTTTAAATTTTGTTTTTGAAAACGTAGGACGCTTTCCAATTAGATAACCTGCCTGTTTCGACAATCTTTTAATAGTGACCGATCCACTGAACAAGCGAATATTAAAAACAAATAACATGCATTTATTTCACCTTACTTTTTTAATGGATGACGCTTACCGAATAGAATACATACATACATACATACATACATACATATATACATACATACATACATACATACATATGTAAGATAATGAAGAGTGACAAAAATGAATCGTGGACGAGTTCATTGTGGGTGGAACGTTGAGAAAAAAAGAAAGCGACTTGATAATAGTTAAAAAAGGAGAAGGTTCCGCAGTGCAAGCGATAATTGAAAAGCGGCGGTTTCAGAAACGCGAAGAGCCGGAGCGCTTGGTTTTTGGAGTATCGAAGTACTGGAAGAATGGGAGTTTACCGATGTTCATGGCACCGATGAAGCGTTATTGACTATGGTACCCAAGCCTATCTTGCTGTTAAGCTTACATGTCTGCTGACTAAAAATGGGACGAAAAGCAAGTTGGTATAGTGAAGGAATTCCCTGACTTGTATTCCATCAAACATAATTGGAAGTTCTTTTGGAAATATTGCTTCAGTTAACGCTCGGACAGACAATGCGGAGCGAATTGCTTTCCAATCGGATGTATATATGAACGAGTTTTTAGCGGAAACAAAGTATGTGACCTCAACAAGAAAATGGCTTTTATGAGACAAAAGTAAGTCAAAAGATTTATTTTTATATGTGTGCGTAGCCGGGGTAAATAATCCGGTGATGTGAAATAAAGAAAACCAAAGGTTTTGCATATACATTCTGTTCTTTGTCATTCTTGTTTGGTCAAAAGAACGGATAATGCAACACATACATACACATATATACACACACAAACGAATGAACACAACGCTAAATCAGTAAACGTTTTATTAACATATTTATGTATAAAACATTCAAATATATATAGTAGTGCGTAATTATAAACAATGTTTTAATTTCATGAAAATAAACTTTAAAACAAATTTTTAAAAATTATTTACATGAGAACATTCGTGTATTTGCTCATATATCTTCCTAAATACGTACAGTAAAACAGATTATATTATGTTATACCGTAAACCCACTATTGGTGTGTAATATCTCTTATATCTTGCCACCGGTTTTCTAAAACAGGATCACAACCATTTCTATGTTTGATTTGACGGATAACGTCATAATTATCTGATTTCACCCACTGAGCTAATTACTCTCTTCTATAGTGAGATCATCCTTTATGACGTCATCCATTTTGACCATCATCATGTGGCACGGATAAAAGCAAGCACAATGACAAACGAATACAAACTAAATCGATAAATAAACAACAATGATAATTGATAGAATTTTTGTATATATATATATATATATATATATATATATATATATATATATGTATATATATTTGTATCATTCATTATTGCTATATAAATATATATATATATATATATATATATATATATAAATGTTTTTATTAACTAAACTGCTCCTTGTTTTGAACAACTGAAGATATTGATTTGCTTCCATTTGCAGGTCTAATCAATTTTCACTGACTTACCATATATATATATATATATATATATATATATATTTATATATATATATATATATATATATATATATATATATATATATATATATTAAAATATATGTAAGTCATATAAATCCATACTTTTGCACGCATTGGTTCCACATTCTTCAAATACACACACATCAGCTTTGAAAAAACAGGCGTACGCAATATTTAATTGAAGCGCAGTGACCTAATCGTGAACGATGTTGGAAATGGAATTTGTAGAGTTAAAATCAATTTGATTTTCTAATATGTTCACTTATGTTCTCATTCCAGTTGGAAATGCATTACATGCCAATCCCCATCTAATTCTTAGTAAAATAGAAAGTCACATTTGTATAAGTGTGTTCTAAGAATAGTATGGAACTAGGTTTGATCATTTGACATCACATAATCAACAATTATCGATATGCACTAAAAGAGATGCAATACTAGACGACGGCTGATGATATGTCGTTAACACCTAGTAAAACGTCACCATCTCTTTTAAATTAGACTAGAGTCACAATAGCTAATATTAACGTATGGGTTAGGTTAAATGGATACATATATTTTATAATAATAAAAATTAAAACAAAAACTATGATTGAGAATTCATCATTTACCAAAGATCGACCAATTTAATCATTATTATTATTATTTTTCGTATAAAGAAATTAAAATGGCGAATACCATAAATATATTAGTACACATTAGTTTATTCTGTCTACAACATTTTGTTTTTAGTATACCACGGACTCTTTAAACGATTGTGAAATTCGATGATTGACCAATTCGATGGTGAGAAAACAGACCGTCATAAATAAGTGGTAGAAAAGCAATTCTTATAGGGGAATTATAGCATTTTTTATCGGGGGATTCAAGCAATTTTGTAGGGCTTATAAACATACATGAATTATAGATTTCAAATGTATTTGCTCAACTTTTGATGTAGATTAAAATAAAAAGTAGAGTAAGTTATGATGACTGAATCTTTTAGAACATTTATATTGTAAAATTATTATTAATCACGTACAACATTTAATGAAATCGTCCATGATAAAGACTTAATGTTTCGTTTAGTTCCAACCGTGCACGTTTTAATTATCCGACCTATTCAGATCATGAAGTACAACATACACCTTCTTTGACAATACGACAATAACCGGTCGCGCAATAATAGGACGATACACCGCATATAAAGAATTTAGAAATCTCCATACGCCAGATAATTTCTAAAACGATATTTGAACACTTTCGGAATTTAAAGATTTTCTTTGATATTCAATTCATTAATGTTCAGACTTCGTTAAATGATTATAAACTGTTATGCTAATATTCGTAACATATATAAATATTATTACATACTCCAAAACATGACAATTCCAAACAAATATAGGCATTATTTTAACAAACTTAGAAAAACTGTATTTGAAGTTGTCTTAATCTAATACCTATATAAATATACGTAAAGCCATTTCATGTTTACACATACCTTTCACACACAAGAACACAAATAAGTTAAAAATTTCGACTTTATCCATTTTAAAATAAATTGTTCTAAAATCAGGTGATGTAATCCCGTCGACTAAATCAGTAAATTGTAAACAAATACATTCTAAAAAGTGATATTCAGTTCATCGATCTGAATAATTTTAAGCTGACATTAACAACTACCGTAAGAATATAGCGAATATTTATTGTTTTATAAATAATTAAATTGCTGCAAATATTAACAAATAAATAAAAGAGATATAGTCGTTTTATATATTTCAATATATTTAGATAGCAAGTTTAATTATTGCTACGGAAAAAGAAAGAGTAGTTTTTTATAGTATAGCCCCTGGCAGAGATTTACTATTTTACAAAATTATATTCTTTTAACACTAAAATATAGAGATTGATGTAGAAAGCAACGTACAATTTCCACTGGGTCGCGCTTGTCAGTATCTATTTAGTGCGATGTTTCTTTTAAGGTATTAGGCTATTAATATTTCTTTGAACTCGATTTTACACGAGGTCAACAAACAGGTCAACACAATTTCAAACATTAAGTAAACGTTCTACTTTGTATCAATTGTGAAATACTGATTTAATGTTTTCCGTCACACATTATACAATTAGCTATACTACATGCCGTGTTCGAACCATATCGGATATATTTTGTTCCTTTACTCAAACATACTATTAGAAAAGTAACCGCAATGAAAACATTATGCAACTGATAAACCTCTATGAAAACTGAACATGCATAACAAATAATAGAAACACATAATTTTTTTTCATTGAAGCTCCAATACTAGACTTACATGATAACAATGTCATTTGTACATCTGCTCACTTCGATGTAATTGGCTTGTAGATTACATATAATAAAAACAATCTATGTGTTCTATGCACTGAAACACCAGAGGATACGATATGAGAGTGCAAGCTATGAACATACTCTCAATCTATCACTAAATAATGCTATATTATCACTTTATAAAAATGACGCATAATTTTGTAAAATGAAGCTCCCATTTAACTCAGCTTAAATTTTCGGAATCGTTATAATGTAACATGCTTTCCTCCTAATTCAAACTCAGTCAATGTTGCAGGTAAACAATTTACTTGGATATATGGTACTCCTAAGAACCGCAAGAAAGTAGAAAAGGAAGATTCACCCGTATGGAAAACAGAACAAAAGAATAGGTAGTAAAAATAAGTCGATCATTTGTTTGTGAGAACCCTGTCATTGGCTAATTGAAAGATTAACTCGTTAGAGGGAATAGCACAGAATCTGATTGGTTTGCAAGACTAAACATGACGTGTATATATAATCACTGTTGAAGTAAATACTTAAAATTGATACATAAAATAGTACATTTCCTTATAACATTTTATGTCGATACTTGAAATAGTATATATATATGCATACATATATATATATATATATATATATAAATATATATATATATGCATATATATATACATATAATTATACATAAATATATATATAAATATATATATATATATATGCATATATATACATATAATTATACATAAATATATATATATATATATATATATATATAAAGAGTTGGATTTACTTACTAGATACTAAATTCAAGTATATTCGCCTTCTCTGTACAATGATTTGTCAGGACCTGACACGACGATACATCACCTTACAAGAAAACTCTGAACAAATATAAAAAATAGCATAGTATTCGAAGCTCAAATAAGACCTGATCGATACGGCTATAGACTGTTTTGGACGAGGAATTGTTCAACTTCTTCTAGTGATGTTACCTCGAGTAACAGCACTTAACTGGATACTCCACCAGACTAGATGAATGCTTGTTGTGGAAGTCGATTAGACACAAAAGATACACTCTAACATAGCGAATTCGTCAGTTAGGGAAGGAAAATTAATGTTGTGCACTTTTTGAATAATTTAACGTTTGAGAGGTTAAAGAGAACATCAGTTGAACATTCGAATATCTATATACTTAATATACAGATCAAGTGGGTACCCCTCAAAAATGTCACTTGGTTTCTAATACTTTACACTGAAGTTACATATAAAAAATATTCATATGATTATAGTCTGATAAGGCAGGGTTACGCAAGAACTGTTAAACCTAACGTTGTGTCCTTATTAACTTGCCTTCCTATTGTTTGATTCAATGTGGAGAAAATCTAACTCCCTGATAGGAATACCTTTAGATGGAACATACATTGACATTGGTTTAGTCTAAAATGTTTCCGCCTTAGAATGGATACTACAATTTTATTCTACACAGAACAACTTGACATTTTTGCAAGGATTTGGATGTTAAAATAATGTTAAAAACTAAAGGGAAATAAAAGAAAAAAATCGAAATCATTATTTAATGTTGTGATATCTATTTCTATTCTATTTTAATTTTCAGATAATTTATTTTAGTGAGATTACGTGGAGAAACTGTTCTTTAAATATATTGGCACCATTGGGAGCTTTCGGATGAAATTTAAATAATAATTTTAACTTAGCTAAATTCATACCGATATGTTAAAGTAAACACGTTTTTAATTTAATTGGATTGATCAATTTATTCATTTTGGTCACCTCGTGTTCACATAATGATGAGTCATACTAAAAAACGTAAGCATAAATTAACTATTTCTCTATTTTATTGTATTTTCAATATCATGTTCGTTTTTTATATTTATTGTTTTCTTTTGATATTGTTTTACTTAAATTACTGCGATTTCTTATCTTTTCCGTATTAAGTGCGTGTGCCTGTACGAATTTATTTTTACCCAATTGTTTGTCGGGCGCCATTTGACAAAGTCGAATGCTATCAATCTAAAACGAAATCAAACAAAACAAATGCACATTTCTATGAAGACGAACGTCGCAAACAAACTTAATGAGAATCGCCCATCAGGCGTTAGGATTAATGTTTGTAATTTTAAATCATATTTAATGCATATTCAATTAAAACATTTAAAAGGAAAGTGTTTTATGCACTTTATTAACGATAGATTCATGCTTAAATCTCGAACGCATTATTTCTTAAGTTTATCTTAATACTATGAGTGTGTAAATGCTATTTAGGATAACACGAACAGAAAATACTCCAGACATTTTTTTGTTGTCATTATTGACAATGAACTCTATTAATTCTCTTTCCTCTTTTTCATCTTCTTCTTCCTAATATAATTATTATCATAATTTTATTATTATTATTGTTATTATTGTTATTATTATTATTATTTTTTTTTAATATTGTTATTATTATTATCATTATCATTATCATCATCATTATCATTATTATTGGTATTATCCTTATTATTATTAAGTATTCACTAAAAGTCCTAACAGTCCTGAATATTCAATGACTATAACTGTGGTGTTTATTGGAGTCTGAGTGACAAAGAGTATCCACAGAGTACCAGTAATCTCTACCTCTTTAGATTACCATTGCAAATTGCTTGGCGTTATTAAATAAACACTTACCACTGATTTCTCGCTGGCAACGACCATTGGTCTTCCCTGGAATGAGGGTGACAATAAACTTTGAGTTTGTTCCCAGTACTCTCTGCAGCTTTCAAATGGAGGTCTGGTAAGTGCTCTTCCGTATCGATCCTTCCATACTCTGACCTTTCACGACGATTTTGTGTGTTATCAGCCGAAGTTGATGCTATCGCATCTGTAATTTGCTGGGATGTCGATATCTCAATTTGTTTATTCTCTTCTTATTTATAATGATCCTTTTTTATTTTGTTGCTTAAATGTTTATCTCTTCGTATTCAACATTTTCATATATAATACGGAGCTGGGGACACTTAACAACACATTAGAATACACTATTTATGCTTTTCAAAGAAACCTACGGGAAAGAATATCGAAATCAGCTAACCCAGGCAGTATTGAACCAAATACTTTCACAGTCGCACTGAAGCGAAAGAAGGCTGGCATGCTTTGGGCATTTACTGAGACTGTCGTCAGAAAAAAGCTACACGTCAAGCACTTAAGCCTTCATAATGACTTCCAAAGATGTCATGGCTCGTCCGAGTTATAACAGACTTTAAATCACTTTCAGCCGATCGATTGTAAACCGACATGAGAAAAAAAACATTATCTCCGAAATTTGATGTCCCAACATGAATGACTGGAAATGTGTTGTTAACAACATGCCGTTAAACAGGTTAATGTCTATGCAGTGATGCTGCTGATACTGCTGCTGCTGCTGATGATGATGATGATGACGATGATGATGATTTTCGTTCAATACTGACCCTGCTTTGTTTTTGAAAGATGTGTCAATATACTCTCATTAATCTGTTTGCATAATTTTAAGATCTATTCTTTCGTCTGTTGCACATTTTCTGTTTTTCTAGGTCTTCTCTATCCATTGAATTCTATTAAGTTTTGGCTTGTGTTGCTATTAGGATCGTTTCCATTTCTTATTTAAGCTAACCGTGGTTTTCTTTACTCATGTACAAGCTCGTTGGTTCCTCATATAAATAGTACATTGTTGTAAATAATCTACCCATTTCAATTTCCCGGTCTTTAGAGTTTCCGTTTTATGTTTCCCCCTATTTTTACCATTGTCGCTACTATTGATAATTCCTCTCTCCTGTCTATTTTTTACATCTATTTGCATTTCGCCTATGCTTTCTTATATTACATTGATATAATAAATATATTATCCCGTTTTAACATGCTTCCTTATTTAATTGACATCATAATCATTTGTCTCAGCTATCAAGAGAGTAGTAATTATAGCTTCGTGCTTGTAAGATTTCCCCCTATAGTCAATAGGCAGGGTATCGATCTGTGTTGCTTAAAATTGATCCCTTACTTGCGGAGCTTTCTGGATAAACATCCTTTGTCTTTCAGACATCCATACTGATATGTCTTTTTGTACTTATAGACCTTTAATATCTTCGAGATGTTTCATCTTTCGACATTTTTAGATAAGGATTCGTAGGTTTTATTATTTGAATTACTCGGACAACACTTTCCGTCGTGGATATTATTCTCACAACATTTCTGTCGATGTAACCTCCGATCTACTTCATGTACGTTTTGCCGAATTCGTGTTTTTAATGTCGAACTTGAGCATATATACATAATTTAGAACGGAACCTTTATTTAAGGCACTTAGGTAGGTTAGCCCCGTTCTGTCAGCGATTACATGGTAAAAATCTTTAGTAATTACTAATTAGATTCTTATCATCACTTTTCCGAAGGATTGAATCTTCATCCTCCAGAAGACTGTCGCCTAGAACTGATTATTCTTAGCACTGTATCCGTTGCGGCACAGGCCCATATTACATTGGCCGAAACATTGTGATATAACACCCACTTCGAGAATAGTAATTTGAATTATCCAAATGATACAAACTAGTATTTCATGTAGAGCAGATAATTCTACACCGGAATTTATGTATTTTGTTGTGGTCAGTTTGCAAATTGTCTTTATGTCCACTTCATAATCTATATCAATATCAGTCATTGGACTTCATTTAATTTCCTAAGGGTTTTCCTTCATGTTTTCCATCTATTCCGCATTTCTATTGTGATATTTTTGTTTATCCATATGTGCTTTGCTTTTGACCCTTACGATCGTTTACGTTTTGGTAAAATTGGCTTTTAGTATTTGAAAATGTTATGTTTTGTTTTACTATTTCCTCAGCCAGTTTTTCTCGTTTTTTTTTGCTCTATTTCTGTATGTGTCATTTACTATCTTTCTTTTTTCTCATCCGTATTTTTATTTGTCGTGATGTTTATCGTTTCAACATCATTCACATCAGATTTAACCTCTTATTTTTTATTTTTTATTTTGGATCCAATCTGTTTCCTGATCCGGGCGTTGTTGATTCACTTTCTGGTCTGGAGTTTCTTCCTATCATTATACATTTGATCGTTTTCTTCTGTCTATAAATCTCTCATTAATCATTATTCGCCCTTCAACTATTATATAGTGCTCTACATCTTTATTTTCTCTTGCCATTTAAATGCAATTAGATTTGTAGTTAGAGACTCGTAGACGTTATTCAAATTACGAAAGGGTGTTCTAGTTCCGCCTTGCTGTTATCAAAAAGGCATCAATCTCTCCTGAACCCATTAGGTAGTCGGTTTGACACTTACAGAAGGATGGACAAAGTTGTAACGGATGAACAATAACTTGAATAGAATAAAATCACATAAATTGTAAATCCTGACAGAATCAAAATGCTGTAACCATTTCAATGGTTACAGAAATCAATACCGCAAATCGTATGAGTAAATAAACACAAATTATTTAGTCCAATTATAATTGACTCCATTACATATTTCGCAACACTCTATTAGAGTATCTATATGTATTTGTTTCGCAACTACGCAACTACGGCAGTTGATTAACACAACGAACGTCGGACGTCTAATCTCACTGATGCAGTTGATACACACTCACTTGATCTTCCGAACATACTCCTTTTATTGTCCAAGTGTTCATCATCAGCCAATCGGTGGTCAGAAAAACAGTCACGTGAGGCCTGACGTCATCGCTCAATAATAGTACAAAAAACCACAGCCGCCATTAATCTAATTTCCGCCCTCCCCGCGATCATCCCAGCAGGTAAGACAACACGCGCAGACACGTGGTCGCTTTTTTCCTTCATTCTTTTCGACTTTACACTCCCCTCTGGTCTCAAGATCACACATGCGGCATGGCGGCCGCGGTCGTTTGTTACGGGCACTCCTACGGAGGGGGATTAGCTGGACTTCTTCATCTTCATCAGATCTCTTAGGAGGGGTAACAGATCTGTCGCCATCAACGTTGCCAGCAGTCATTCCATCAAGCTGGGCTCCATCGTCATTGGGGCTTTCAGAAGTGGCGCTGGAACTATCGCCATCTGTGCTGAGGTTCTCAGCCATGTCATCACGGCAATGGGGCATAGGTCGGATCCACATTTCATCATTGGATGATTCATCACTTTCGCTGTTCGATATTTGGTTTGTATCAAGGGCGGGCCGGACATCCTTCACATGCCGTGGAGTACCATCAACCAGCACAGCCTGCTCACTAATTATGCCGGTGATCCGTCCTCTTCCGAAACTGGTCGTACATCGGTTACTGGGAGGCCTTACCCAGACGGTGTCCCCCAACTTGTACCGTCCCTGCGTCCTCTTCTGATTAGGCAGGCAGGCGTCAATGCCCTTAACACGCACTCGATAGCAATGTATCGCATTAGCAGGTGCACTTTCAGCAGTCGCGTCATCCTTTGGTGTCGTATTGTATCTATATACTGCCTCTGCAATCGTACATTGCTTCCTTGCTGCTATCCTCTTCACACTTCGGTGGCACCGCTCCGCTATACCGTTGCCACTCGGTACATATGCACACCTGTGTCTAAGCCGGATCCCCCACTCGTCTACGAAACGCCTGAATTCTCCGCCGCAAAAGGCTGTGTCGTTGTCAGTGAGAATCTCTTCAGGTGGCCCCCGTTCGTAAAATATGGACTCTAATTGACGAATGACACTAGCCGAGTCCTGTCTTGTTAACAATCGCCAGATCGCAAACCTCGTTGGTCCGCAATCGATCAGTGTGAGGAAGTGCTGACCACCATAATGGGTTATGTCCATGCCCAGTCGGCTCCAATTCTCGTCGACTTCCAGCCGACCTTTCTGCCATTTGGTGGGAGCAGGGTCGATTGACTGGCATATTTGGCATTCCTTGACCACTGCTTCTACTTTGCTTTTGGACACTGACGGGTTGGTTAAGCGTACAAAATAATACGTCCGTCTCACTCCGGGGTGTCCACTGTCATGGTGTACCTTCTTGATTTTATCCGTCTCCTCAACAGAGGCAGCACATAAAGACCCTGGTTCGGCTTCTTTCTTCATTGCGTCGAACCATCTCTGGGGCACACGGGTAAGTCTATCGGCAAGATTGCAGGTTGAAGTGACAAGCACCGCATTCACCGATAGGTCGTACTCTTCCACCAACTTCCTTATTGTCTCCAACCGTCGTCTGATTAGCATTTCGGTAGCCGCCTTGGTGCGCACTCTCGCTTTGCCTGTTAGTGTGTCAAGTATCCAGTGGTATACGCACAGCGAATCTGTGTGTATGCATAATTCTTTGACTTTCCACTGGAGTGCCAAGTTTATTCCTTTTGTTACCGCATCCAACTCCGCCAGGTTGATGTGAGCAGCATCATCCATTGGTCGCAACCAGCAGGCGTCCTCAATCACGGACCCGTTCATCTCCAATAGCGCCCCGATCGCGAGGGAGCTCGCATCCACCCACACATTTAGCCTGTCTCCCTGGACGCACCAATCTCCTTTAGCGGGGTCCTCCTGCTCGACTCTTGTGATGGTCTCCTTCACCATGCGCAGCAACAAATTGTCCACCGTCTCGTCATCCCAACATTTGGTAACTGCACTTGCCCTCCTCTTCATGATGGCTGTCGCGGCCCGAGTCCATCCACCTACTGGTAGGTGTCCCACCAGTTTTCCACACAGGGAAAATATAGCCCGCCTCGTAAGGACATGGGGCACTTCAGGAAGTGCAGTTCCGCGCCTCCACTTCAAGGTCCCTCGCTCCTGTTGAACGCTCAACCCTAAGACACGAGCGCCATCCTCCAAGCGTTCTGGATCCTTACACATCAGTTCAAGTTCGGCTAGCTTGGCCCTCACACGTGATGACGGCACAATGTCTTCATCCACGTATATGTCGTCAAGGTATGCTGATGTCCCTTCTTTTACGGTCTTATCCTGTGACAATGCAGCATTGACAATCGTCTTCATTATTTGGGGCGCAACGTTCAGCCCAAAGCCCAGTCTTGTGAGACAATACCTTCTACCGGCAAACACTACCGTCTGAAACGGCCACATTGTCTCGTTAACTCGGACCTGCAGATATGCCCTTCTCAGATCCAACAGGGACACATTAGAACCCAGCTGGCGCCACTCTCGTAGTTTGCTAGCACATACGTCAGCATCAGCTGTAAACGCATCGACATGCGAGTTCAGTTCTCGGTAATCCATTACCGGCCTGACTTTGGCTTTGTTGTGCTGATTGACCGCCATTAATGGGATCAGACCCTTAGGAGGTCCAAGTTTTTTGTATGGGTAGGGAATCAGCCAGCCATCCTCGATCCATTTGCGAAGTTCCTCTTCGTACGCGGGCCTCATGTGGTCGGGCACATGGTATTCAGTTATTCCATTCTGCAGTTTGGCTGGTTCACTGTTTTTCGACCACTTCCATGAGGCAGTCCAAACCCTCTTTTGCTCGTCAAATTCGACGCTGAAGTCTGGTTGGTCGATCCTTAGCGCAGCACACACTGGGGCTTTCTCCTGAAAATGTACCGCCCCTGTCACCGTTATATGGACACTACCAAGGGCTCTGATGGCATCATATCCTAGGAGCAGGTCAAAACTCAGGGGTTTTTCGAGCACTACCAGCGCCTCTAGGTTAGCGGAGCTTCCATTTTTCGTCCGTATAGTTACATTGCCCACGCCGCAACATGTGCGCGTCTCTCCACTGATGGTAGTCACTCTGACGTTCTTCTTTCTCCAAATGTGGCAGAGATCTGCACATACGATAGTGCGGGAGCACCCGGAATCGAGGAGTGCTGAGCACAGTGTTTCGTTGATATATATCGGGATGATCGGCAGCGTCTCATTTAATTTCTGCGTGGGGAAGAGGTCGACGCTGACACCTTGTCCCCGGTTCCGTTTCCCGGACAGTCTTGAGCTATATGGCCAGCTTCCTTACACAGGTAGCAGCGAACAACCATTGCTTGTTGCCGGCAGTTCCTTGCGATGTGGCCCTGTCCATTGCATCTGTAGCATACGATTCCACCACGTGGACCGGGTCCTTGATACGGTTTCTTATTATTCGGTGTGGACTGAGCAGCAGCAATTACTGGTTCCCTCATTTCGGAGTAATTCTTCATTACAGTCCTGGCCCGATCGACTAGGTCATTAAGGGGCAGCGAATCTGCACTTGAGCTAGCTCGTAGTAGTTGCTTCGCTCCTGTCGGGAGTCCCGCTAGGAATTTGCATGCTAAGGCCCGCTCAGGCAGTCCACCAAACAACACTGTCAACTTCGTCAGCTCTGCCAAGTACACGTCGACCGTTTCGCCCGGACGTAAGGTCCTTGCCTCAAGTTGCTCCCAAGCAGTGGTGGGGTCAATCGCAAACGCCTTGAACAGTGCCGCCTTGATTTTCTCGTAGTCCTGTTTGCCCTCATGGCTGAGCTGTTGATACACCGCAAAGGCGCCGCCGGACAAGCGCAGAGGAACAACATGTTCGAGGTTTTTTACGCCAGACAAAAGGCAATGTAATTCCACCTTTTCCACCCAGTCAATTACCGGGTTCGATCCATCAAACTCTGGTATTAATTTGAGGTCAATTTTTTCCCCCATTTGGCCGAAATAGCTTGTATTTGTTTCGCAACTACGCAACTACGGCAGTTGATTAACACAACGAACGTCGGACGTCTAATCTCACTGATGCAGTTGATACACACTCACTTGATCTTCCGAACATACTCCTTTTATTGTCCAAGTGTTCATCATCAGCCAATCGGTGGTCAGAAAAACAGTCACGTGAGGCCTGACGTCATCGCTCAATAATAGTACAAAAAACCACAGCCGCCATTAATCTAATTTCCGCCCTCCCCGCGATCATCCCAGCAGGTAAGACAACACGCGCAGACACGTGGTCGCTTTTTTCCTTCATTCTGTTCGACTTTACACTATATAAGAATAGTTACACTTAGTAGTCATATCTACAATATAAATGAGGTGTCGATATCTATCTATTTTACTGAATGTCAATATATCTGTATCATTTGGATTTATTAGACTGCTATTCTCACGTTGAGTGTTATTCTCACAACGTTCCCGCCGATATAACTTTCATGAATGTTATCAGCCTTCGGGAATCTTTCTGTCGAACTCGGGAATCCGCAGGAAACCTCGAACGGAACCTTCTATCAAATGCACGGAGGCAGCATGCTCCCGCTTCGTCAGTCATGCCCGTGAAGAAGTCTCAACCAATTCGCAATTGTAGAAGAGTTTCACCATAGCTGACGAAATGAGAGCATAAAAACCATGTATATTAATTTAAGAGTTCCGTTCGAAATTGTGTACAAATTCCACAGTTCAGCAGAAAGATTCCTGAATTCGACAAGATGCACCTAAAGGTCTGAGGTTATATCCGCTGACATTTTGTGAGAATAACACCCAATATGAGAACAGTAGTCCGAATAATCCAAATAATACAAAATACCAATTCTCATCTCATAAACTCAAAAACATAATGTATATCTGTCTATTCGTAAATCGTACTGAAACAATGCCCTATACCAAGATAAGCCACAAATCTTATCGACTAATACACTAGTGGTATTACTTTTGTATTGTTTTTATTATTTATAGGGGACGTGTTTGTATGGTATTAATGCATTGATGATCTCTTCTTCACTGTTAAACATTTGATGCAAATCTTATAATGTTTCAATAATGTGTTCTATAGTAGCAGTCCTGAGTAGGATGACCTTAAGAAGTATATGTGGAGAGGTTAAGAAGTTTAAACTTGAAAGACATAGGAATATGTGACCGGAAGACGAGAAGTGAAAGTATGGGACCCCGTGGCGAACTGGTATGATATTCAGTTAATTTGGAGGCAAACACCCAGATGTGCTTAAAATAGTCAACTACTGATTGTCCTTCTCTATTTTTATTTCTCTGTCCGAATACTGTACCTGGAACAGAAAGATAGGTATGTCTGGTAAAAACGCATTCGCATTTATTAACTGTAAATAACGTAGACACAGTCATACAAACAAACGTTTTAATAATTTCCTAATATTGCCCGGAGCGTTTCCAACGATCGGGCAGTAGTAAGAGTTTGTAGTCTTTATTGTCATTTTTTTTACTTTACGTTTCATGACACAATCATTATTTGTATATGTATCAAGTTATAATCTGTTGGGAGAATATCGAATAACTATGGGGAAAGGGTATAATGTCATACCTCTCATAACCTGATAGTTATGCGATGCATAAACATTCATTAACTTGATGTGGAATCGATTTTTACACTTTACTAAACGTGCACTGAGACATCGAAATTTTGACAAATTACTACAACTGTACTCTGTTATCAAGAATCGTTTTCTCTGTGTCAAGTATTGCTATCCCTATTGCAAAATTAAATGTTAGAGAACCGACGCTGAAAATTCGATAGCGGTTTATCAGAATTCTTTTTGATATCATTGGCTTATTAATTTGCATTACAGTGGAAATCGTATTTTAAAATAGCTCTCTGGGGTTAGCCATAGTTATTTGAGGGTTACAGTTATTTAATATGCTTAAACTCTGAATATATTACTATCGTATACGTAAGTAAATAAATTAGCATTAGTCACAATATAACTTGGGAAATGTGTCAATGACATATTTGTAATACGTCTTATCGTATGCAACAATCTAATATGTTGTGAATTAACCATTTTTTAAAAAAAGAAACAAGTAGAATACAATCAATCGAGAAAGGGTTTTCTTTAATTTGATACTGAAATAAATATAAAACTGATATCAGCTGTAACCATATATCTGTTTTTCTGTTGAAAAATATAATGAAATGGTCAAACATACATCGCCGTTACTCATATTAATAAACTGTTTTGGATTACTGTTCTTATATCGCTTTAAATTGAACAGTTAATTTAATCCGCTAAGAGAGACTGTTTTTTTATTATACGTTCTGTATAGTTTAAAATTATCTCATATAAGTGAGTCTTTTTTCTAAGTTATTTGAATAGAAATTGAACTCAAGAATATATCTTAAACTAACACATGTATTAAGTAGGCTTATTTATTTTTTAAAATTATTTATTTCTTCATAAATTTGGGGATAGAAATCAAGCCTATATTTCTTAAGCTTGACACAGTGTAACAGACAATTCAAATTACCGATTATACTGTAAATCATGAGTCTCTAGACATAACATGCACTTTTCGAAGCATGCACGCACTTAAACGTCACGTTTTTTAACAAAAACATACGCACATAAAAATGGCTAATATCGTACATATGGCCGCATGTACGTAAACAAATATATGTAACACCAACATGCAAATGTATGCATACACTAAAACACTTTTACATAACTCAATGACTCTGAGGAATTCTCATTTTATCGAATTGGAATAATAATGTTTCGAAACTATTGTTAATATAATATTTCATGCCTACTAATATTCATGTATATTTGCTTTTTTTCATGGTTGTGTGGGAAATATGTACATATGTCATTATATATATATATATATATATATATATATATATATATATATATATATATATACACATGTGTGTTTGTGTTTCTAGTGTATACTTGTTTGAATTAGTACGTATGAACTGAGCTTCATATACGTTTCATATTAGTGTTACACTCACACACACACACACACATATATATATATATGTGTGTGTGTGTGTGGCTTTCTCTGTTTATTAGTGTACATTTGTTTTAATTAGTACGTATTAAATGATGCTCGTATACGAAGCATGTGGGTGTTACATATATTTATTTGCATACATGTGGCCACATGTACGGTATTATTGGTTCCGTTTAATCACCGATACATTTATCTTGTCTACGGACACATGTATGTCCGTTTGTCACAATATGGCATGTATAGGCCTATGTTATATATGATTTGAGGTGTTTCTTACGCTGCTATATGTCTAATATATAAGGACGAGCGAGGGTGAAATAATATTGATTATTTACCTACATTTATATTGTATAATATATGCTTATATAAGAATCAAACAATAAATAACATATCAACCAGGATAAGTGCGAAAGTCTGACACCTGTGAATAATGTACATCATAGCGACACTTTAGTTAAAGTAAATTTTCAAATACGTACCGTCCATTTACCATACTTATTTTTGATTCAGTGCAAAACATCCTAAAAACACTCACGTTCTCGGTGATCAAATGGATTACGAAGAAAGACAACATACCTGGAAATAGAGAAAATAACAACACATAATAATACATAAATATATGAAGTAAATTGATTATTCAACTTTGACAAAGACATTTATCAAGAATAGTAACAACATAATAAAACGATCAATAATTGATTTTATCATTGATTCGTGAATCAGAGTATTTTTCTCTATTTCCTTGGAATTCCATTATTCTCGAATCCCATCGACAATTATGGATAGTTTTTCATTAATACTCAATGGGACTTTAACTCGTCTTGGCGATTCCATAGAACCTGTTGATATCCATTGAATGAATAAAAGACAGTGCGTAACATGAGAACGGACAATATATAAAAATAGGTAAGTAAACAATCATAAGAAGGTGGAAAAAGAATAGGAAAACCGAATAGAAAGTAATACGTATGAAGTAAGAGAAACTACAAAGACATAGGTAAATAAGTAATAGAAAGACATAAATCAAGGGAGAAGGAAAGCACGAATAAAAGACAGTAATAATCTAAGTGTGGCGTAACAGAACATAGACGGACAAGAAGAAATAAAAAAAATAAGCGGGAAGAAGAAAGGATTCGTGGAAGATAAGAGGAAATACAAGAAAAGCGTTAATAAAGTAAAAAGTAAAAAGAGCAATGTTGCTTTATTTACTACTATTACGATTAATACACATTAATGCAGACGATTGCGTATTTTTCGTTAATATATATATATATATATATATATATATATATATATATATATATATATATATATGTATATATATATACATTTTAGACGCACATACCAGTAATGCATTTACACATGTTTCCGGCTCTTAGCTGCCATCAGCATGACTAACGTAGACAAATATAGAACTTTAAGTATTTATGTCGATAGAGTGGCGTTTTACCTCCGATCCATGACGCCTTGCCTGGTAATAATGTACGGTTTTTATCAGCTTAATATTTAATAGATTTTTTGCAATTGTTTTTAATTGTTGACGGTAGTGTTTGCATCATGAGGCAGATACAGAGGAAAAAAGAAAAAAAACTTACATTAAACACTGTACTTTTGAAGAACGTAGAATTTACCGTAATATTGTTGATGTGTATATGCTACGTTGTTAAATGTTAACATTTACTGAACTTTTACTTTGAAACGTTTTTTTATTTAAAAATACATGCAAATTATATATACTTGTACAAACTCTCTCTCTCTCTCTCTCTCTCTCTCTCTCTCTCTCTCTATATATATATATATATATATATATATATATATATATATATATATATAATCAAGCATATAGAAATATTAAATCCCGCATTTATGAACACAAAATGGACCTCAAATACAAGAACCCCACTAACGCACTAGTCATACACAGAAACACTTTTACCCAGAATCTGGGCTTTACAAACTTCACCCTCCACAAAGCCGAATACTCTCTAAAAGAAGTGGCCCCTCATAACATCACCAGCACAAATAAACACCGACATGACTGAGAAAAAAATGAATCCTCCCTAGTTCTTCCCAATAATTCTATATAATTTTCCTTATTGAAATCTGACATAAAAATAGTAATATCAACCTCTTAAACAATTAAGTATTTACTCAAAACCAAACCACCGCCTCCAACTACATCCTAAGGACACCTCTTCTCTAGCCAACATATAAAAAAATAAATGTCCGATGTTTTATTAGTTAAACGGCCAGAAATATAAAATCCCGAATTTACGAACACAAACAGGACCTAAAACACACCAATTCCACTAACGCACTAGTCATACACAGAAACACGTTTACGCACAATTTTGACTTTAAACACTGCTCACTCCTCAATACCAAATACTCTCTTCTACATCGCAAGTGCATCGAAATCACTATAATACTTACCTCGTCACCATCTAACGTCAACCTCAGAATCGTATCTTATTCCTTAAGCGAACATCTGGTAAAATATGCATTAAAACAATGCAATATATCGCCCACTGCTTGAAAAACTGCGATCCCGGTTAAAGTAACTTTTAATTTTTCTACATTTAATCCATAATTCTATTTATTACCATTTTCTTCTCTTCTTTCGTTCTCCTCCCTCCCCCATTTTAACGTCTCTGCCGCACGCGTCTCATTATTGTTTTTCGAATAGTTAAACATGGGCCAAAAACATGCCGTTTTGCGTTCTTTCTTCTTCCTGTGTTTGTACCGTTACCGTTATCGAATAAATTTAAAATCTTCAGTTTTTTTTAAGATGTTCGTTGATCCGAACGAAACCGATAAAATCTCTCGTTTCTGTATGATTGATTCATGTATTTAAATTTGTTTTTCCGTTTCTATATTTCGCGCGCACACACATATATGTATATATATATATAAATATATACAGCTATATATATAATACATATATGTACATTCGAATAGTCAAAGGAAAAATCAATCCATAGCTATACTTTTCATTTTATCTTGCAATTTTTACATCTATCGTAAAACACCACAACCACACTTTATCTCCGTACTTTAACCTAGCTCACTCAATCAAAGAACAATCAAAGCAACATACTAAAAGCAATTAAAATAATAAAAAATCACACTCAACCCGAAAACCATAAACGCATTTTAACCTCATCCAAACTCAACCAAAACATGATACAAGGGGTCACAAAATTTAACAAAGGAAGATGTGGAGTTTGTAACATAATAAGACAGGGAATATCATACACATTCAAAAGCCAAACACACACATTTAAATTAAAAAAAAACACTTAAACACCACCTCCAAAAGTGTAGTCTATATACTAAAATGCGCGACATGCAACACGCCTTATACAGGCGGCACCAGCAACATTAACACTAGAGTTGTCTTGCATAAAAGTAACATAACAATTCCAGAAAACATAAATGTATATGTTTCACAGTATACACACTGAAGCAGCACATGTAAATTCATGGTCATGTTTATCTTTCAAAAACAAGATAGTTCCTATCTTCTTGCACAAAAAACACACACTTCATATCTAATTCACTCCAGCATTGGACAGATCATAACACAACTCACACAACATATATATCACATACCTTACATATATTTACAAGGGAGTGTGGGTGCGTGTATGTAGATGTCTGTATAAACCATAACACATATACACACATATGCATATACGCATCCACATACATAGAACTGATACATAATACATCTATATTTGTGTATATATATACATTTATAAATGGGTGTTGGTGCGCGCGTGTGTGTTAAACAAAACATATATACGCGTCCACATAGCTGCGTACACAAAGTAGAACTAATGCACGTACCTAAATACACATACGCCCAACACACACCCACTCCACGCGCACACACACACGCAGACACATGAAGTACGGGGACCATTAAATATAAACAACACTCATAAATTTCAAGGGCACTTCTATCCATCATCGGAAAAATTGACTTAAATGAACTTAACAAACACACCCGAAAATGAACCAGAGAGATAAAGGTAAGAACACGCACGCCTGCTAAAAAACACACACACAGCTTTAACCCAGAGAAGTAAAGTATATGAGCACACACACATACACGCATGCGCAGAAACGACAAACTGTTAAAAGCAAACCCCCTTTTTCAAACGAAAAGAATATCTGAAGAGAGCGCAGATGCGTTAACCTCGTTATAAAATGAACTAAATAAACAATTAAAAAAAAAACGTTTTTTTCAATTTATAAATGATAGTAGTCTCACTCGCTGTGATACAGTGAAACAGTCGGTATGTGGATGAATATATATATATATATATATATATATATATATATATATATATATATATATATATATATATATATATATTGCACGATTTCGTTGCTGTCTCCGTAGCCAAATTGGACATGCTCAAGTTTTCTCCAGACGAGTATTTTTTCGTTTTATTTGAGTATTCTTTGTGATTCAACCGGTTATTTGAAATCCACGTCATATGCATTTCAAGCTATTATTTAACCCGCTTGGAAGAAATAATAACATATTATAATGTTTTTTTGATCACTTTAAAGTCTTACAATTTCAAGTCTGTCTATTACTTTTACATCAACATAAATTCGAAAAAATAACATTATTACCTAACATATATTAATAATCAAATAAGAGATAAATATATTAAATAAAAACTTAAATTCATTGCTTAAATAGCTGGCAGCTATGATATGTGCAGCATTTCTGAATCAGATTAGGTATTCCAATTACATCTATCTGGAAACACATTTTAGGGTACGCCAAACGACTCCCAGATAACGCTTGATATGTGGATCGAGTTTAATATGAAAATAACCAGCGACAATTTCTACAGTTTGCATGTGTTAGTTATCTATGATATCAGGATGTTATACAGATATTCATGACTCATGTGTATTTAGTTTTTTTCTGATCCCATTATTTTAATGGGTATATTTTTTGTTCGCTTTAATTTTCAAAAATATATCTCCCTACTACAGTTGATCATAATTTGTAGTAAATGAAAGAGTATTCTTTATTACTTTAGAAAAAAAATAAGAATCGCGCGGATACTGTGTTTCAGGGCTTCTTCATTTTCGATATATAAGGTATGTGATATCAGCTCATGAGAATGCTGCAAATGAATCAAAGCTTCAGCAAGACTCTTTAATAGATCAGCCCTTTGAATTGGTCAAAGTTTAGTATCAGTTATTTTATCAATCATTGACATGCACATCTTTCTAGACTGAGCAGCTATTTGGCCCTAATCATTTTGGGAAGCTACATTTCCCCACATAAAAACAAGGTAACTCTGACCTCGTGGGGAGACAAGTAAATAGATAATCTCGAGAATAAAATACAACAATATCTCATTTCTTGAAATGAGGCCCAAATATAAGCGCTGTGATACGTAGAAACTGAGATATATATGTCACTATACTAAATTAGCACTGTATATAGAATGTGCCAGCGCCTACCTAGCTACATAATATACCACTTTAAATATTATTCAAAAGTTAAGGTGTGACAATAAGTTCGCGCCTTCTACAGACTAGGAGTCTAAAGTATTCGAAAGGCAAAGAAGGTTATATTCCTATTAAAAATGAGTACAACATTTTCCAATGTTACCTAAGAGTCAATATAAGCAATTACTTTTCGAAATCTGAATCTAGTGGAGTGGTATCATTTTAATGATTTTTGACGATTCTTACTTGCAAAAGTTATTCATATTTATCGGCTGTAATATGTTTCTCTGCTTATTGATTTATTTATATTTATCACTGTATCCAAACAACAACCGTTTTGTAATATATGTCTATATATCTATTTATTTATTTACTTTGGTCTGTTACTATATAGATACACCTTTTGAGGGCTATCATATATATATATATATATATATATATATATATATATATGTATGAGAGTTTATAACTAAAAAGTAACTTTTAGAGAATTAGACATATTGTGAGGTGAAGAAGAATAAATATGTTTATTTACTAAATGCTCCTTGTACTGAACAACTGAAGATATTGATTTGCTTATTTTTGCATGTCTAACTATTTTTCATTAACTCATCATATATATATATATATTTATATATATATATATGATAAAAATAGATTCATTAATTATTATAAAAATCTAAATAAATCAAACTACGTAATTCATGATAACACTTTTTAGACCCAAAATGCATTAGGAAGAACCAGTGTAATACGTCGATTTCAATACCCTATGGAAGAATGTATCTCCGAAAATAATAATAAAACTAATTATTTTATCGGTTTTACTGCCAACACACTTTCACGAAAACTCACCTTTCATCTCTCTGACACACGCTCAATTTAAAAATTAACAAATTCTTAACCGTTAAAAGTCATTTTTTAAATTGTGTACGCGTTTAGCACGTAATTATGTTCGCATGCAACAACGCCACACTACAGACGTGCATTTTAAGTCGTAAATTACTAACCGTTACATAATACTCACCAGTAAATACATTGTTGTAAAGCAGTACTCGCAAAAAAAGAACAGAAAACACGGAACTCACATACACCAATTCGACCCAACTACTAAATAGATAATTCGGAAATCGGCATTTTTTAAAAAGTCTCATTAAGCAAAGCACTTAGAAAAATATGATGCCTTGATTTTTATATTGGTCGTAGCCGTATAGAACTATATATAATATACTGTATACTGTATATATATATATATATATATATATATATATATATATATATATATATATATAATTTCCTTCTGTGTTTATCTTACGTAGAAAAGACCGCGTTGGATGCCTCCTTCAAGACTATACTCAAAGGCTTAGTCTTGTTTAAGTCTGACTGTTTTGAAATGTTGATTTGACCGTCTTCTCTGTCTATAGCTGGGGATCTGTGTTGAATTCTATAGTGTTTCTGTTTGCCCACAGTATATGCCTACCCATTAACCGATTTTTCTTCATTTTCTCTCATATTCGTGTAACATTGTAATGGTGGCTTGTATCACTATTTCGAAATGGTTGCCCTGTTAAAATCTGTAATTAAACTCAAAGTCTTCGTGTCCATGATCGATATTCTTCTTTCTGCCTTCTTCGTAGATTGCAACTACCTTAATCCGTACAAAGCAACAGTTCGTCTTCTTTGACTTGATCACTTTGTGACTAATGACTGCAGTGCCAGTACACAATTTGGCCATGCAGAATTTAGTCGAATTGGATCGAGCGGTGATTTAATTGAGGATACTGTAGTCGCAGCTGATAATCGAATGCATATATTTTAAACAAGTTGAGGTTCAAAAATGATCGATTGACTTGTTCAAAATTATCGGTTATCTAGTACATAGTCTTTCAGTCACGGTTATGTATATATATATATATATATATATATATATATATATATATATATATATATATTGTTATTATATGCCGTTTTTGTCACACGAAGATGATCCGATGAATCATCGGAAACGTTTGTGATACATATGGAACATATACTATTTTTTTAATTATTTTGATACAAAAGAACATTAGATAAATAACAAAAATAGAAAATGCATAATCAAGCAGCTGGATTTCTATATTTAATATGTGTATATCTATCTATCTATCCATCTATATATATATATATATATATATATATATATATATATATATATATATATATATATATATATATATATATATATATATATATATATATAAGCTAGCAGTAAGACTGATGTTGACCGGGATGATATTTTATAATATTCAATTTTGGTCATTGGACTAAAGTATATAATTAGCATTTGTTGAATGAAAGTGAATGTAAGTAAAGTGATATTTGTTTAAATTATTCCAACAACTTTACACTTTTTAGGCCGTCGATGCACATCCTGGAAGTAATCAGGACCCGACACGTGAGTAGATCTTAGTTGTTGTATGTAAAAATAATTTAAAAAAAAGATTTGTTGAAGATCTGAAAATGTTGCTACATCTTTTGTAAATAACATAACACAAATATATTATGAAAATGAATAGAATATGCCGAATCCTTAGCATATGTATAAACACTGTAGATACGTTCTAGCCCGATAGATACAAATTAATGTAACACACAGTTGGTATAGTTTAATTCAGAAGAATACTAAATTTCTGACATACTTATTTTGTAAAAGAAATTCTTAAGAAACTCATTAAATAGTCATGTTTTTACCATGGTGTTATACTGATAATAACACTGACTTTTCTCAAATGGAAAATGTTGAGTGTTAAAATATTTAGAGCATTATTACAAAATGTCATAAATAATGTATTCTACTGAATTAATATACACATATATACATAGATATGTGTCTGTTATTTTCTGACACTAAAATCTCTGACCTCTCAGCGAGGCTTATAAGATTTATCTCACCATTTCTGTCCATGTTACCTTTAATGGCGATACTAAATTGTAAATACTTAGAATCCGTATTTCCCAAGTTGATAGTTTAATTCCAGCGTTCTTAAGGTTTCTTAGCAAAGCATCCTTGGAATGTAATCGTTGGCATCCAATTTTACAGTCACAGGAAGACAGTCGGGTGCACTGGATTTCCTTCTGTAATCTCCCAGCAGACATTATAAGGATTAAAGTGAGGAACATATAAATATAAATTCAGTCTGGCATTTTTATATCACTCGCGAAATTACTTGTGTAGTCGAGACTTATTTAATCGTTATGGAGAAAATGAGAATGACGATGATACGGTGTCAAATGATTATTGTTTTTGTATCCTTGTATTAAAATCTAGAAAAAGAACAAGGAGTAAAAATGGATCACGATATCAACAAGATGACGTAGAAAAGAAAACGAGAAAAGAAGAACAAGAATGCGTAGAAGTAGAACTAGGAGAAATGAGAAAAAGAAAAAAGCTGAGAAGAAAAAGAGGTAGATTAGAAAAGAGATTAGAAGATTAAGAATAAGGGCAGACAATATGAGGTGAATAAATAGAAGTTTGAAGTGAAGAAAACATTTAAATAAGATATTATGAGAAGTAAAACAACAGCAGAAAGGAAAGGCAGGAGTAAAATAAGAACAATATGTCAGCATGTAAAACGCATATTAAACCTCATATAATTATGGTGTTGCTGCTACTGCCGCTTTTGCTGCTGCCGATGATGATGGTGATTATGATTAGAAGAGAATACCAAATAGAAACAAGAGTAAGAGTTGCAGAACAATGAGGAAGATGGGGCAGAAAAGAGAGATAGAGATAAAGATAAACAAAAGGATGAAAATAAAAATAAAAACGATAAAAATTACAATCAGAATAAAGAAGCAGAAAAGAAAAACATGAAGCAAAAAAGGCAAAACCAATGAAAATTAAATGTACAAGAAAGATGTGATGTAGAAGAGAAAATAAAAGTAAAACATTGGTAGATAAAAAAAATAAAAAAACAAAATTGATGTTGAATGAAACAGAAAGCCTCCCCCCCAAAAAAAAAGAAAAAGAAAAGTAGTAGTGAGAAAAACACAGAGAATGGAAATGCGTCAAATGATGAAGACGATTTTGGAGGAAAAAGAGAGTTGTTTATGATGATCATGATCATGATCATAATCATGATAATGACTGTAAATAGGCGAAGTGTTACATAACGAAGCCGTTAACTGAATGGAAGATTGTTGACGGATGAACTGTTAGAATTTAAACTGAAGTTAACGTAAGTCGACGAAATAACGTGACTTCCGGGGAAGAGCGTATATTTCCTTTTTCTGATGATAATTTTAGCCAAGCGGAAACGTAAAAACGTTGTAAATAAAAACAGCTTTTACTTAAAATACAAACCAATAAAATTGGAGTTTCTGTTTAAATTATAAGCTTTTTTAATGTAAAGTTAGTTTTCTTACATTTCTTAATAAATTTCTCGCCCCCCCCCCAATATGAAATTAATAAACAACAGGCATGCTGACTTCTTGAATAAACCACTACTCTTTAGTAAAAGGGTTATTTTTTCTTTTCATTTGGCGTTAATTCTTATTTCAGTAACGTAAACTATTTAAAGTGAAATAGGTTTCGACATTAATTTTATATTTTCTTTACTTAAACCACGTTTTAGTAAAAATAACAAAACCAAGGTGAGCATTAAAAACCCTGAGTTATATCATTTTCAGCCAAAATAAAATTTGCATCGAACACGCCAAGTAAGAGGCTAGCTAAGGATGAACGATTACTCACAGTTATAAACATGTATTTTTTGATTAAAAAAATATGAAAGTGAGTTATCGCTCTTCCTTAGTTTGCATACTTCTCTTTGTTTATAAAGATGGCGACTATATTTTCCAGCTCACTTTACATTTCGGAATTTTACGTGTACAATAAAACTTGCTATACCATACTCGCAGGCATTACTTTTTCCTTTTATGGACTGATACTCCCAGATATAACCTCCTCTAGCTTGGAGGGGGTACTTCCGATCAAGCATAACTACATCTTTTTAATGTGTGTATGGGTGTGGATACTCTGACGCTTTACATTCCCATTTGGGGTTTGTGTGATATATTTTCATTCTTCATATACATCCCTCCCAAGCATTACAATCTCCTTTTTTAGGGTGGGGGACACTATAATATATGTTCGTTTCTCACAATATCATCGTACCAGGATGACTTTCTCCCTGTTTTAAGGAGTCGGGGTAGTTTACTATCTATTCTGTTTCATGATGCCATCCTCCCAAGCATAAACCCCTATTTTTGGGGATAGGGATAGTGACTGTTCTTCATGATATAATCCTCTTAGTCATTGCCTCTTCCTGTGGTGGGTGGGTCAATGTATGCAGTTTGTTCATTATATCATGCTCCGAACCTTGCAAAAATATGCGACCGGAGGAAGCATATATTTACTAGTATATATATATATATATATATATATATATATATATATATATATAGTATTTACTTCAACAGTGTATCATACGTGAGTAGAGCTTATGGCAAGTAAAGTACACATGCAAGCAACTTACACAAAAACATTCCGGGAACTCTGAAACCAATATAAACATAAAGCAAAATATTCAGACCTTAAACAATTTTAAGACACAAACAATTTAGTTCACATTTTATTTTTTTCAAAGTCTATGCTTGTCATGAAATTGTACGAGATCTGTCAAACAGTACGACTATTAGCATTTTGACCCCTCCCTTGACTTAGAAATACGTCAACCAATTTTTATGACAGTTTCAGTATTTATTTCGTAACGATGATGGCATACCTATTACTTTATTAGAAATTTTTTCAAATGTACTATTTCGTGTAATTTGCGTAGGCTAGACACCAAACATAAAATTAACACTTAAGAATAAAATGGTGTTATCATAATATTTTTAATTTTTAAAACATGAACATTTTTCCATGAAAAATAATTTCTCGGATTTAGTATTCATCATTTAAAAATGTTCATTCTTTCAGTATATTATTTTTAATGATGTTTATGACATCCTTGTCTACATCGAATGAAAAGACGAGTATCAGTTATGCTGCATGGAAATATCTCTTGGTTTGTAAACATAAAAAAGAGAAATTCTTATTCTTAGGCACTTTTATTCTTAATATAGATATTTCGTTATTATGAAATAATCTATAAGAGTTGCTCTCATTTCCGCAAAAATTTAATGTTATTTCTTGATTTTCTTTACTAAAGTAAATCAAACATAAAATATTACGAATTCAGTAAGTAACATAAAATCAATAATTCAAAATAAATAATCAATAAAACATTTATTAAAATAATTTCAAATGTGTTTTTTTAAATAACAGTTTATTTACAATACAATAAAAAGTGGTAATACATTAAAATCGGGTGGATGTGCACACGGACAGTCAAATTACAATATATTATTATTAGAATAAATCACTTATTTCGTTGCATGTTCGCACATGTTTTGAATGAAACATATTAATTAGACTTAAATTGCATTTTTTATCCCGAAATAAAATTCTTTTTTTTAAGACTTAACGATCATACTTTAATACGATGCCTTAATCGTTGGAAGCCATGTTGGAATTTTCTTATTTTATTTCCCGCTTGACATCTATCAAAAAGGAAATACGTTTGAAGAAAGAACAAGTTAACACTGATTTCCAAGGTAGAGGGGTAAGAGTTTTAATACAAAGATGTTACACATACTTTATAATCTTCTCTATCATGTTTTGATGACCCAGACAACGCAAGGTAGAACCGCTAGTATTTAATCAAATTATATCGTCCGATTAGTAATTGGTAAATTGCTTTACATTAGTATCCAGCAGAGAAAATCACAGACACAGGCTATTCTGTTGAGATTGCAAATTTTACTGAGACAACGAGACAAGCAGAAGCCCTACTACACTGTATTGACTTAACAGCAAATTGCATAGGCTTTTTATCAACATAAGCAACACAGCCCATTCCCCGGAACCATCATGCAAATATATATTCTCTAAGTGGGACGTGTCTATAAAATGTTGACTAGTTTACCTATATTGTTAGTAAAGTTGGCAAATCAAATTCCACAAAGTCTTAACTAAAGGTGCGAATAAGCAAGGCCAGGGAGGAGTGGGTAAGATAGAAGCAATATTTCTTCCTACCAAGATGAAAGGTTATTTCTTTGAAGCCATTATTGCATCGGTACTCGTATATGGTAGTAGCACTTGGACTTTCACTAAAAGATTGGAGAAGAGAATTGATTGTGTATACACCAGACTGCTAAGAGTTGCTCTTAACATGTGGACACGGCACCCCACAAAAGAAAACACTCTATGGACACCTTCTTCAGATGTAAGCACTGATCAGAGAAGGAAAAACAAGATTTGCCGGCCATTACTGGAGGGCTAAAGATAGAAATAATCAGCAATGCTCTTCTGGATGCCAAAACAGGGATGTGGCTCTGTCAGTAGACCGCACAGAACGTACATAAACAACTAACAGAAGACTGACAATGCATCCATGAAGACCTACAATGTGTAGTGTCGAGAAGAGCAAAATGGGGTGAAATAGTCAAGAGAATCAGTGACACCTCCACAACTTGATGATGAAAATAATGATAATTATCCCAATTCATATAATTGATACGGCATGTACCACTGTCAAACCATTTACTTTTAACTTATCAACTGACATACGGAAGATGTAGTCAAAGCAAATTATAAATAGATAGAGAGATGTAGTACTACCCTGAAAACACTTGAAGTGACTTAAAAAATTCGGTGTTTCCATCAGACGATCGCACCATGCAAAGATCATAATTGTATTAATAGTCTCATCTGGAACACCATATGCCAAATTAATTTTCTGCTTCTCACCTCTTCATATCGAATTGAACGCCTTCAGGAAATAAACGAACCGCAAGACTTCCTTAAGATGTCTTTCTCGTTCGCCTTCCATAATCCTGCGACGGTTAAGATTTGCGCAGATGTATAAAGCCATTTTGATTTCGTCTAAGAACTTTCTAATTTTCAAGTCGGATTCGGTTCCACAACATGGCATTGTATATTTTGGCAAAAATGGCTGTTAGAGTTATTCCTCGGTATTCTGAGAAACTACCTAATTCCTCTTGTTTGGGGAATGAGAGTATGCCCCCCTTTGCCCATTTATTTATGCACTCTTGATGATATACCACGCTACAGAATTCAAGCAGGATGTCATTAAAGTAAGGGAGTATTATGATAAATGATAATAAGGAGAAGAGGAATATTAAGTTACTAAATGAATTGTCGAGCAGCATAGTATGGAGGCTAACATATAATGGTGTTTCCTTCTCAATGCCAACCGAACAAGGAAATATGTATCGAAAAGTGCAAATGATATAATAAGTAACTTAAAATTCCGTCTATGAGTGTTTATCAGAGTTTACTATATGAAAATATGTTTTCAGGAATCAATTTATTCGGCATGGAAGTGGGAAAATAAGTGATGGCGACATAAACTCGTGAACAGGTGAATTCTTGTAAAATCCGCTCGACCATCACTAAGGAATATCAAGAATTAATGGAAGTTATAGATAAAAATCATACAACGCAAAGTAATAAGAGGCCAGATACTTTGGAAAGGTCTAAATTTGTGGCATCTTTACAATTTGATTATTTGCACACATGGAACCTCATGTATTTAGGTAAAACGTATTAATGTGTATGATTTAATTTGATCATGACTCTCTCTCGTTATTTTTCTTTCCAACTCTCTGTCTCTCTCGTTTTCTCACTCCCTCCTTACATATGACTTTGATCTAAATAATAAATTGCTTTGCGTCTATCAAATTTAAACACTTTCTCAAATACTGCAACTTCTGTCTAGTCCAATCGCCACATCTTTTGAAGGGGAATACTTTCACCAGCTTCCATATCCTAAATGAAATTTGTCCTAATATTGTATTAAGTAACAGCAGCAAGAACGGAGACTTTTCCTTGTAAGTTGATTCGTTTCGATCTCCTTCGTACCAAAACGTCCACGCCATCATACAAACACGTGCTTTTGCCAGATTTCATTTGGGACTCGGGAAAAACAGAAATAAAAGAACATATTTTCTTTCTCTCTCTCTCTCTCTCTCTCTCTCTCTCTTTATATATATATATATATATATATATATATATATATATATATATATATATATATATATATATATATAATAAAAACACACTTTTTAATATCGAAACCGAGGTTTATTCAGACGGCAGGCATTAGAAAAGTCTCAAATTCAGATATAGTTGTATAACAATTAAATAAATGATATGCGTTATCTCAATATCTAAGCAGAGCCCTTCTCCTATGTTAAACTATGAGCGTTCAGAATGGATAACAATTACCTATTAAAATTGCCTCGTATATTATATAACGAAGGCACTTAGTTCAATGGAGTGGTGATTGACGAATGGGAGGTTAGAATATAACTTTTAGTACACAGAAGTTTACAGAATTACATGACTTACGGTAGGAGGGAATTCACTCTCTTCTTGGCGACACTTCAAGCAATGTAGCTAGGTGCAACGCGACATAAGCTATTTGTCTATCTACCGTTCTTTCTCTCTCTCTCCCTATCTCCCTCTCGTTCTCTCTATTTCTTATTCTCTGGCCCGGAAGTCTACATGTTACAGTCTCTGTACCTCCTTCACTCACGGTTTGTGAAGCCTCTACGTTTGTATATTAATACTCCTTCTTATTAACTAACTTAAGGGTCTGAACGATTTTGTTCATGATGATAACAAGCGCGTAATAGTTTATATCTACCTTGATAAGTGTAAAACGTAATAGTTATACTTGGGCTAAGAACATAAGTTCTATATTTAGTAAATCGTAAAAGAAACATCGTTTAATTGCATTGTTCTATTAAGAAAGTCTATATAAACGTTGCCATTATCCATGTTAACATCGTTCTGTGGAAACTTTGCTCTTCAATCGACTTAATCACGAATACACACAACTTACATTATCTAATTTTACCGGAATTAAATATATTTAAAAATGTTGTTTCTTTGCATAAAAAACTTAATACTTTCTGACTTCCAATACAATATTTTATTTAAAAATGCTGCTTAATCTATCGGATAGATAGCGGAAAATCAGTGGACGCAATATTTATAAACTAAGCCGATATGTCCAGAATATTCCGCAAAAAAACTATCTTGTTTAATCCTATCCGGATTTGAGGTTATTGTATTATCAAAGAAAAATATTACGTCGTTTGTTTCATTTTCCTTGTATTGATTTCATGTTGACATTTTGTTTAGAGTTGTTACTTTACTTATTTTATATACGTAAATAATACTAGAATGTTAAAACATGCACTTGTTTGTAACAACTTCAGCATGAAGATTTAAAACTATTCATCACACGTTCCATTTAATAAATTAAATTAATATAGCGATTGTTTATTATACCAATAATTATAACAATAGTATTTGATCGAGAACAGAAAACAATTGCCTCATGCTTAGAGAAGTATGTTACATCAGGACACCAATATGGATGAGTAATTTACGGATATGAGGTCATAATTTAACATTTGCTGAACGGAAGTAGATGATATCACGTGACTTACTTAGAGACCAAGGGATTCGATCACTTTCTGTCAATT
>OY744521.1:138242398-138307398 GCA_963556195.1 Sepiola atlantica
GAAGTGTCTTAAATGTCAACTATCTAGATGTTTAAAGAAACAAAGACGGTAAAGAAATTAAACTCTCAGCAAGTTCCATTGAGTCGCATCCGGTTAATTGATGAGCAATTTTCTTTGTTCTCTTCGCCAGTTCATTCCTTTGTGTAATAATTTTGTCGTTTTTATCAAACTTATGATTTCTCCGGAAGTCACCTTCTTTTCTTATTTTATTTTGATTTTTTTTATACGATATTCAAAATTAAAAAAATGTATTATTACAGTTTAGTTTAGTCGTTAAATTATTGATTAAACCAAACTGTTATAAAACTAAAATTAAATGTGTTAATGTAATGTTGTTTTGATCACTATTCTTTTAGTTATAGATGCAAATAGTTCCCACAGTGTTCCTAGTCTTCGGGCAAGTATTTACTCCCTACTGCTTTACTGATAATCAGTTTTCTAAACTCACGCACTTAATATCATCGCTAAAGCGACGAAATTTCAAACTGTTGTGAACAACTTATTCTAAACCAACGCGGCATTGTATCGAAATGTCCCCCAAAAAGGCGGTTACTCCTCTTCATCAAGTCTATTCTCAACTTTATAGAAGACACTTTTCGTCTCCTATACATAGATTTGGTACATTACGTACTTGAGTATGATGTACAAGTAAGAAATCCTTATTTACTAAAATTATATCGTACATCTGGTGCTTGTTAAACTGTTGACAACCAAGATAGTCACAAGACTCTAAAGGCTTACATATAAAGAGCAGCTTCAAAGATTAAATCTTTCACTTGAGAAACGGGTGTTACAAGGGGGCTTGCTTCTGGCGTAGAACTTCATCAACGATCATTTAAATATATTTTTAGAAGAATTTGTTTTAGCCCAGGATTAAGTCTTGGATCCGCTTAATCCACACAAGGTATACAACTGTCGCAATGGTCTTAACAGAGAAATGATGCATTATGTCCGAGTTTTTCCTCTGTGGAACAATCTAGTTTAAAGCATCCTTGGACAAACATTCAAACTTTATGTGGATGTAAATAGCTTTTATCTGTATCTTTACATGGCCTATTTCACTTTTCTATAATTTTACAAAATACATTTTATTTAATTTTATGTAATACATAAAGATTAGGTAATCATTTTAAAGACAGCAATGACAGTAAAAATCATTCCAAACTTTTTTATAATGTTGAAAGGTCAAACAGTAATTTATTCTTTTGTTCAACTATCAACAGCAAATTCAAACGAATGTCGTGTTTAAGAAGAATATTCAACGAATCCTGTTAAATTTAATTTCAGCAGTAAATTATTTTTAAAAGGAGATAAAAAGAATATTTATTTATTATGTTTATCGTTCTTAAATGTCTTTGTTCTTTTCGATATTGATAAGTGAGACGACAAAAAAAATCACCGAAGGGTATTGCATTAAGAAGATACGATCATTACCTCAACACATAGAACTGCATCACACTACCTTCACATAAACCTCTAGAGCTCTCAACACAATTTACTCCAGACACTTCTACCAATACCTTCAACTCAAACAACGAAAACTGAACAAATTAATCAACAATAACCATATTTTGAAACACATATACAACCAACAGAACCCATACACCCTGAATAGACTACTCAAACATCACAACACGCACTACATGCCCCAAAGAACCCAACACGTAAACATTGCTAACTTATCAGACTACAAACTATCGGAAAACGAAACCACACTATTAGCGAAAGGATTTTCATTCTACCCATCCAAAAACCTTAACCCAGTGTATCTATGCTATGATATAGAAGACTACGGTAGAAGAATAAAACTTAAAGAATACTTCCATAATGACAACCAACCAGCAACCACCAACTCCACCTCAACCAAACTGGCAGGGACTTCAAAGGCTAAACATTGTGCCCCCCCCCCCGACGGACGCAACCCGACAATAGATACGCATAACAACACAGCTAAAAACACCTAGACAAGTTCATTAAAGGCAACCTTCATAAAAACACCTACTATAATATCACGAAAGACGATCAGCAGGCCATACAATCTCTACGAAACAACAAACTCATCACCATAAAACCAGCAGACGATGGAAGAACAATCACTATAATGAGCACCAATTAATACACAAAAGAAATAGACACGCAACTAGCCAACGAGGAATTCTACAAAACATTTCCCACTGACTCCACACACACATTCAAATCTAAACGTAACACCCTAATTGGCTATCTAGGCCAGAACAAGAGAACCACCGTCAAAAACTTGATACCAGAACACCCCAATCCAGCTATCTTCTACACCATCCCCAAACTTCACAAACTCCATAAAATAGTCAACAACTTACTCAACCACCTCCTACCCGACAACACCACAAACACCGAGACACTAATCAACGAACCCTAAAACATATACAATCTAGCTAATGCTCTCAATGCATTACCACCCGGCCGACTCATCGTTTCGGGTATTGGAACCCTCACTGAAAACATTTTGGGATACATCGACATCATCCTTAACCCGTTGTTGTCGAACATCCCAGCTACCTTAAAGACACCACCCACTTCCTACAGATTCTACACAGGATAGACAACTTACCAAACAATGCAATTCTCGTCACAATAGATGTATCCTCACTTTATTTAAACATTCCACACGAGGAGGGAATATCCGTGTGCAGAAGTTTCTTACACGCACAGCACCTACAAAACACCCACATTAACGATATATGCAACATCATACAATTTATTATGACACACAACAACTTCACATTTAACAACCAACACTTCTTACAAGTAAAATTCTTAGACGTCCTAGTACACATTACCAACAATCACATCACTCTACACTAAACCCACCGACGGACACGGTTACCTAAACTTTGAGAGCTGCCACCTTTTAACCACAAACAAATTAATCATATATAGTCAATGCCTACGCATCAAAAGGATCTGCTCGGACCCAATCGAGTACGAAACACAGGTAGGTGTTTTAGCCAAGCACTTCCTTCACAGGAAGAACCCCTTCAAAATAATAAAACAATCTATTAGGGAAGCATCCAACACAAAGAGACAAAACCTACTAACAAACAATAACAGCAAAAAAAGCACACTCACAAATACCAATGGTATTTGACTACAATCCCAACCCCAATAAATTACACACCCCTCTCAAAAACATATGCACCCAGCTACAGAACGACCCCACAATTAATGAAATATACAAAACACCACCCATCTGCGCAAAACAACAGCCCCCGAACGTACACTCCCTTTCTTACATCAATCAAGATACATCGCACCCTCGCACCACAGGGAAACAACAAATGTAATAGACCCAGATGCCAAATTTGCCAATACATCACAACCGACGACACAGTCATACCTCTAGGCACCAACAACAAATTTAGCCCCCCGCTCTCACCTGTTATAGCCCAAACATAGTTTACTTATTATACTGCACCCGATGCACTAAAGGCAACTACGTTGGGGAAACAAACCTGGAGTTCCGCAAACGCTTCAACAACCACAAATACACAATCAACAACAAGCTCAAAGAATACTCAGTAGCAGAACGTTTTACTCTCACAAACAACACCATAGACAATGCATTCTCCTAGCCTCCAAATTCAAATCACAAATACACAATCAACAACAAGCTCAAAGAATACTCAGTAGCAGAACGTTTTACTCTCACAAAAAACACCATAGACAATGCATTCTCCTAGCCTCCAAATTCAAATCACAAATACACAATCAACAACAAGCTCAAAGAATACTCAGTAGCAGAACGTTTTACTCTCACAAACAACACCATAGACAATGCATTCTCCTAGTCTCCAAATTCAAATCACAAATACACAATCAACAACAAGCTCAAAGAATACTCAGTAGCAGAACGTTTTACTCTCACAAACAACACCATAGACAATGCATTCTCCTAGCCTCCAAATTCAAATCACAAATGCACAATCAACAACAAGCTCAAAGAATACTCAGTAGCAGAACGTTTTACTCTCACAAACAACACCATAGACAATGCATTCTCCTAGCCTCCAAATTCAAATCACAAATACACAATCAACAACAAGCTCAAAGAATACTCAGTAGCAGAACGTTTTACTCTCACAAACAACACCATAGACAATGCATTCTCCTAGCCTCCAAATTCAAATCACAAATACACAATCAACAACAAGCTCAAAAAATACTCAGTAGCAGAACGTTTTACTCTCACAAACAACACCATAGACAATGCATTCTCCTAGCCTCCAAATTCAAATCACAAATGCACAATCAACAACAAGCTCAAAGAATACTCAGTAGCAGAACGTTTTAGCTCACAAGCAACACCATAGACAATGCATTCTCCTAGCCTCCAAATTCAAATCACAAATGCACAATCAACAACAAGCTCAAAGAATACTCAGTAGCAGAACGTTTTACTCTCACAAACAACACCATAGACAATGCATTCTCCTAGTCTCCAAATTCAAATCACAAATACACAATCAACAACAAGCTCAAAGAATACTCAGTAGCAGAACGTTTTACTCTCACAAACAACACCATAGACAATGCATTCTCCTAGTCTCCAAATTCAAATCACAAATACACAATCAACAACAAGCTCAAAGAATACTCAGTAACAGAACGTTTTACTCTCACAAACAACACCATAGACAATGCATTCTCCTAGTCTCCAAATTCAAATCACAAATACACAATCAACAACAAGCTCAAAGAATACTCAGTAGCAGAACGTTTTACTCTCACAAACAACACCATAGACAATGCATTCTCCTAGTCTCCAAATTCAAATCACAAATACACAATCAACAACAAGCTCAAAGAATACTCAGTAGCAGAACGTTTTACTCTCACAAACAACACCATAGACAATGCATTCTCCTAGTCTCCAAATTCAAATCACAAATGCACAATCAACAACAAGCTCAAAGAATACTCAGTAGCAGAACGTTTTACTCTCACAAACAACACCATAGACAATGCATTCTCCTAGTCTCCAAATTCAAATCACAAATACACAATCAACAACAAGCTCAAAGAATACTCAGTAGCAGAACGTTTTACTCTCACAAACAACACCATAGACAATGCATTCTCCTAGTCTCCAAATTCAAATCACAAATACACAATCAACAACAAGCTCAAAGAATACTCAGTAGCAGAACGTTTTACTCTCACAAACAACACCATAGACAATGCATTCTCCTAGTCTCCAAATTCAAATAACAAATACACAATCAACAACAAGCTCAAAGAATACTCAGTAGCAGAACGTTTTACTCTCACAAACAACACCATAGACAATGCATTCTCCTAGTCTCCAAATTCAAATCACAAATACACAATCAACAACAAGCTCAAAGAATACTCAGTAGCAGAACGTTTTACTCTCACAAACAACACCATAGACAATGCATTCTCCTAGTCTCCAAATTCAAATCACAAATACACAATCAACAACAAGCTCAAAGAATACTCAGTAGCAGAACGTTTTACTCTCACAAACAACACCATAGACAATGCATTCTCCTAGTCTCCAAATTCAAATCACAAATACACAATCAACAACAAGCTCAAAGAATACTCAGTAGCAGAACGTTTTACTCTCACAAACAACACCATAGACAATGCATTCTCCTAGCCTCCAAATGGAAATCACAAAAACACAGAACGAAATACAAGGCCAAACTTATCCTGAAACTAAACACGCACACATTAGGACTAAATAGAGATTTGGACTGCTCAGCAAGTACACTTTTTTTACAAAAAACACTAACTAAGCAACAACATGTTCACACAGTAGGTTGAATATATCGTTAACCCATTATCTTTGCATTAGACTTCTTCTAAATTTTCTTTTTCTCATTTCTATTTCTTTTTCCATTTATCTTAAACGATACTTTTTTTTTTTAATTTTTACTTTAGTAATTCTGTTATCAACTAAACTCTCTGTACTTCGCTGATGATAAGAATGCTATCCTTTGAAAAGCCATGGTTTAAGAAAGAAAAATAAATAGCTTGTTTAGAACAACTGAAGACGTAATAGATTTAGTAATTTTGCAATTTTTTTCTCACCATTTATATGTTTTTTCTCACCTCTCTCTCTACCTCTCTCTCTCTCTCTCTCTCTCTCTCTCTCTATATATATATATATATATATGCTAGGCATTTATATACACACTAAACACACTCGGAATACAGATAACATTTTAGCGTCTATTTTGTTGCAGAAAAATATCTTGTCGGCTTTGTTTCTAAAGACTTAATGTTTGTGTTACTACAGGTGTTTTCAGCTCGTTATGCGTAGCTAATAAACACATCCCTGTTTGCTATTGTTGCGTCTCGTCAATGACAAATGCCTCCGCCAGAAAGGCGTCACCTGATGACTGTCTTTCAATTCAGTACATTAAAAGGAGAGACTTTAACGCGTCTGCTATGTTATATAAAGGTTACGATGCGTGAGTGGTGAATTATTTCATCGTCTGAAATTTCCAACGGACAAAAGACGCTTAGATTTTCGCTTGACATTATCGGATTTTTATAGAATGTATTTGGCGTTAGGTTTATCGAAGGTTGAGTATTTGGTAGGTTTGTCTTCTTACCGTGCAACCGCTTTGTCTCGGTGCGTGATGAAAATCGATCCACACCATCGGTTATGTATAAGTTTATATTTATTTACTTGTACATATTGTATATGCTCACAATATATGTGTAGCTCTGTTTGCTGATGGTCGCTCCGTTCACCACTTTACGTTTCAAATAGAATTTTCATCGTATCCCAAGCAACTTTATTGATATACAATATGTGTAATGCGTCCAGCTCACTCCATAAGAAACCCTATCTATCGTTTAGTCAGCCCCGTTCACGTTTAAAACCGCTGTGTTAGATGCGCCCACGTCTCATTGTGTGACGCTATATTTTGTCGTTGTGTTTCAAATATATTTTCATCGATAAACGCGCAAATTTAATTGTTTAAAATCTTTTATTTATTCTAAACAAGACATACTGCAACTGAAGCGTAGTGTGAGTTTGATTTGGGTGGACAGAACTAGGGTGGGAAGCTGGGCAGATATACGTTTTTTACTGAATGATAACCGCTTATCAAGGTCCGAGGGCACTTAATAATAAAGGTTGAAATGAGTGTTGGTTAGACGAAGATCGCTATCACGGAGTGTTGATGTTTCAAGAGGATAATTCGACAAGTATTTCTTTACATTAACCATGAGGACAACCATGCGGTAGTAAGTTGGGAAGCAGACTCGTGAAATCTTGTTCGACAGAGACGATTTTTCATGAAATAAACTTTTTTGATGAAGTTCTGTTTCGTTTCAATAAAGACAGAATGAAAGAAAAGTGCTTTGCTGTGTTTGTAACTAGAGGTTTTCTTGCTCTGAAGCTATCAGAGTAGAATATCTTGCTGCATCTACGGACCTCTACAGTGAATGGACTCCTTATATTATATGTTTTATACCATCTCTATTAAGTAAGAAGACTGTCTCTTTTCCGGGTCGGCTGCTGGTTTGTCTGGGTAGTATGTAGAGATGTTCGACCTGTTCGTAGTGTTTATCATCATTCAACTGTCAATCTATCTATCTTATGAACTCTCATCCACCCATGGTCTTTGACCTTGATCAGCGGTGTGGGTTACGCTTAGGTTTAAAATAACACTTTGCCGGTTTGTCATGTTTATGTTTGAGATAGCTTTCTAAGATACGTCTACGCGTTATTATGAGAATCCATCTTCGTATGTTCGTCTACCACGCTTGAATTAACAGTCTTATCGTAAAACACGAATATTCAATGGACGGATCTTCAGAATAACCGTTTCTCTAAACCTTAAGGTTTAAAAAAAGTCAAACATATTTGGGAGAGCTTTTACCTTTTCTAACATTAATATTGCGAAAGCTTTAATTGATTTTTCTATATATTAACAACATTCAATGACTAAACCAAATCTGTTTAATATATACTTCTATTAGAAGTACGCCTCTACGTTTTGTAATATGTTATATAGTGCGTGTAATATGAGAAAACTGTCTGTTTATATTGCTTAGCAGAGGCATGTACTGGATGAAGTTACAACTCTTCAATTTTATGAAGGATGAAGATATAGTATGTGGCGATTTTTGGTTTGCTTCCTTAGATTCCTTGAAAAAGCAAAACGTTCACAAAAATAATCGTATCTTTCCTCTGACAGTATATGTCTATTTAGTTACGTCCCCACGAGGGCAGTGTTAAAATGAGGTGATTTTTAATGTAAGTGCCAAACGGGACACACTGGATTAGGACAACACTTAAAACTGGTTACGTCTTAAACTATTTCTCCTTCACTGACCGTCTGAGACACAAATGATCTGTCGTATCTAAACAGATACTACAGGTAGCTCATAGTCAAAAAGTAATTTATGTCAGTAGTATTACTTTGTAAATCGAGAAATTGGAATCATTTTTACTCTTGGCACCATTAATTGCTCTCCCTGTTCAATATTTCTCCCAGAATATGCCATACTCTCTCCACACTTGTAGTCTTTGATGATCTCTTGTCCCGGAAACAAACATGAAAATATATATTCTGTTTTCCTATTTTATAATTTTATCAAACTCTTTAACCATAGTCCCACATATTTGTCTTTAGTTAGTAAATACATTGAGAACTGTTCATCAATATTTTTCATGGGTTTATTCAGAACAATTTATCTATGTATATCAAACTGCCTTATATTCACAGTAAACATTTTCACATATTGAATTTATTTTTTATTTTTTTCTGTTGTTGTTGGAGTTATTGGCATGTCAACCGTCGATTATGCCGAAATCATAGATGTGTCTGTACATGATTGATTTTAATATTAATTTTTATTTAAGGCATGTATATTATATAGAAGACATGGTCTTCTAAATGGACGCCTATTATAACACTATTTAATACCAGTGTCGCGTAATTTTGGAGATATTATGAAAATCGATGTGTCAAGTTCAATTCAGATTTTAACATTATTTAAGTTGAACTTATTATTTTTCCCATGGCCCCTGATCAAAGTAACCTGACTTGGATGTTTTATTGGGACTATCGGTTGTATGACATATGAGTAGAAATGTTGTATGACTTATTAAAATGCAGATATTTTTACATGTTAAAACAAATTAATATGTCATTATTTACATTCACGTATTATATATAATTTATACTCAGTAATTAATACGTATGATCAATATATATGTACATTATACATATTGAAAACATATGTAGTTAAAGAAAGTATTTATATATATTTGATAATCTTTAATTTAAATAGTAAATGTGATAAGGAATATAGAAAACGTTTTCAGAAGTACGGTCGCATTTATATTCAGTGGTCGCTGTTGTCAAGTTCATGAGCTTCCTTAAGATTAAATATTGAACTTTAATTTTTCCTAGTAAACTTTCGTAGAATAAGCATTAAATAAAATTTACATTAACTTCGAGAAGACGTGCAAATGTTGAGTTTGTTAAATATGCCCGGGCAAACGTTAATTTTTCAGGTTCACGCTTGTATTGGTCGTATTTTGATTCTCTTGTTAGACAATTGGCAATGTGAAAAAGTTGTCTCCAAAAAAACAATGGATTTAAGAACTTATATTTTGAATACGTTTATTTTTAAATTTTTAAAACATTTGTTGGAGTTCTATAAAACCAAAAGGCTTCAGAACTTATTTTTGATTTGTTTTGAATTAAAAAAAAACGCTTTTTGTGTTTTTCATTGTAAGTGAGTGAAAAAAGTCTCTTTTTATTTTCATATCTGTTATGAATATTATTAGCACTATTTTGATTTTGTTATTCATAAGTTGATTAGAATTATCGATTTACTTAATGTTACTTAAGTTAGTTCGTTTGTTTTATTTGGTGTAACATAGATACAACACTTGGCGATGGTTATTAAAATAATAACAGGTCTTCAGTAATGGCGTAGTACCTCTGGGCCATGTAAGCAATTCCATCTTTTGTTTGTTTAATTCGCTTATAGATACGCACTAAACGAAAATAGATATATGGGTAATATATTGGGTTATAATATATATATATATATATATATATATATATATATATATATATATATATATACGAGATAGTAATAATAGCATATAAATACATATATATGTATATATATATATATATTTGTGTGTGTGTATATGCTATTATTACTATTTCATATATATACATTGTTTTGTTTTTGGCTCGTATTATATTATTAATGTTTAATGCAGCTATATTGTTTTTGATAGTTTTTTGCTTCTGTATAAATAAAAAAAATGTTTGAATTAATATATGTTTGTGTGTTGATAACAACCGGATGTTTTATCTTTGTTATTTGTATTTTGTATTTTGTTCGAACACAGAAAATCATCAGAAATAGAGAAAAGACGATTTTAAAATTAAAAAAAACAACTAAGCGGCCATTTTTTAGTAGACCTAAAAGAGCAAGTACATCCATATGTAGACATTTAAAAGATTAAAACTGATTTTAATCGAAGCTGGAAACATTTGCATTTCCAGCAACACAAGGTGCCTGTAGATGATTCTATTATGCCTTTACTCCCGCTGTGATTACCATGGTGGAAAGTACCTACTATTATCATACATATTTCACTTATTTGTTGCCTGTAGTTGATGTGTATTATTGTTATTTTGAAATGAATAAAGCTTTAGTTTTTAGCCAATTTGATTATGACACTTTACTAAAACTCTTCTATCTTAAATCTTTACACCGGGCTACATTTCAATGTTGTCACCTGATTTTCGGACTAATTACTTCATAAAGTCAGATTTCTGGCTAGCCACAGTTAAAAACAGTGACACATCGAAACACTCTGAAGATCTCTCCCCCCTCTCTCTCTCTCTCTCTCTCTCTCTCATATATATATATATATATATATATATATATATATATATATATATATATATATAGTTTACAACAGAATCAACATTAATTTTGTTTTTTCGTCTATAGGCAAAAGGATACTCAAAATGGAATGACATTTTTGAATTTGGAAAAATGAACGGAATAATAAATATAAACTTTGTAAATTTTGTTTATATATATATATATGTATATATATATATATATATATATATATATATATATATATATATATATATATATATATATATATATATATATATATATATATATAGCAAAACGGCTACAGAGAAACGTTTGTGTTTCATCTCGAGGGAAATCATCATGTTACTTGTATAGATATAAGCTTGAGAATTATTCGTATGCTAAAGAACTCTTTCCTCTAACGAAGCACCAAATTTATTACCTCTCATTTTCTATTGATTTCATTACCCTAATAGAATTTGACGCATTTTAAGTGACTTTATCCTTCCTCAATTCTAAGAAAGTTAAATAAGCAATAGATGACATTACCATGGGCCAGGAAGTCTCAGTTATTTCGTCTGTCGAATGTTTGATGGTTATTGAATAACATTTGAGATTTATTTTATTCTTTATTATACCAGATTTTAGTATTATATTTTTAGCATTTTTGACACGTTCTTCTGTAATTGTTAGCTCCCATTTGTTTATTAATTATCTTAAGGTTAATTTGATGCATTGTCAAGAGTTAGTGGCAATTTCAACTTAACGTTTCGTAATATTTATTTCTTTGAACTTAAATATTTCTAGTTTCTCTCTGAAAGATAACACGCACTTATGATCTAGATATCTGCATGTCCTTTACATGAATATATATTTCCTTACACATACAATTTCTCTATCTGTGGCCATGTCTTTCTCTTAAAACATAGACAAACTAATGTGTGTGTTTTAAATATTAGTGTATTCGCATGTACAATTCCTATGTGAACATAACAGAGTTTGTTCTTCGTCCTTAGCTGCGCCTTAAATGAGCTAATTACACTTTCCCAACATTTTTTTACAATGAAATTTATGTATTTATTAGTGTTACTTAAAAGTATTAAAGTATATTTTAATAAACCGGTGGGTAAATTATCTAGCTGCAACAGTAAACACTCCTTAATACGATGTTTCATTTGATGGTATCCCATACTCTCACCCGGGCTACTCTGGGTAACGCTGCTAGTATATTTATAATCTGCAGAAGCTTTTAGTAATTCATACAATCATTGCTAACTAAGAACTAGTTAAAGCTGACTTAGCACTGGAGAATTTACAAGATATAAAAAGGGTCCGAACTATTACAATAGTGAGACATAAACAGGTGATCGAACTTGAAATGGTCAAGTAGAAAAGGGAGATCATCATCTGGTTACCATGTAACCGGTACGAATATACACACATATATATATTTGTACATATATATATATATATATATATATATATATATATATATATATATATATATGTGTGTGTGTGTGTAACTCTGTGTGCATTTCTCTATTACTGAGCCGATGTTTCTATCGATATGCAATTGCAGCTAATATTGACATAAACGAATCGGCTGAATAAAGACACAAAAGCAAACACTCCAACGCATTTTACTAATATACAAGATATACAAGACGTTCTGGCCGACAATCTTTTTCCAACGTTGATTTACTTTCTCTTTATTTTCGTCATTTGCAAACATTTCTTATAGTTCTTGAAATATTTTCGTTTTTTCTATCATTCTATCATTCCCCTTATCTTTTATTGCTAAGAATCAAACCACACAGAACATATCTCTCTTGCGCGTTGGTAGCAACGATGACGATATAATATTCTATCAACAAACCTTGTAGGTTTTTTCTTACCAATTCGTAAGTTTCTCATCAGAATATGTCATCTACTTGGTTTTTATTTTGACTGCATGCCCCCACCCGGCGTTGCCCGGGGAATTCTTTTACTTTAATTTTTGTTTCCCTCACCCTCCCATTTTTATTTGCTCTTAATATATTTATTGTTAGAAGATATATTTTTTTAATATATTTTATTTTAAAAATAATTTTAAAATAAACTTTGTTTGACGTCTTCGAGTTATCGATTGAAGATTTTTTTTACGAAACCGAAGTACTTTTTACCATGTTTCTCGCATCTTTGTATTATTTCTTAATTCATTTTTGTGAGAAAATATTCACATTTTTGGAAATATATAATTCAGAAAATATATTTTATTTTAGAAGTGTCTTTTCTAAATAATTTGTCGGGCAATTAAACCTAAATGTTATAAACTATGATACATTTTGCATGTTAAATCAATCATGTGTTACTTATATAATCATTCGAATTAAATTGCTTAACATGTTCTATCTGTTCATATAAATAATTTAAAACCTAGAACTAACTTTCCGTTTAATAATATATATACTTCTTAATTGCCTTCAAATTTCGAAGGATGACAAAAAATAATTATTGTTCTTAACTATTAAAAAATAATAAAAATGGCTGACTAGGTTAAAATACAAACCGAATTGCATTCTGGTAGATAAAATTTCGGAAATATATTATTTTTAAATAGTATTTATACATTTCGTTACTATATTTTTTATTTCAATATTTATTCGAGTATTCGAACATAGAAAATATTTTTTAATGTGCAATATGCCTGACATTGTGGAAACCTTTAGATAATACTATGTTCCAAAAAAATTAAGCACTGACAAAGTTTGGGCAAATGTTGACTGTCATTATACATCCCCCATACAAAATATATATAACTAGATAACTACCCGAAAAGTTATCGCCACATCAGCCTCCTGCAGCTGTTGGCTTAAATCTTTGAGTCACTTATGAATCAAGCGATAGTCTACCACTTCCTTAATGCTAAACTTTTTTGAGATCATCAGAATGGATTAAGCCTATAACTCTCTACTGCAGATATTCGTATGGCTACTTCTGAACGCATATACAATACAGTTAACAATACAAATGAAGCTAGGCCTATAGCGTTTGATATTCTCAAGGGTTTTGGCAGGGACTGGGACAATCAATTTGTACGGTATAACTGGACATTTATTGTATATAATCAGATTCTTTTTAGCCCTAAAAAGATCTAGGTTGTCTTTGATAGCCGTACATCTAAACAACAGAACATTAATGAGGATGTTCCCTATTTGTGATGTTAAAAGGAGACGTGTAAGAAGACATATTTAAATTTAAATAAAAATAAAAATATACTTAAAATTTAAAATGCTCCTAGAAACGATCGTGCGCAAAATATTTGTTGTTTTTTATTCTTGGAACTGATATGAATAAAGTTTTAAATTGTATGTCTCAACTGTCTTGTTCTCATATATATATATATATATATATATATATATATATATATATATATATATATATATATATATATATATATATATGTATATATATATGTATATATATATATATATATATATAAGCTTCGCTAATAGTCAAACTGAATTGTTCTCTTTTTGACATCAAGAAGTCAACGTAACATTGAACGATGACATCGAAAAAAAAGAAAAAACAAGTTGCTTTGACATGGAAAATTTTAATTTTTGAAAGCTCAGATTGAAATAACTTGTATTTATTGAACAAAAAACACTTTTCTCTCTCTTTCTCTCTCTCTATCTCTCTCTCTCTCTATATATATATATATATACACACATATATATATATATATATATATATATATATATATGCGAGTAAGCAAGTTAAGACATGAAATCTAAAACATTATTTATATTAGTTTCAAGACTAACAATTAACAAATATTTTGTTTACGGTCGTTTTTAAGACAATTTAGAAATTAATATACATTAAAATTGTGTTGTTAATCTCAATAGGTATCTTCTTTAGCGTCTCCTTTCAACATCATAAATAAAAGTCAAGCAAAACACATTAACATTTTTCTAGTTATTTAAAAATTATATGGTATTATTATAGAGAGAAACACATGTATATAAATTTGTAACACTACTTGTAATAATATACATTTATATATATCTGTTTTTTTCTATGCAAATGAAATATGTTCTTTTAATAAGTAGAAAAAAGTTTATGCGTTTTGCTTGATTTCTATTTGCGATGCCGAGAAGAGACACTGAAGATGTGAAATATTTGGAATTTAAAAAAAATAATAGAAATATAATTCTAAATCGTCTCAGAAAACATCGTAGGCCAAATATTTGTTGATTTTTAATTCTAAGAAATTATATAAATAATGTTGTTAAATTATTCGTCTCAACTTACTCTACAGTAGCTGTGATTTATCTGAAGCTTCAGTCATTGGGTTAATTTCATTACTTGCAGTAAGTTGAGACAAATAATTTAACAACATTATAAGTGACGCTTGGTTACTTTCAAAACTGAAATTATATATTTCAGTTTTGAAAGTAACCAAGCGTCACTTATTGTTGGTTTACATCACACCGTAAATAATGTACCATTTTATGTCCGAAATATGAGGAAGCAAGGTCTTCGGAATATGTTGCATCCCTTCTTAATCTGTTGAAATTTATTTTGGAGTGTTATTTCACATGGTAAAATTGACTTTGCACAATAATATTGTTTTATGAGTGAAATACAATTGTTACACCATACATCAGCTTAACACATCAGAAAAAGCTGAAGTTTCGGCCAAGGAGCATAATTTACAATTTAGAAAAAAATACAACTTTTCAAGTAATAATATAAACTTCTTTTTTAGTAACTCACAAGTCGTTTACCTCTGAAGATGATTAAATTTGTATTACTTTGATATCTGCGGAAATAACATCATTACACTCTTCTAATGAGCATTTTAAATGTACAACTATATGTTCAAACTTGAATCATATTTGTGCTTGCTTTTTTATATATTTCTATATATTTCTAAACTAATATATATATATATATATATATGGATTTGAGTTGAAAAATACTTGTAATCCAGGGTTTCGAATCGCATGACCGGTAGTGAATAGTCACATCTCTATGCTGATGAGATTAGATTAAAAAAGACGAAACGTATACGTACATAGATAATAAACAATAACAAATATTTATATATATGTATATATATATATGTGTGTGTGTGTGTGTTTGTTTGTTTACACACATATATCAATTTTCTCCTCTTTTTATTAACTTCTTAGTTTTGCGAAAGGATTGATCACACTACGGTTTTTATATAATACTTACCTTTTTTTGTATAAAAATACAAAATAATTATGAATTGTACCAATTTGAATTTATTTTTCTTGTAACAATGTACCTGAATGATGATACTGTATACACCTCGACAACTCGCGTCCCATCACTCTCTTCCCCTTCTCTCTCTATTTTTCTTTCCAATCGCAGACCACCCATTATTTTAAACCCACTTCTTACTCAATCCCTTATCAGTTAGTTTGCAGCTGACTAACCACTGTTCATAATTCTTTCTCAATACTGATGAGACGACACGTATTATTTATAATGAGACCTCCAGTTATAGACAACCGGGCCATTGTGTATACAGCCACACAGAACTGAACTCGTCAATGGAGCAATTTCTGTTTACCCTCATCCATATCAGCCGCGATGGTGAAGTGCTGAACTCGCCAAAGCGGATGATAACTCGACAAGTCCGTGATTATACCATGGTAACCGCCTTTCTGTCGAGTCGCGTTGCGATCGTTTTCTTTATTTATTTCTTGTTAAGAAAAAAGATACTTCTTTTTGTACGTTGTAAGGGCAAGCTGTTTAGAAATAAGCACGTGGCTGTCTCCAGATAGAGAAGATGAATTACAACTATCGACGCGATGAACCTTTCCAATATATTTAATCATAACTCGTGTGTATATCACTACAAAAAAAAGTCTTCCATGCAAATACCAATGTATGGGTTTGCATTTTCAATTAAATAAACACTATTTTGAAAGTTTTTTTTCTATCGCGCTAGCCTGATTTATTTTATCTTTTTTCGATGTATTTATATTGCCATCTACCTTGCAAGCTAACTCAATCTGATTATATATGTACTCACACATATATATATATACATATATATATATACATATATATATACATATATGTATGTATATATATATACATATATATATGTATATATATATATATATGTACATATATATATGTATATATATATATGTATATATATACATATATATATGTATATATATACATATGTATATATATATGTATATGTATATATATACATATATATATACATATATATATATGTATATATATATATATATACATATATATATATGTATATATATATATATATATATATGTGTGTGTGTGTGTGTGTGTGTATGTCCACAATCAGATACCGCAATAGACCACACACACCATGCAAGTCTCTGACCGGAACTTCTAAGGCTTACGCTCAGTGCGTTTCAAGAAGTGTGTGGGCTGCGGCGTTGTCTGATTGTAAAAATAATTAAATATGGCATCTCACATTAAAAATCTCTCTCTCTCTCTCTACATATATATATATATATATATATATATATATATATATACGTATGTATATATGTGTGTGTTTGGGTGTGTGTGCGCGTTTCAATGTATGTGTGTATGTGTGTGTTGTTTGTGTATTACTTGTAGGAGTAAAGGTTAGAGAATCTACATCAAAGTGTATGTTTATGTGAAATTAACGCGGTAGGACAATGAAAGTGTTACCAAATCTCTAAGTGCACCCCTTAGACTATGTAGACGTAACCCACTTAAAACTTCAAATATATTTTATCTTTATTAAATTTAAATCATATGTATAACATTTATTGAAGAAGACAATTGAAGTTGTCCGACATTTCTTAGTGCCCTCGCAACCTAGCGTAGATATGGACCGAAACTTTTTTAAATTTTAAATATATGCTATTTTAATTAAATTTATATCATATGTATTAAATTATACGGTGAAGACGATTTAACTGGCCCCGAATATCTACGTACCCTAACTCCTAATTTACCCATAGGGACAGAACCCCTTTCAAACGTCTATCTGTATAGATCTTAACATAGTTAGACTAATCTCTCTTTCTGTCCGTCTGTGTGTGTGTGTGTGTGTCTCTCTCTCTCTCTCTCTGTACACACACAAACACATGTACATATATATATATATATATACTGAGAGAGAAAGAGTGTGAGAGAGAGAGAGAGAGAGAGACAGACAGACAGACAGACAGACAGAGAGTAAGAGAGAGATAATAGAGGAGAACACCTCTCTGTCAGTGTGTATGTATGTCCCTATACACTAAGTCATACTAGGGAGCGTACTTTGAATAGAGGTGTATTTACATGTACAATCTGTATGCGAACATAATTGTAGTAGTTCCGCGTCACTGGGGGTCCATTAAAAGAAGCTACTGACACTTTTCTAACATGTTACACAATGAAATTAATAGATTTGTGGGCGCTACGTTCATAATATTAACCTATACCCGAATAGCTAAGTAGGTAACATATCTAGCTTACAACATTATGGTTTCTGTTAAAGTAAACTCTTATTTCTATCATGTTGCATATGATTCTATCCCCTACATAACCCCGGACAACGTCTGATAACCCTGCTAGTATTGGTTTTAAGTTCATTTCATCAATACATTTAAACTTGCTTAATTGATTTATATATACACACACATATATATATATATATATATATATATATATATATATATATATATATATATATATAACAGCAAATTTTGTTTAATTAATAACATACAATATGGTTTATATTGCGCTAAACAAATAAATCAGATGTATCTAGCCGCGTTTGTTCATATCTAACTCTATCAATAGTTGTGTATTTATCTCTATCATTGTAATAAACAACACAAGAAAATTATTTTAAAAAATAAAGCTCACACTAGATTGCGTGACGAATATAACTATCATATCTGTTTCGAAATCAGTGACATGATTGAACTAATCTCTTCGACAATCTTTCACAATGGTTTCCGAACAACAGCTGCATATTATTTTTTTAAATATTCCCCCAATACTTCCCGATCATATTACTAATTTGTTTTCTCTAGAGAAGCCATTATTTTCCAACAGCACCATGTATCCACGTTCTCATAAGGTTCACCATAATGAGTAGTTATTATAAGGGACACGTGTCCCCGGTTAATAAATCATTACAATTCACCAATGCTTGGTTAATATCTTCGAATATATATGTTTTTACTAAAATAAGTAAGTAAATTCTTATGAACTAACATGATACGCATTTGTTGACCAGCTCTATTCTGAGGTTCCCATTCTTTCAGGAGTGGCCACGTGAAAGATCTGAGATTCGCACAACATCAGAACGACAATACTACTTTTAGGCATTTACCTTATTCAAGTTAATTCAAGTTAATTCAAGTTTATTTACCTTATTCAAGTTAATTCAAGTTAATTCAAGTTAATTTACCTTATTCAAGTTAATTCAAGTTAATTTATCTTATTCAAGTTAATTTAAGTTAATTCAAGTTAATTTACCTTATTCAAGTTAATTCAAGTTAATTCAAGTTAATTTACCTTATTCAAGTTAATTCAAGTTAATTTACCTTATTCAAGTTAATTCAAGTTAATTCAAGTTAATTTACCTTATTCAAGTTAATTCAAGTTAATTCAAGTTAATTTACCTTATTCAAGTTAATTCAAGTTAATTCAAGTTAATTTACCTTATTCAAGCTAATTTAAGTTAATTTACCTTATTCAAGTTAATTCAAGTTAATTCAAGTTAATTTATCTTATTCAAGCTAATTCAAGTTAATTCAAGTTAATTTACCTTATTACAGTTACAGCTAACAGAGAGGGAAACATGACCAACAACCGCGTTTATTCCAGACTGTGGCACAAAATACAATGCAAAAAATGGTCGACTTCTTGAAATAAGGATATATAACGTAGGCAAAGCCGTAATCAAGAATTATCCAGAGAAAATGGCTATCGATTAAGGTGTGTAGCAGGAGGATTTACCCTAGACGATGTGTATTAAATAATCAGTTATGGATATAGATTAACACTGGAAAAACCACTGTGCTTAAAACTTTGCTTAATTGTAACAGCATTTTAAGTGAACCAAGTGCTGATAAAACATGTGTCTGCGGATACAAAATTATATTATATCTATACGCTACCCTGTGATTTGAACCTGTTCGTTCGTGAAAGTTACGATTTCCACCTAACGATAAGACCATACTCTCAGTAATATGAAAGTTATCTCCATCGTAAAAAATATAAACAAATGAATGGCTTCGTTGACATGTGATATAAAAACGTTGAGTTAGTAAAGAAGTTAAGAACATACATTTTCTTCTCCACAAGTCACCAGTTAATTATGTTATACTATATATTTCTGGTGGTTGCTTGGTCTTACCGGATTCCAGGACAAGAATCTATCTAGTGTGATGGAGTATCCAGCTAAGTGCTGTTACTTGAAGTACCATGACTTGGATAAGGTGCACCATTTATTGTATGAGCACGTGTATATCTGTGTCGAAGGGATCTTATTTGGCCTTCGAATACTATGTTATTTTAAATATTTTCACAGGGTGCACTCGTAGGGGAAAGTATATTTATGTCTGACAAGATCATGTGCAGAGAGACCAACTACACTCGAGGATTATTCTTATTAGGTATTTCAAACAGTCTGGTAGGTAATTAAAACTGTCTCATATATATATATATATATATATATATATATATTATACATATATATATATATTATACATATATATATTATACGTATGTGTGCGTAAATTTTACATTCGAACAATTAAGTAAAAATAACACGAACGAAAAAATAATCATAAATGCAATGCTTTACAATACTGATCTTGTTACGATCTTTGCGACTGATGATGCCATGCAAGTACTCCTTAAGTCAATATTAAACGTCAAGATCAGTATTGCACTTGATTAAGTACGTGGGAAACACCAAAAGAAACGATAACAAAGTACACTCATATATAGAACAGGAAAAACATTATAGTAAATGAACACCTGGTATTATCGGAATGCATTTGGACTGAACTGTTGTAGGAAGAGTAATATCAAAGTTGAGAACAATATTAAAAAAAAAAAGAAATAAAATAACTTTTCACTCTCTAAATTTAGAAAATGTAAACATCAAACCACGAAAAGTTTATGATTGTGTTTTATAAATCAAATGTTAATCTTAATTATTGATATTGTACATACGAAAATCATTTTATTTATGGTAAATTCTCAAGGTATTTAGAAATGAAACACACTTTGACAGTTTACTACGTTTAACCAATGAAACACGCATTGCTTTTCTAAAAGTATTGTGAGTATATGGGACACACGACTGAAGCTATTGACCTTTAAATTGATAACCAGGTTTGAACACGGTTGAAATTCGATAATTTACTATAAATCTGTTCAATTCTAATTCATAATTCCATCGTTTTAATTGTATTAAAAACATTTTTCACCGATATAGGATTGAAGTATTATTAGACGGGTCAATATACTGCCAGAGTACCCCTACCTAAAAAAAATGCAAAATTGTTTTGGTGGTGTTATATTAGGCCTGGTCTACAGCATACAAATATTGGACACAATCCGAGTATTGGGAAGTTTCAAATTTCGAATATGACTTTTTTTGGTTTACAAGTCATTTTCCATTTACATATGAAGCACTAACTCGGTCAGTTTTCATGATAAATCTATAAATCTTGGAATTTTCCTTGTTTTCAGGGTTAATCATTCACATGTATAGGGTTATCATTGATACCTAATAAACCCTTATATCTTATCTAGTGGTTCCCAACCTCTAAACCTCTCATTACATCAACATTAATACCCGTCCTATTCAACCCCTTTATTGCACTTACACTGGTTCACAAATAGGTATATGGGTGATTATTTTTACATGGGTACCAGTGGTGAATTATTACTTTTTTCAATTAATCGGAACCCTTATCTCGCTATATAAATAAAATTGTTGTATAGAGTATAGGATTACTGAGAAAACAACTGAAAAAATAGCACAAACAATTCACTTGCTCCATAATATACTAATACACGTATATTTTCGTATATTTACAAGGTCAAACATGAGTTCAGTCGCTAATAGAGAAACCTTTCCTTTATGCGAACAGGATTTGGACTGTCATGAGACCGTGATGCTCTGAGAAAAGGGTGATGCAGGTGTCAACCGTGCCAATATCGAAAGAAGTGTCAAAGTCATTGTTGAAGCCGGAACTAGTGTTCATATGAAAAAGGATATTGCTGTAGTCTCAAAAACGGAAGGTTCATGCTCGTACAGTAAAAAGGGGCGCTCGTTATTCTCTGGGACGATATGACAGTTACACGACTTGCTTATTCTTTGGAACTAATTATACGAAAAAGATTATAAACGAAAACATTAAGGAAATATTTGCTATGTGAAGAATGAATCATTTACTCAAACTATCCTGGTTCATTGCAAAATAAGAGTAGATGAGTGGCCCACTGCTGTTAAATGTGGGATCGAATATATCGGTGGTGATCTTCATTCTGACGACCACCAGTGATCTAACGTCAACTTCAGTACAATGCCAAGGATTCCAAGACAGTTCACGTCAGTTGAATTATCGAAACGACCAACAAGTCGAAGACCAAATGACAGCGATCAGGATGAATCATTCGAAAGGATGGGTGAATTCTTTGAGGAAAACGATGAGGAACAGATAACGATATAGGGCCTTGTCTCCTTAATGGGAGAATACTTACTAGATAGTAAATCAAAGGCATATGAAAGTCAGTGCCTCAAGGAAAAGTTGATGAGTCGATATGGAAACTTGATTTGTGGCCAAAGGCCGTTGTGGTGTTGCAAACATATTGTCATTCATGGAGAAACCTGTGACACTCTTACTACAATTCACCTCCGGAAGATGATAAAGAAGGACAAAAAACGAGCAATTCCCAAAACCGCAGCGAAACCCAGCCAACCTTTCTTTCACTTCAACTGCTCTTATCTGGCAAGTCATGATGCACCTGATGCATAATGGGTTGCGAATATATATGACGTTGCTGGATGGCAGTAGTCTCAAAGAGATTATGGAGACATTATATGCTGAAAATGCCGTCGTATGCAGTATGAGCGGAACGGCAAGTCAACTAGCATATTGTGGCCACCTGTTTGTGGATCAGTGTCTTACATGTCCGATTGTTGCAAAAATCTCGTAGGATGAACATAGTTTTCAGGACCATGTAGATGAACTTGAGCGGCTGTACATACTAGTGGAGACTCATGAATGTGATTGGAAGTCATCGTCAGAATCAGATTCCATCTGTAAGATTTACAACAATCCAACTCTGATGAGAGATGAACTGGTAATGGCATCCTAACCCAGCCATCTATGAATGAACTATCAGCTACGAATTACTAGGCCACTTAGTGCAGCTGATCAAATGGAGTCTTTGGAACTGCGTAATAGTGCCGTCGTCGGTTGCCTGCAAATATTCGCAGCCACTGGTCATCCAAATATCATAAGTTGGCTCGTCTATATCTTCAGGAGATGCATGCTTTGTAAAGATGACAACAACACTACAATACATCAAAAGTTCTTGTTTGGGTGTTACGTAATCAGACGCAGTAGCCAATACTGGGTTTGTATCAGCTCTTATTTTATCATCGAACAAACACTAATGCGCTCAAACCAAAACGATAGTGGGCTCACACAGGGTAATGGGATGTCCGAGCACCAGAGAACAGTTTGGTTATGCCGTCTACTATGTCACCCGCTTACAACCTTGTCATGCAATAACTCAGTGCACTAAGTTACACAACAAGCGAACAACATGATGAGTTGTCTCTCGGGTTGGAAGAGATAAGTCATACCCCGGGAAAGTTGTAGAGCAACTAGACAGCTTTAATCCGTTTTCAGACGATAAATCGGTAGGCAATATTATCACAAGGGTTACTACATACAAGAGTTTGTCAATGTTCTAACCTTTACGAAATCGAAAAAAAAACAGTGTACAGAAGATAGGCAATCATTTCCTCCTACTCTCACAAACGGAGTGTGAAAGCAAAGACTTTAGCATCGAGCAAGAATGTCAAAGTTTTTGAAGATCGTAGCATTGAACTAGTACTTTTATTCCAGAGTTTTCTTGTGGTGTCACATATGGGTGATCTAAGGCTGGATGATATCATATCCTATGAACTGTGTCTCTACCCGATGTCTTTGTTTGAAGGAAAGCGCATCTTACGTCAACCAGACAAACAACAGCTGGCAGCAGCTTTCGGAAATTATGTTGAAACAAAATTAAACAGTGCAGTCACAGAACACAATGTACTAGACGGAGGGGAGTAACTACAGCTCGATTGCAAATGATTATGCCTCATTTACTGTTGAACACTATGGTAGAGCAACTGTCGTGTTTAATGGTTATACAGTTTAACCAAGTATGAATGACTGTACTCATAAGCGCCGAAGTTCAACGCCAAATGCCAGAAAGGTGAACATTACCGAGGTAACAAAATTTGCTGGGAAAAACGAGGACTTCTTGTCAAATGGGGCAAATAAGCAGGCGCTGATCCAGACGAATATGGAACGAATGCGGCAGAAAGGCTGTGATGTTATTCAAGTGGAAGGAGATGCCGATGTTGAGATTGAAAAGGCAGCGATCAATGTGTCTGAACAACACGCCTCATTAAGGAAGACACGAACCTTCTCTTGCTGTTCCGTGCATATGTTTCTAAATGTACTGCATTTTATTTTTGCTCTGACAAGGCGAAATCTTACATCTACAATATCAAGGTTCTCAAGCAGGTGCTGGGTGAATCAGTTTGTAGTGATATGTTTTTCAGGGTATTTGGAATAGTAAAGACGTTGTCGTACCAACGAATCATTAAAAGAAAAAGACAATGACAGACTGTTCAAAAACATTTTCTCTACAAAAGCAAAACCAGGATGTTCTGGAAGCCAATGGTTGTAAGGCAATTGTAGTTTTGTTCAATGCAGATAGAGAAAAAACTCTCTGGCATCTATTAGATACAATATGCTCTGCAAGAAGGTTACGAGAGTTGAGACGTTCGTCACGCCAGAACGACTCCTACCAACGCCCTCTGCCTGTATTTTTTTCTTTGTGGACTTAGTACCAGATTATAGAGTAGATGGGCTGTAGTGATCAAATTGTGCTATCTGAGTGGGGGTGAAAGGTGGAAGGGGGCACGTTTTTTCCAGTGATGGCGGACAAAAGCCCTGCTCTATATGCACTGATTCAGATAATTCATTGCAACTGTTCAGAAAGATACAATACTATAAGGTGTAACTGCAGAAGGCATAGACTAAAATGTACAAGTGCATGTATACATTACGAAGACGGAAAGTGTGACGAAATAGAAAAATGATCTAGTGGAAGATGATGATGAGATGTTAAAAGTTAAAAAAGCACTGTGGCGTAAGTGAATCAGGGTGGATACAATAAGGGTAATGGGTGTAAGGGAACCCATTGATATAGTATAAGTGTGTATTTGGCATCACTGGTAACCTTTTAATGTCAAAGACTGACCCTGAAAACTTGGGTAAAAATTTAAGATGTATTGATTTATCATGAAAACTGACCGAGTTAGTTCTTCCCCTGTAAATGGAAAATTACTTGTAAACCCAAAACAGTGATATTCGAAATGATACACTTTTCGTCGACTCGGTACTTGTAGAACTTTTAGTATGTTGTAGACTAGACTCAACCTACCACCAATAAACAAAATATTGCGATTTTTTGGGACTCAATCCGTATATTGACCCGTCTATATATAAACGATATAGTTCACAGTGAGGTATAGAATAAGTGTTTCAAGGTTCATCAGAAGCGGTTCTATTGTTCTTGTGTGGTATTGCACGCTGCGTAATAGGTATATAATTATATTTTATTTACTGATTATCTCATAGGTAGTAGGGAAGCGGGTTGTAATCTAGGATATTTTTCTGTAGCGTGAAGCTTGTTTAATTTCAATGTATGAACACAGATACAACATTAATTTATTATTCAAACCAATCTCTTAAGTGACATATACATCAATGGGAACTTTACATTATTATTTCGTTTAGGAAACGCTGATGACAGAAGATCAGGGCAGGTTTGCGTCGGTCACCGTTGTAAAACGCCAACTGCTTAGTTTAGTGCTGATCCAAATCTCTCCTCGCATGACTAATCAAAGTCTTTGGCATATTTAGTCTGTGTAAATAATCTAATAATACACTCAATCACACATCCACACACACAGTCTACTCGTTTGTTGTATTAATTTTATATGTATAGTTTATATATTAACGTTCATAGAATAGGTATTTGGGCAAGTGACTCCACTTAACATATCTTCAACGAACTATTCCGTACCAATTTTGAAAACATCTCAATTCTATGAATTTGCTAGACGGAAAACGCCGGGTACTCCTGCTAGTTGTGGGATTATCCATTCGGTAGTTGCAAATTAGGTTTCTTATTTAAAATATACATTTGTTCCATGTACGTTATCAGTATTAGAAACGTGGAGAACTGCGGCGAATGTAAGCGTGTTTATGCATAAAGATTGGCTTTACGAATGCCATGGTTTAAATGCTTAGAACACCCAGTTGTTTATGTACCCGCACCTGTCATGTTGTAGAGGTTAGTTTAGAACAACTATAAATAGCTTGTTTCACGTCTACGCATTTAATAAAAAGGCAAAATAAGGAAAATATTCAAGAACTTTCTGCATCCATTCAGTCTATAATACAAGTTATGGTGCGTGTTTGTGTTTGTGTGTTATTAGACTTACACATCGAATTAGGAATGGGAAAGTGTGCTATACTAGAGATTAAAACAGAAAAATCGAGATAGCGGAGAACATTCAGCTACGTAAAATCAGGGAACTGGACAAACATGATGCCTATAAATATTTAGGAGTTTTGGAAGAAGAGCGTTCAAATAAAATAATACAATGAGAATTAGAAAAGAATACATGAAAAGACAAGAAGACTGAATAAATCAAATTATAGTATAAATGATCTTATATATACAAACATAACTGGCTACTCATGTGAATACAGGTTTTAGCTGCTATTTCGAACGCAGTGGAAGGTGAAACATGTACACCCTATAGTACAGTTACAACTAATGATAGCCAACAAATTTACATGACCAGCTGGCAATAATTAGGTGTAACTGTACTTCAGAGTGTACTACAGCAAGGTGCAGTTGCAGTAAACATGGCATTGACTGTTCAAACTTGTATGCTAATTGCAAAGGTCTCCACTGCAGCAACTCACCACAGCCAGATCTTAATGATGATGAAGTTAATTTTGACTAGTTCTTGACAAGAAATGTTCTTTGGTCCGTTCATGAACTTGTTCTGTGTTGATTATGCACGAGCCTTGCCCAAGCATTCGACCAATTGACAATTTCTTTATTGTAAATTGTACTTATTTTTTTTACCTATATTTTATGAAATGTCAGGAATTAATGTGACAATTGTGGTCTTGAAAAAGGTAACTTAGTCTGTTTTGTTCCTTTTATATTCATATTTGTATAAGAAATAAAAGAGAAACAATGGCAGGGGCTAGTCATTTTCTTGTGTTAGTTTATCATTAAGCATATAGCTAGCTATCATTACAATTTAAAACAACAAGGAAATATCAAGCTGACTTGGGGTGGGCCCTGTGTGGGATTTCATGCAAAAAATATTTTTTTAATTTCTAATTTAATGAAGTTTTTTTGTCGGGAAAACGTTTATCTTTGTCAGTTATTGTCAGGAATAATAGAGATACTTGTCAGGAAATGTCAGGTGTTTTATGTCTCGAAATTTGAATATTGTTAAGTTGGATTTTAAAGATGGCACCCGCTGCCACTTTTCTGCAAGGCTAATTTTTGTAAACTTGCTTTTATCTGAAAGAGAGGTAATTCATGCCCAATATCCTATTTAAAAACCTTTGTTAGCAATTTGTTTGAGATTCAGCCATATTTTGGCTGGACTAAACGTTCAACATTATAAAATGAGATAGAAAGCCACACTTTGGTGCAGTTGCTACTTAAAAAAAGTAGCTTTTAGGTGGGGCTCGATGATGGTCAACATTCTATTTCTATTTTATAACCATTTAATAAAAAATTCAAATAACCTTATTCGCGTAAAATCGATTTCACATAATTTTAATTATTGCAGTCAACGTTTTTTTTTTATTGCAGTGCAGCACTTTGGGTCGTGATCTCTTGTATTTGAAAGGAGTCAAACCAGTCTATGAATCAACTTTCCGGCATTTGTTTTGCCGTGGTTTTTATGAGATGTATAGCATATATAACAGACACGCAATTATAGAGATTGTAATCATTTGAGCAGATTCTAAGAATACTAAGACACATTAAGAGAAGGATGACTTCACCTGGAAACGCAGGGACGTACGTGTAACACGAATACACACACACACGCATATATATATATATATATATATATATATATATATATATATATATATATATATATATATGAATTACATTATCAATATATATGTATATATGAATATATGTTTAGCTATATATAATTAATGTAATTTTATCTTTACATGGTATACAAGATTGCATTCTAACTCTCTCTGTCTCCATCTATCTATCTATCTATGTATATATATATATATATATATATAAATATATATATATAAATATATATATATATATATATATATATATATATATACATACATATATATATATCACGGATATCGTTAGTTCTATATAATTATTTAAGGAAATTGCTATCACATTTGAAGCACCATGTTTCTGAAAATTATTATTTAATTTTTAAAAACAAAATGATGCAATTTTAAATGATACAATCATTAACTTATTTATCGTTTTAATTCTTCCGATGAATACATATTTCTCAAAAGCAAGACTATTCTTTATATATATATATATATATATATATATATATATATATATATATATATATATATAAAGAGAGAGACAGAGAGACGTAATGAATAAATCTGGTATTCTAACACATATTTTGATACTTTTCTGCATTTGAACAATCCCCAATCTTGGTGAATTTGATACTTTGAAGTTATAAGGTTTGCTATTTTTTCACTTACTCATGCGTGTATACACCATTATACACCCGTGTCGCGTCGCTAAGTCATGGCTTCGCTTTTTCTTCTGAATACGCAACCACTCGGACGCCAATGTTAATTTACAAATAGGGTTTATTTAACTAGTAAAAAAGTAACAGACAACACACTTTCGTATACGTGAGAGAGAGAAAGAAAGAGGGAGAGAGAGAGAGACGCCCATATAGATGGATTGATGGCTCGTTTCGCTACACTTAGCCACATCTTGTTCGATGCCCGTCAATTAGGAGTTGCGCTTTAGACACGTCTTTCTTACTTGAAGTATCATGAAAAAAAGAGAAAAAATTCTCCGCCAAGCAATTAGGTTGTTGCATCGACTTCCATCTGGGATGACCTCTGACCTTAAAGGTGTCACTCAAACCTTTCCATTAAAACCCAACCCTCGTTATGTAACAATTAAAGTTTCCTATTATGTCACAATATTATGACCTTTCATGGTCCTAGTATTTAGACTAGTGAAGCATTACACATATGTATCGATTGAAAATACACTTTTATTTGGTTTAGGTGATCCACTGATTAAGCAACATCAAGAAGTTCGTGATAAAACAACACTATCTGATAATTAATCTAAAATGCTATATAGTCACACTAATTCCAATTCACCAAATTCTGAGCCGATACAATTAAAATGTACATTTCTGAAGTTATATACTCTGAATTATAAACATTTGACAGAGTTAAGCTCTATTTTAATGATCTTAAAATGATCAGTATTATATATATAGTTATTCACATACAGACTGTTTAGCTGTATCACAGCTCTTCAGAGCAGCTGGACCAGTTCGTGCCTCAAGCTAGGATTGAAACTCAACAGTCGAGCTGTCAGTCGGCGCCTTACCCCTGCGCTCAATATATACATTGTCAGATGCCGGTAGCTCCAATTAGTTTTACCCTATGAGCTATGCCTTAAAGCTAAGTGAAATTGGCGATATCGTTACTAATAAGTTCCACACAAGAAAAGATGCTTAATATAATCATCCACATACATACTGTTTTGCTGTATCACAGTGCTTCACTGCGACTAGACCAGCAAGTGCTTCCAGCCGGGATTAAAACTCAACTGTCGAGCTGATACTCGGCTCCTCAAGCCGATATATATATATATATATATATATATATATATATATATATATATATATATATACATATATTTATATATATATATATATATATATATATATATATATATTCTGAGTGTGACATATATTTATTAAGTTTGTACTTCTAGGATTAAAACCACTTAGATTCCATATTATTCTTATCAGTATCGTACCGCTGTTACTAACAATGTGGATGAGCGAATGATTCTTTTATTGATTGAAATGGGGTCTGTTTAGGCGGATGAGGTTTCTTATAGACTGCTTATATTAATTGTATCTTTGCTTGCATTGTATAATTAATATTGAATATATATATATATATATATATATATATATATATATATATATGTGTGTGTGTGTGTGTGTGTGTGTGTGTGTGCGTTAATGTGTGTAAGTTAATCATTATTATTTAAGTGTGTTAATGTGTTTTTTGCTTACTTACCTTTATGTACTATGTATATAAATATTTAATACTATATATATATATATATATATATATATATATATATATATATATATATATATATATAAAGTGGTGTACTAAAAGCGAACTTGTGTCTCTTCCCCTACAACTTTTATTTTATTTTTTCAAATTTTAAATCTTGGCCTTTGCCAACTTATCTATCCCAGCGACTTCCTCTGATGATGAGATTTTTATCTTTGAAAAGCCTGGCTTAAGGAAAATTTAACTTGAATAAATTGCTATTTTTGCGGAATATACCTTGCTCTGAGCAATTGAATTGAATTATGATTTGGCTTTTGCTTCTCTAATTCCTTTCCATTCTTCTTCATTATATATATATATATATATATATATATATATATATATATATATCGTTGACATTATGTATGCATATATTTGTGAGGTTATTTTACATTAGTCGAATCAGGGTATTTCTTCTCGTGGGGAATTAGCCGATTAATTTGTCAATGAATCAGGTAAAGATTCAAGGGAATCAGGTAAGCCCACAGTGTTGATATTAATAGATAGTTTGGCGGGAATTATATTATCAATACGGAGTAAAGTTAGCATTATAAACATTTTAGAATGATATCGCTCGTATTAACGTTAATTCTCTTAATGGCTGTTTGTTTTCTTTTAATGTATAAAGATTCAAATATATTGAGTTTTTTGTTTATTAGTAGTATGTCTTACTATTATAATGTTTTTTTATTTCAAAATTGGCAACGGGAACAGGAATGCTAAGTTAGATAGCGCGATAAAATAACTATTATTGAAAACGTATTAACTCGATCCAAAATAATGTCTTCCTCCACAAATATCTTCCCACATCAACTCAACAATATCAAACAAATTCTAATAAATAATGGATCCCCTAACAATATAATTGACCAAAAAGAGTAGACAGTTTAAGATAACTATATAAACACAGCCATAAACGTATTATTCCGAAAACAGTTGCATTATAATTATAAAATTGATTATCAGGTATTAAAATAAATTATTAATGAAAACATCATTCTTACCGACCCATGTAATAAAAAAACCCTCATCATTTACTACAGTAATTACGAATAATTCCTCCCCGCCCGATTAGAGTTAGGGATTGGACGAACCTCGTATATAAATTCAAATGTCCACTGACAGACTGTGCCTACGACAACGAATACGTATACGTTGGCCTGACTGCTACAACTTTGTGAAGCAGGTATACAATGCATGTAACCACCTATCATCACCATGGTTCAAAATTTACAAAATCAGCATGTTTGCACCCGCTCTCAATTTCGAAAACTCGTAGTAGAAAACACCGAAATATTAAAACATACTACTAACAAAATATTAGAAGCTTTAAAAATCCATTCTGAAATGTTTATAATTTTGACTTTAGTCCATATTAATAATATAATTCCCGTCAAACTATCATATTAATATCAACACCATCATTTTTACTTGATTCCACTAAGGAAGGAGTTAGATGAGTTTGAGATTACTTGGGATACCGATGATGATGATGATGATGATGATGATGATGATGATGATGATGATGATGATGATGATGATTGCAAATCCATCGGCAAATGCCGCACCGAAAACAAGCTAGTGGGAAAGATACTCACAAAGATATACAAGCATAAGTTCGCTGTCATCTTCAGCGATATATGTCTTAAAGAAAACATTATGTCTGAATATATATATATATATATACATATATATATATATATATATATATATATATATATATATATATATGATAAAGTGATGTGGTATATTGGTTACTGGGGAAGATGTGTGCCAGATACAAATAATGTCGAGCTGTAAATCTGATACTCTTAGTAAAAAAAGAATCTTTATACAATACCCCAGATATAGATTGAATATTAGAGTAGTATAGATTGTCGAGACATTGTTGTGCACCTAGTCTAGGAGAAGGAAAACTCCCAAATAACACTATTATTTTTCTGCTTAACCCTGCATTGTTACACATCGTTCTATATGTATTTTTGCCAATGGGTCCAATCAATTCTAGTGCTGATTATTGTTGGACATTTTGTAAACCTTTCCTCATTATAGACTCCGTTCGCATGCAAGGTAACCGGAGACATTTATTATATATCGAGCATGAGAATATACCTTCTAATATAGGTGTGTAATTCAAAAAACGGAGAGCTGAACATTTTGCTGTGAAAACAAACAACGACCTTTTTATAGTTAAAAAAAATTCAGATACATATTTTGATAAATGTGCAGATGAAGCAAATAAGAAAACTAGAGACGTGTGGAAAATCTAGAAATAGACGGCACGATTCCGCTTTTAGATCTAAGCGAAATAAAAAAAAGATATTTATTCCACTTTTGCAACACCAATTTCGCTTGTACTATATATTTTATCAAATGGAACGGAGATTATTTCCAACGACTACTAACGTTCTCCTGGCGCTTATATTTATATGTGGTCCATTTAAATTGTGCATGATTATCAGCGTGAATACCGTCACAGACTATCACATCGATTATGACAAATCTCAATTGAAACGATGTATTTGGGCGAATTACAGACTATTCATGCTGAAAAACATTCGAACATGCAAACTAACTATAGTATACTCTCCTCATAGAATCTCCACACATAATAGAAAACAGTGTTTCCATTTTGTCGACATGTGTGAATTAACATTTTATACTGAATGCTAGTACTGACTAAACTTCAGTGATCTAACTTGAACCGGTTTGTTAACGAACTAATTCCGTATTAAAATAGCTATTTGTGATTCATCAAATTGTGCTAATTTAATCACTAGCTGAAGTACCTATGTATGACGGGTTTCTTATCTTTTATTGAACTTTATAGTAAACATTAGAAGATAAGAATATTTAGTAAATATTTTCCACCCATGTCTTATTAAACAAATATTAATCATGGTCATCATGATGATCGATATCAACTAGGAAATAACTGGAACACTATAGCTAAAAACATCTGTCTAGTCTGAAACTCGAACCCCCGATAGCCTTAAATATTAGGACTGAATTCGAACGTATCATCCACAACTTAAAATACTTTGTCTCTTTTAACTACTTAAATGAGTCCGACATACGAGTATGTACATCTGTGTATAGATCTAAAATACTTCGATTGTCTAAAATAAATAAAGAAACATGAGAAAAAAATCATCGGATAAAAGGGGCTGATTTCAAATGTGCCTTTTTATTAATTAACCAGTTTACTGTACACACACGTGTGCATGCATATAAGTAACTTTGGTTTATATATATGAAGATATTCAAGGCATCGTGCATAGTTCGTATTCATTTTCGGTATTCAATGGACCAAAACGATGTGAATTGCCGTTAAAGAAAAAAATCAAACCAAACTTGTTAATGTATCAGAATGTGATATTTCTGGCATTTCACTTGCTCAAAATTGAGGCCCAATTAATCTTCAAACAATACCTATACAACACGTTAGGTTAAGTCATGAAATGATCTTAAAAGGATTGACGTGCCGTAAAAACATGGCCTCTTGACTGCAAGCAAATTGAAGTATCTGTTTTGATACTACAGTTTATCTTTTCTGTAATCAATTTGTGAAAAAGAAATCCTTTTAGATTGAATCATTTTATTCCATTCGGACTGCTCGCTTAGAGAAGTTTGATTACAAGAACAGCAATTATGCATAACTCTGCTCTTGTGGGGAAGCAAGTAAATAACTGCATGCCTTAAAATCTAACAAAAAACATCAGAAACAGAAAACAAAGTAAGATAAACTTTGAAAAATCTACAACGTAAATTAGACTAACAAAGGAAACACACACAGAATAAAGTAACAAAAATGAAAAGCTAACCTTAAACGAACACACAGTGAACGTAATACAAAAGAAAACCTTATTCTAAATGAATTTCGATCGAAGACGAAATATGAGACATTCGACTATTTTTATTCTTCTTTGAACAACTAATGGAATTGGCAGGTTTCGGTAAAACGAATTGTATTACACAAAGGAAACACCGCTGTAAAATAAAAGAAAAAAATAATTAAAGTAGGACATTTTTAAGCGGAACGAAATAAAGCGTCAACCTTAAGAGAAACGAAACGAAATCGGAAGGTTTTTTGTTACAGTAATCGAAGCTACTTTTTACACGGGTTCGACAGAGGTTCATTTCGAGTTGTTTAAATTCGATTGTTTAGCTTTTAAAGTGAATAAGAAGGGCGCAAATATTCAATGTTAAGACCTCACTTATTCGAATATAGTTTTTAAATGAATTACGGATGAACTGAAAACCACAAATAAAATTACTCAATCAATAAACGCAATGATACACAAAATGCAACACTTATTTGTTAAAGAACGTTTTGCACTGCGTTTATTTTCTGTATCTTATTTGATATATAGATATTTATTATTTACATATATATATATATATATAATATTTATATATATATATATATATATATATATATATATATAATATATATATATATATATATATATATATAATATTTATAAATAAATATAATTTTTTTATAACATTAAGACGCTGGCGTTTCAAGTTCATTGCTTACGTCAGTGCACGAAAGGAGGCCTTACTCGGTTCAGAGAGTCAGCCTAGAATATGAAAGAGGTCGACCTACTCTTGCGGCCATCAGAGACTGTCACGTGGGTAACCTAGAATCGGGCATATATATATACATCTATATATATATATATATATATATATATATATATATATATATATATATATATAGTAATCCAGGTATAGCTAACACCATCAGGATAAAAACCAAAATAATGTAAACATGTCTTATAAACAGTGTTCAGAATCAAATAGCGCTTTCATATATGATCATTATTTATTTATACAGACAAGTACATAATCCGAGACACTGGCAGGTTGATGTTATCAATCAACGGCTGTTAGAAACTTAGATGTGATCATGCGAAAAAAACTAGTATGTCCCTCAGATAATATTGGGAAGGAATGTAGAAGAAACAAATAAAAAAATTAAGATAGGATGGTCAAATAGTCAGATTTGAAGCGGTCGAAAATGGGAAATAAACATTTGTGAACTCATGTTAAATGTAAAAAGGGTCACGTTTCTCCATATTATATGCATCGAGCTGTCGATATTTATTTAAAAGTTAATTTAACAGCGTCAATTGTATGCGAAGTATAGGACAGGGGGAAGGCGGAAAAAATGTCACGCGTATTACTTTTTTAGGGTAAGGGTAAGAAAAGTGGGTTACCTATTTAGACCTACTAATGTCGATTTTTCACTTTTATCTTTTTAATTTTAATTTTTTTACATTTCTTACTTCATATTTTTTTGTTAATTTTTTTATCATTAATTTTAGCTAAGGACAGCTGATCGCTACCCATAATAAAAAAACACCAATAGGAAAAATAATGAATATGAGAGAATAAACTAGAATTGACTCAAATTAATTAAAAATGAACAAAGCCTTATTGACATAATATAACTATTGTTATAACCACTACTATAATAATAATAATGATGATGATGATGATGATGATGATGATGATAATAATAATAATAATAATAATAATAATAATAATAATAATAATAATAATGATAATAATAATAGTAATAATAATAACAACAACAACAACATCCAAACATTAAAAAGAAGCTAAAACCGTAAACAGGATGAAGGAGAACAGTAAACGATGGAAGAGCAGAACTCCGAATCGCTAGGGCAGACTAAATAAGACTCATGAACTAAAACAAAAGATAGCAGCAAAAGAAGGAACATTGAAACGATACATATACAACTCAGAACAGTGCAAACAGAGCAAGATCTTTGAAAACAATGAAAGCCAGTTTTACGAAAACGTAAACAGAGTAAGTACAACATAACAACCGGACCAAATAGAAACGAAACATTTCTGGAGCAAGATATGTGAAAAGGCTGAAGATCACAAAAAATTGCTAAATAAATTAAAGACATGAAAAATAAAAAACAAAAAATTTAAGAAGGAACAGAAACAGAAATAAATTCAGAAACTGTTAAGCCAACACTAAATAAAATTGCAAACTGGAAAGCACCAGCTCACGATGGAATACATGCGTACTGGGTCAGAATATGCAAGACCCCACATTAAAGGCTAGCACAGAAACTGAGAGGATATATACATAAAACAGACGTACCTGAGTGGATGATCAAAGGAAGGATAACGATCATACCAAAAGACGCCAAGAAGGGAACGCCCCCAAGCAATTACAGACTAATAACCTGTTTACCAACAATGTGGAAAACCCTAACGACCCAAGTGAAAGAGCAAATTTACCATGCCCTGAACAGTCTTGGCTACTTCCCGACGAACAAAAATGAATGCCAGAAAAGGGAAAAGAGGAACGCATTATCTGTTATGCATAGATCAAAAGATCTGAAAGAAGTTAAAAACAAGAAAAAGAACATATCTATGGCATAAATTGACTACAAGAAAACGTACGACAGAATCCCTCAAGCATGGATAATTGAATGCTTGCAAATGTACAAGATATTGATCTTATCAAGAAAGCAATGTAAATATGGAGATTAGAACTGCCAGCTGGAGGACAACACTTGACGGAGATCAAAATACACAGAGGTATTTTCCAATGAAACTCCCTATTACAACTACTGCTTGACATAGCCATGATGCCACTCAACTACATACTCAGGAAAGTTGATGCAAGATACAAGTTCAAACGGCAGAGAACAAGGAATACATCATCTCATGTACATCGACGACCTAAAGCTATTTGCAAAAAGCAAAACACAACTGGACAAGCTGATAAATACGACCAGAATCTTCAGCCAGGACATTCAAATAGAATTCGGAATATAAAAGTGTGCATTGCTAGAGATTAGGATAGGAAAGCTGGAGACAACTACGGACATGGGATTACCCAGCAAAGAGCAGATGCGGGTGTTAGGCGAACAAGACAGCTATAAATATTTGGTAGTTTTGGAAGCAGACACAATCAAATCAAGGGAAATGAAAGAGTAGAATGGAAAAGAATATATAAGAAGAACAAGAAAACTCTTAGAAACAAAATCATATAGCAGAAACCAAATCAAATGAATAAATACCTGATCAGTATCACTAATAAGATACTCTGGACCATTCATAAGCTTGATTAAAAAAGAACTCAGCCACCTTGAGCAGAGGACTAGAAAATTAATGACCATGCATGACGCACTACATCTAAAAGACGATACATAGAAACTCTACGTGAATACAAACGAAGAGGGAAGATGACTGGTGAGTATAAATAACTGTGTAGACGACACTAAAAAAGTACTAGAGAAATAAATACACCAGAACACAGAAAGGCTGATCACTGCAGCAAGAGACACCGTTCCAACGAACAACGAAGGAAGCATCGAAACCGGACACACACAGACAAGAAAAGAAAAGTGAGAAGAAAAACAACTACATGGACGCTTCATAAGACTCACAAAAGAAACCAACGAAAATAGCTGGACATAGCTAAGAAAAGAAAACTTGAACAGAGAAACGAAATCCTTACGGATGGCTGCACAGAACAATGCGATTAGGACAAACTACAATAAATCTAACATAGATAAAATCCAGGAAAACAGTAAATGCAGACTGTGTGGACAATGAGATAAAACAGTAGACCATATAATAAGTGAATGTAGCAAATTTGCCGCAAAATAATACACAAACAGCCATGACTGGTGAAAGTAATACACTGGGAACTGTACAAATAATTAAATTTCGAATACACATACATATGGTACAAACATAAACTACAAACAGTACTGGAAAACGAAAAACACAAACTCCTCTGGAATATGGATAAACAAACAGATAACCGCATACAAGCAAGTAAACCTAATGTTATTATAATTGACAAGAAGGAAAAATCTTGCTAAATCATAGACTTCGCCGTTCCAGTAGACTAGAGAGTGAAGATCAAAGACACGGAGAAACGAAGCAAATACACAAACAAGTCAGATAACTCAAAGGAATATGGAACATGAGGAAGTTAGTATAATACCAATAATCGTCGGAGAACTAGGAACAATCCCCAACAAAACTGAAGAAAAGACTTGGAGAAATTGGAATCAAAGGGACCATCGAAACCATACAATATACGGCAATGATCAAAACAGCTGCACTCTTAAAGAAAATCATTGAATGTGGAAACCAACCCGCATAAGCTACAAATGGTAAGCAGTCACAAGGAATTTACAACAGAGAGAAAATAAAACCACACGAAGAACACTACAACACCAACCAAGGAACAGAAACAGAAAAAAACATCACTTCATAATATTCCCCAATAAATTACATCGGCCTCAGCTAACACCAAACAAAAATGAACTAGGGAATACCATAAGCTCACCCCTGTCCCTCCTCTCTCCACCCTCCAAGAAAATGGTGCCGGCCTAGGCTGACACCAGACAAATATTTCTAGAGGGTTACGGAGGAGGGGGGAGGACTGGGGAGGAACAGTACAAGTCAGATATCCACTTTAAAAGTGCAGAGAATGTTGGAATCTTGGGGAGGCTAATTGCCACCTAAATCAAAGAAAAGACCAATGGGCGTTGCCAGCGATAAATCGGTGGTGAAAAGCTTTTTTGATACCGCAATGTTATTTGCGGTGGTTATCGAAAAGAGGTAAATAATACTGGAGGCTTGTTGTCACTCAGACTCCAGGAAATGCCACTGGTTGTTGTCAGTGAGCAATAAGTGACAATGATCTTTGTGAGCACTCCTAGTGAGTACAAATGATAATAATAATAATAAAAATAAAATGATGATGATAATAATAATAATAATAATAATAATAATAATAATAATAATAATATAAATGTTTATAATCATAATAAGGAGGGATAAACACATAAATATTAGTTATAGTAATGCTGGAAAAATAACAAATAATGGTAGGATCATATTAATGGTAATAATAATAATAATAATAATAATAATAATAATAATAATAATAATAATAATAATAATAATAATAATAATAATAATAATAATAATAATAATAATAATCATTGTGAGACTTTGGAATGATAGGTTTGGTTAGGGTTAACAGTTTTAAGTTGTTTATTTTATTTTCTAATCGTAACATTGGTTCAAGAGAGTAAAGTTATATTACTAAGAAGGTGTGATCTATTGTGCCTACAATTTATTGAGGTTTATTGTTTTTGTTTAAAAGATTACTTCTGGCACTAAATCAAACTATCTCATGTTTTCACTTAGGCATAGGTCACACGGTGAATTTAGAAAACCACATGTACTTGTTTTCTTGATAGTGTCCTATTTAACTATAAGTGATTGACTTTTATTTGTTAGTTCCCAGTGGTATATAAAGAGTGAAGTTCCTTTGAACAATTATAACGATTGAATGAGCATTTATCGCCGGTATATCTCACTTTGAGGGTATTACCAGCCATGCATATATAGTATTTTTCTTTGGTTGAATTTTCTTTAGTTTAAAGTGTAGCTTGGTACACTATTTCGGTTGAAAAGCGATTTAGCTGCAGGGGCATTCTGTTCTATTTAGGCAGTTAAAAACCTTTATTACGGTGTGTTATTTCTTATATAATTCAGTATTTATGTTACTGTTTAATATTTTACTGTTACGTTCTTTTTTAATAAGGTTTTCTAAGTTTTCATAAAATCTGTAAGTCAATTGTAGGGTGTTTTATTAATGGCTTTGTGTAAGATATCATTGGGCGGGGAGTGAAGGTTAATTAAACTTAGTAATTATTTACTAAGTTTAGTTTTAACCGTGTGATTAAATGGGGGTGAAACTATATACTCTTTCTACTTTAAAAAACAAAAACTATTGTTAGGTTTTATATATATAATTTGTTTTTTTGTATTCGCTCAATTCTAGTGTTTTATTATAAATGCTCTTTTGCATTGAAAATTCCCTCATTAGATCAGTTGTTGTTTCTTCTCTTTTCAATTGACTTGGGAATGTGTTTAATTATTGTTTTCTGTTATTTGAGAGTTGATGGACATAAATTAGATTAGCGTCATCTTTAGTATGATGTTCGTACGTTTATTTCTTTAAGTTAAATGCTAAATCTGAGAAGTTAACTAGTTTTATGTTATATGTTATTTCCACTTTTAGACTTAACCATTTCATCTCTTTTAAGAAAACATATTTTACTCTTTCACACTTTGCGCGTTTTAGTTTTTGACTTCTAATAGGCCATCAACTCTGTATACTACTATATACTTAAAGTCAACGCCTTTTGTGAGATTGTATAATATGTAGAGACTGCAAATCCAGCGATCAGATCGAAACACTGAAATACCCCGATTGATTGCTTTTAGTCCATTGTTCTTGTTTGCTAATTAGCACAGTATTTGTGCATTTTCTAATGATATCGATTTCTTCTTAAGAGAGAATGGTGGCAAAATTTATAACACTTTCAAAGAGTTGTTCAGATATCGAGAGTAATAATTTATAATATCGAATTGAATCAATGTTTAGTATTGAATTCTAGAGAACCAATTAATAGCTTCAGTTGTATTTACCAATTGATTCGGTTCGCAAGTAGTTTTCATTTGTCCATTTACTCTCTCTAATATTGTCATTAATAATTTTACCAATTTCTTGTCTCGTAGGTTTTACAAGTCTAGTAGCTTGTTTTGTCTGGAAATGAGGTCTTTGGAAATTGAGTAGAATATATGCTTCTTTTTCCCTTACTTTACCTATTATATAACTATTTTTTGATTTATCAATTATGGTTTTACTGTCTTCAATAATTGTGTTAGATTTTCCGTAATTCTTAATAATGTTATGTTCAAGCAGTTTGTAGTATTCATGTTTAGTTAGTGTATGAAAAAAAAATCATATTTAGAAAAATACTATATATGCATGGCTGGTATGCCCTCAAAGAAAGATATATCGGCTATGACTGCCATTCAATCAGTCTGATTATTCAAAAAGAACTTCACTCTCTATATGCCACCTGGAACTAACCAATGAAAATCACTCACCAATAGTTAAATGGAACAATATCAGAAACAAACAGTTCATGTGGTTCATAATTAAACCCCGTTTCCTATGCCTAACTGAATAACTTGAAATTGTTAGATTTAGTGGCAGAAGAAAAACAGATACATCAATTAATTGTAGGCACAATGGATCACACCTGCTTAGTAATATACATATACTCTCTTGAACCAATGTAACCATTAGACAATAACATAAATAAACTTAAAACTATTAACCCTAATCAAACACATCATTCTAAAGTCTCTATTTTATTCTCTCCAATTAATGATCTGATAAATGCGATAAAAAACCCTAAAACATGTCTACACTAAAACCTATGTTATACAGAAAAATAGAGAAAATACATATATCCAGCAACTGAAAATAGATGGCATAGTTATCTATATATCATATATTATCATGTCAGTCATTATTTTACTGTCGGTATGACTATTACATTCAATTGCTCTATTATAATTATAATTTTTATCACGATATTTTATTAATATCGTTATTAATACCATTAATATTATAATTAATAGTGGTCATTATTATTATTCCTTTTAACAGTGCTGCCACTATCATAAGTTGTGCCACTTTTTCATTTTTATTCTTACTCCACCATCAATTCTTTAGAATTATTATTGTCCACCATTTTTATTATCATCACTATGCTTATGATATCATCCTTATTATTTTATCAATTATTCCTCCTCCCTTATTATTATAAACACTATTATTTTTAAAATTATTATTATTATTGTTATTATTACTGTGATTATTATTGCGGTTGTTATTACCATCCTTATATTATGTCAGTAAACTTAAATTAATTTTTAGTTATGTTTAGTTAATTCTCGTTTATTTTCCTATCGTTATTATTTTCATTATTGTTATTTTTTATTATGGCTTGCGACCATATTTCTCTTCCTCAAATATACAAAATTTAAAAATCGAAAAATAAAGTAAAAAACAAAAAGAGAAAAAAGAAAATATGAAGTAAATAATCAACATAATTAGGTCTAAATGGCTACCCGGTTTGTCTGTCCTCTTTCCGATACCGCGCATAACATCGCTGTGGTTGAATATCGAAGGCTGGCGCATATAATCCACAGATAAGATTCCTTGAAAGTGTGAAACTGGTAATTGACACCTTTGATTTTAATATGAGTTCACAAATGTATATTTCCAATTTCAGACCGTTTCAAATCTGACCACGTCACCCTCCTATCTTACATGTTGTATTTTGTTTCTTTTTCATCTTTTGCACTTCATTTCTTCCAAATATGATCTGAGGGGAGGACCAGTTTCCAATAGTTGTTGATCAATAACATCAACATATGGTGTCATGGATTATGTACATGTTTGCATGAATGAAAAATAATTATATATATATATATATATATATATATATATATATATATATATATAATTAAGTATTACGAACAACTTGTGTTTTTCTAAATTGCTAATTAGTTTTGAGTTTCAGGCGGAAACTCGCCGATGTATTTGCCATGCACGTTGTGTACACTAGTACTCTCGGTTCCTCCTGAAGCAATCTTAAGTGGTGAGTATTAAGTAAAAAACGCGTATTTTCATTTTTTTTAAATATTTAATGATGGTTTTAGCAATAACTGTCGAATTGTTTGCAGTATGAATACAGTGTTAGTATTAGTATTAGTATTGTAAGCACTTAAGGCTGTTTTCATCGAAATAAATTCTGTTAATGAATGACTATTTGATTTTATGTGCAAAGCTGTTAATATCTGTAGTCCTGGTTTGTTAGTTTCGTGTTCTAATATAATTTTGCTGTCTTCAAGAATTTATAGAAGTTGAGGGCGGAGGACAAGAATGTTTTGCTTTTAAGTGTTGGGCTATTGCGCTGATGTAAGATATTGACATAGTGTCTAGTTCGAAACTCGTCAACAAATAAGGAATTAAGAATAGATCAAAGTAAATATATGTAGCCACAATTTGTCTGTAATATTCAGTTAAATATGTCTAAAAAAAAATGCTGCACATGTATATATATATATATATATATATATATATATATATATATATATATATATAACGTGCGAAAATATATTCATGGCCATTAAGCTACACAGAGGCATATGTTTCATCCCCGTAGGGTCTCGTCTGTGTAAGTGCCTATATATTATGTTACTGTTTGGTTTTATATATTCACGTAGCTTAACTTACTAACACAATCAGTTGATATAAAGTAGCAATGAATAACATATTAAATAGAAGATAAGTTAATCAAACTACGCACGTACTAAAATAGGGTCAACTGTTTACTCGACACACTCACGAAAGAGAGGCACCATAGCTAAAAATGTCATCAAAGGTCAGCCGGACCTTACTCTGAGAGAAGCTTAGCAATTGGCTAATAGAAACATGGAAGATAAACAACAAATCTGATTTGTTCCTTAATTAGACAAAATATAACGTGGATATGTAAAAACAAACAATAATGAAATATCTGTGTACTTAGACTGACTGCTTTTTGATGGGTGGAAATGTGGACGCCTCTATGTAGCTTAATTGACATAATTATGTTTTCATACTTTTACTAATAAGCTCTACTCCAGGATTAGTAAATACTTAAAATCTATAAACCATATATTACACCCCATTATAACATAAAACGTGTGTGAATGAAACAATAGTGTATATATATATATATATATATATTGTTTTTTTTCTTTTGTTTTTTTCTCCTATAACAATGTGCTAGGTGTGACACTTTATATGCCTTTCATTTAGCTCTCTGAGGAACAGCGAGTAAATGAAGTTTATCAATGCATTTTAGTCGTTCAAAAACAATTGTAATGTGAGACCATGAACAATTTTTCTATGCCAAAATTTGAAATAAAAATTAATTATTTAATTAAATATTATATTTTTTGGCAATGAGAATATAAAAAAATAACAAGCACTATCTCTCTCAATTTCCCCATTTCATTCTCTCTTTCTCTCTCTCTCTTTTAATATATATATATATATATATATATATATATATATATATATATATATATATATATATAGTGTAAATTTATTATATTAGTTTCTGTAAATGTAAATCCGTTGTAACACAAGTGTTTATAAAAAGTGCTTAATAACAAGTAGCGCTTTTCTTTAGTATACATTTGTATTTATACAAACATTATTGGTTACATATATGCATACATGTTTCGGTTGTACTCTTTAGAGAGTAAACTTCTTCAGACCTAAGATGAAAAGGGAGGGAGATGAATTTAGAAAACTTTCCTTTCCTGGGATATGGTTATAATATTCACCGTTCAAGCTCAGCATTAGATTACATTCTTTCATTTTTGATTATTTTTATTACCTTCATTATTCGTTTTTTAACTACTGTTCTTTCAATTTCTTTCTTTTTTATTACCCACTTAGCTTGGATTCCTTTCTTCTTTATTTAACACTTCAGAGTTGTAATCTATATACATACATTTAACGCATACATATATCATATAGATACACAAATATATGCCTAGAAAAATATAGACATATTAATATAAACATACTCTGATATCCATATAAAATACACATGTGAACACACATCTTCAGATATCTAAGTACACACATAGTTATATATATATATATATATATATATATATGTAAAATAAAATCAACATAAATATATACGCATATATAAATACATAGATATACACATATATACACATACATAAACACCTATCAACATATTCATATATATATACACACATATATATATATATATATATATATATATATATATATATATATATATACATATACATGCACATGCATACATAGATATACACATGCATACATATATTCACAAATACACATCCACTCACACATATATACATACATACGCACATCGCCAATAGATAATCTTCTTTTTTAACTGATTATTTAAGCATAATATATTACAATAGGTTTTTTAAAAATTAATTCGTTATAAACACGTGTGCAGACTTGCATTCATGTATATGCATCACTATAAAATGCACCTCTATCCAAACATACTCACATATACACATGCATGTGCAAATGCTCGTACTACTAATATTTCACTTATACTCTAACATACTGGTATAGCATATACACATGTATATATAAATACACCCACCCACATTTATGGACATGTACATATAGCACACACATAACTACACATTCTGACATCTGAATATGCTCATTAACCTACGCATACGTTCACATGAAATATATATAAACATAAAATATACAAGTTTTACACCTGTTTAAACATACTCATACATATCAGATATTAGTCCAAGTATCTATATACGTACGTACGCATACATCTGCACCTATTTATACTTTATTTATCTACATTAATCCACCATAATACACATACACGCATGCATACCTATCTATCTCTTTCTATATATATACATATACTATATATATATACAAATACATACACACATACACATACACACATATACATACATATACACCACTATATATATATATATATATATATATATATATGTACATACCGTTATATATATATAGATATATAGACATACATATACACACATGCACGTATATACATATTCACCATTACAGATAAATGCACATATACATACATATATTAAATATATATACACAGCATCAGTTTATAAGTACACACACACGTATACGGATGTGTATACGGACATGTGTATGCATGCAAACAGACATACATATGTACACAACAATGATATTTGTATAATTAAACCTGCTTATATCATTCAGTACTGCTCCTATCTATCTCTGTTCAATTTGCTTACGTGTATACCTGCTCTAGTATTAAGACAACCAACTTACCAAATAAGTACCATAAAGGAAAACAAACCAATTAAGTACAGCGTATGTAATTCTAATAGTTAATTCTTTATATAAACAGGTCATAACTGTGAGGAAGTACCAAAATCGTATCATTATAGGGGGAGGTGTTGTGATTTTGGCTAATATAGATTACTTAAGTGCAAAAATATAAAAACATTAGAATTAAAAAAAAACAAAATAAAATAAAAAATTAAAAAATAATTTTAAAAAATGAAAATAAAAACAAACTAAAGATAGTGATAAAAATAAGACAATAGTAAAAATAAAAATAAATTAAAAAATTTAAAAATGAGTAGACCTCATATGCACAATGATGTAAATGTCAATAAAGTAAAAAAATAATTAAATGAAAATGTGACGTAATAGTAGTTATTCGACATCATTATTTGTAATCTAAAGTATGCTTTACTTAATCTCACCTCCTTGTATTATTTGATCTTAAGAGGTGGACTCTCCGAAGTGTACAACTGAAACATATACGCACATATGTAACCAATAATGTCTATATAAATAAAAATGTATACCATATATATATATATATATATATATATATATATATATATTTCATGTGTGTCTATTGAGGAAGTATTTGTTCATTATAAATGTTACACCGGCCGTTCTTACACAGGAGAATCTGCACCAGTTGTCACTATAAATAGTGCGAGTCACCAGAGACACAGAGAAGACAAATCACAGTCTTGTAACTGTCTAGCCAAGTTCTAGTCACTTTCTTACTTTGTTAATACACTTGTTAAACTAACCCTCGACTTGACTTCCTTTATTTATTATTTACTGTTGGACAACTTCACAACAGATTGGCGACGAGGAATCGAAACGATTTCACTGCAAAAAAATCACCCAAAGTGATTTGCAAGATCTTTACGGAAAAAACCCATCTTCGTAAGATATTTGGATTCGCAAGGATTTACCGCAAATTAACTACTACAAGAGTAGTTTAGCGAAAAAAAAAACACAAACTCAAAACTTGCTACTAAAAATCGAAAACTAGAAAACGCGAAAGACATTTTCAATTATTGAAATAATTGAATACACTGATACCTTTATTTTTTCTCTTCAAGTTTCACTGACTCGTTTAGATAAATGTTATCCGCGTCAACTATTACAGATATTGTGTTAGTTTGTCGTTATTATTAGGACACCATCTGATATTTGAGCAACATCCGGATTGACTATTTATTAAAACGGTCTACCACAGAATTGTCGAGAGCAAAGGAAGGACAGTAAAAAAATATATTCGCGTAAGTCATTTGTGATTCTAACAAAGAACTGTTAAATAAGCAAGTCGCATTTTTGCAAAATGAAAAGGGGTTTAAAAGATTTCCCATAAAACTAGTCTTATTAGGCTTATAGCGACGGACTTGGTTTTGTAAAACTACGTACAGATATAATAAAAAAATTCTTAGTTTTGTTTTTTCAAACAAAAGAACTGGGATTGAATTTTTTTTTTTTACTAATGAATAATATATTTCTTGTTTTGTGTATTAGTTGAGCAAACTAATTATATTAAGCACGTTGTGGGGAAACTGATTTATTTTTACAAGTGTAAATTGTGGGGTGCATAACTTGAATTCGTGAATGATGGACACTGAATTCAAAGATTCTCTTTTTCAATTACTTAAATTCCAAACGGAACAAAATGTTGCGTTACAAAGACAGCAAGTTGAACAACAAATGGAATATCAAAGAAAACAAGTTGAAATTGAGGAGAAATTTTAAAGAGAGTCGTTGGAACAGCAAAAAACCCAAAGAAAAATGCATGCTGAACGAGAAGACAGATTCCAAGAAAAACTGCTACAACAGCAGAAACACTTCGAAGAACTCTTGATAAAAATACAGGAGGAACAGAGAAAATTTCTGAATGCAACACAGTTAACGAAAGCAAACGAGAATCATAATGCATTCTCCCAGACGGCTGTGTGGAGCGCTATCGAAATTTTCAATTATAATCCAGAAGATGATGTCACTTTTGCTCACTTCTATAGAAGATATGAGGATATTTTTGTATCGGACTGCAGTACATATACATACTCTAAAAACGTTAGATTTTTCCTGAGAAAATTAGGAGCTGCCGAGCATACAAAGTTCGTGAATTTTATCCTTCCAAAAAAGACAAGTAAGTTTAACTTCCAGGAGGCAGTTACTTTACTAACAGAAATGTTTTCTACAAAAACTTCTCTTTTCCACAGGAGATATAAGTGTATGAATGTCACTAGAAGAGAGGAAAACGACTACATTACGTATGCAAGTATAGTAAATAAACTTTGCGACGATTTTAAATTAGAGGAATTATCATCGGATAATTTTAAATGTCTAATATTCTTGCAAGGTCTGGTCTTAAATAAAGACTCTGAAATCAGACGTCGTGTTTTAAATAAACTCGAAAATGAGCCATGTCTAACAATACAAAACTTAGCGGAAGACTATGAACGTTTTTTGGCGTTGAAACAGGACAGTCGTGACATAGAGGAAAACGGAGTGTCGCACATTAAAAAAATCCATCAAAAGAAAAAATTGATTTCAATGAATAACCAGAGAAAAAAACATGGAAAAGATCCACCTGAACCGTGTTGGAGGTGTGGAGATAACCATTGGTACAATGAGTGTCCCTACATATTCAAACAATGTGACAACTGCCACCAGAAAGGACATAAGGCATCACGTTGTAGGAAAAATCTGGTAGAAAGACAGCCATTAAACTGACAAAAATTGAACCTGAAGAACAAAATATCCGGAAATATGTACAGGTCAAAATGCTTAAAAAAGTAAGACTGCAGCTTGATAGAGGATCGTACATTTCCATCATTAATGTACAGACATGGAAGAAGCTTGGGAGACCCACTATGATCAAATCACAAAAAAACGGCGAGAAGCGTCAGTGGTGAAAAAGTAACCTTCGAAGGGGAATTATTGATGAATATTTCTTTCCAGAATAAGACCGTAAAAGCCAAAATTTTTGTGATGCGAAAATCGAATAACCTTTTTGGAACTGATCTGATTGAAAAGTTTAGCCTATTGGATCTGCCTTTAAGCTCCTTTTGCCAAAAGGTTGAGGATTCGAATGTGGAGGCAGAAAAACTCAAGAGTGAATTAAAAGAAAATTTTCCAGACGTATTTTTAGGCGGTCTTGGAAGGTGTACAAAAGCGGTAGCAAAGTTTGAAGTCAAAACAAATGAACTACCTGTGTTCAGAAAGAAAAGAAATGTTCCATACGCCGCTATAGAGCAAATAGACGGTGAATTAGAAAGACTCGAGAACATGGCTGTCCTTTCAAAAATTGATCACAGTGAGTGGGTTTCACCTACAGTTTATGTTAAGAAAAAGAACAAGGAGATTCGGGTTTGTGCCGACTTTTCCACAGGCTTTAACAAGGCATTAAAAGATCACCATTACCCTCTTCCAATCCCTGAAGAAGTATTTGCGAAACTGAATGGAGGAAAATATTTTTCTAAAATCGACCTAAGCGATGCTCATCTTCAAATCCCTGTCGATGAAGAGTGTTCAAAACTGCTATGTATCAATACCCATAAAGGATTTTACAAATGTAACCGACTTGCTTTTGGGGTGAAGGTCGCCCCTGCGATTTTTCAAGAAATTATGGACATGATGTAAAATGGGATGGATTTCGCAGTAGGGTACCTGGACGATGTGTTAATAAACAGCGTTAGCAAAGAACAACACAAGACTCATGTAAACCAAGTATTCAAAAAAATCCAGGATTATGGGTTTAAAATCAAAGATGAGAAATGTACTTTTTTCATGGAAAAAATAAAATACTTAGGGCAAATCATCGATGAGCAAGGAAGAAGGCCAGACCCAGATAGGGTAATGGCGATAAGGAACATGCCTGCTCCAGAAAATACTGCATCCCTACAAAGCTTCTTAGGGTTGGCGAATAACTACAATGTGTTCGTACCAATCATGCATAAACTAAGATCACCCTTAAATGAACTGTTAAAGGACCAAAAATGGGTCTGGACGCAAGAGTGCGAAGAAGCGTTTCAGAAAATTAAAGATATCTTAACGTCTGGCACATTATAATCCCAAGCGTGATATTGTAGTTGCAAGCGATGCCAGCAACTATGGTATAAGAACATACATATTGCACAGAATGGATGATGGAAAATTAAAACCCATAGCCCATACATCCCGAATACTTCTACCAGCCGAAAAAAATACTCTCAAAGCATTATATTCGCGGTAAAAAAATTTCATCGTTTCCTGCACGGTAGACAATTTCTGTTACAAACAGACCACAAACCCTTATTAATGATTTTCGGATCAAAAAAGGGACTACCACAACACACTGCGAATAGACTCCAAAGATGGGGTACCATTCTTCTTAACTACAATTTTCAAATGGAGTATGTACCATCTAAGAAATTTGGTCACGCAGACGGGTTATCAAAGTTGATACCTAAGCAGACAGAACCATTGGAGGATATGGTGATAGCAGCCATTCAAGCAGAAGCTGAAGTACAAAATACGTTATGTGACACAATAAGAGAATTTTCAGTAACGCCTGATGAGATTAAGAGTAAGGCAGAGGTGTATGAATTTATAATAAGCACGAAATAAAAAAATCAACAATAGCCAACTAGATGATGGAATTTATTTAATTTGCGATAACGTCCTGTTGTATAGCGACAGGGTTGTAATTCCTATGACATTACAGAAAAGAATGCTCAAGGAATTCCATGTAGGGCATCCAGGCATATCGAGAATGAAAAGCCTTATGCGCTCTTTCGTTTACTGGCCAAACATGGATAAGCATATCGAAGAATAAGTCAGGGAGTGTAGAGGATGCGCTTTAGCTACGAAAGCTCCTCCACCTCAATTTGGATCGGTGACTAAACCTGACCGACCTTGATCTAGAATTCACTTAGACTTTGCGGGACAACTGGATGGGTTCTACTATCTCATTGTTGTAGACAGCCTAGCTAAGTGGCCGTAAGTACTAAAATGCAAGAACCCCACACCCGAGGCAGCTATCAACTTCCTATACGAACTATTCGCTAAGTTTGGAGTAGTAGACTGCATTGTCACCGACAATGGTACTCAATTCACATCTACTGAATTGAACCACCTTTGCGAGGATCATCTCATCGAGCATATAACAATCTCTCCATACCATCCAAGAAGCAATGGACAGGTGGAGAGCTTCGTTGACACATTCAAGAGAGCTCTGAAAAAAGCTAGTGGATCACCGACAGATAAGTCAATCCAACAGTTTCTGCAGGTTTACATAGTCACTCCAAATACAAACATCGAAACGTCGAAGACACCTGCTGAGGTCATGTTTGGACGCAAGGTTAGATCGATTTTCCACAAGTTGTTACCAAACAAGGATAGGGCAAATATAAAAAGAACGATAACAAAATAACGGTATAAAGTTGGCGAAAAAGTTTTTTATAAGATCTACAGTAACAATAGGACTTTCTGGGAGTCCGGCACTGTGGATAAACAAATAGGCAACATGGTCTATATGATTAAGGGACCAGATTTCGTGCACAAACGTCACACTAACCAAATCAGGAAAAGATATTCGAACAGTGAGGTGACCAGATCGCCCGAGGAGGACATCATGGATGCAGTGTTTGATACTTTTCAGGTGCCCATACCAGATACTGCTCCTGAGATTAGAAGATCAAAAAGAAAACGGAAATCGACTGAGTTGATGATGGTGATTCCCAAACAAAAACGTTAGTAATCCCCAGAGGGGATATTTTCAAAGGGGGGGGGGGTGTTACACCGGCCGTTCGTACACAGGAGAAACTGCACCAGTTGTCACTATAAATAGTGCGAGTCACCAGAGACACAGAGAAGACAAATCACAGTATTGTAACTGTCTAGCCAAGTGCTAGTCACTTTCTTACTTTGTTAATACACTTGTTAAACCAACCCTCGACTTGACTTCCTTTATTTATTATTTACTGTTGGACAACTTCACAACAATAAATGTTTTTATTACAACAGAAAACACAGCTTAATTCCCACGTATTCTATTTATTTTTATTTTTTTTAATAATCTTTATATTTTCAAAATGAAAATAATTAATAGCCATTCAATATGTATCACGAAAACTTTCGATTTATCATCGAATACTATTGAAGTGACAAAAACAATCACTAAAAGCTGGAGATAAATCAAGATGATTCTAAAAACAACCGTGCATGCTGTATCGAAGGTTTTTTTACGTAAAAACAAACCGGTGTTATTTCCAGAAAAGTGCTTTACGATCTAGTTTCCGGGCGTATTCCGTCGCTTCTGGAAGATTGATTGCTATAATAACTCAGAATAATTTTGTTGTTTTAACAAAGGCTGCTAGTATATAACACACATATGTTTATAAGCATTAAATATAGTTATTTATTAAATAATAATTATATATATATGCATATATATATATATATATATATATATATATATATATATATATATATATATATATGTATATATATGTATATGTAATCGTTCTGCCGGTTGGACGATTCTGGCCCCGGATTCAAGTATCATGAACTCCGGCTTCTGACCGGCAGGCCGTCGTTCCGATCACGATTTGCAATGCAAGAAAACCACTTTGTATTTTAAATTTAAACACAAGTAATGAGTTACTATCAGTATTTTGATCTTCTAAAGAGAGATAACCTCGCAACATGGCTTACTTTGAATCGACAATTTAATTCCTCTGAAATAGTAAACTCATCCTAGCTTAATAATTATGATTTTAAAAAAATAAATATTTTTAATACCCACAGACATATATATGTTTCGTGTTTCTACACTCGTCAGTATAGATTGCGTAAAAGTAATACCGGTCGGAGGATTTGAAACCGGCATCCAAGTATTATGATTCACAGTTCCTAACCGTCATGTCATTTTAACGATCACGCTTTGTTCTACGATAGAAATATGCCTTGCATTTAAAATGTAAGCACAAGTAATGAGATTCTAACGGTGTTATATTAATTAACTTATACATTAATTTTTGCATGCGTAATTTAAGATATAAACACGTGTTTTGGGCTATGAGCAGGCATCAACATGACTACCCGGGCAGGGATCGAACCCTCGATGTAAATTATCGTAGTCTACCGCTTTACCCCGATAGGAGAATAACCTGCAACGTTGTTTGTTCAACTTTTTATCGCCTATAATGTTACGTTGACTTTTTGTTATTGTTTTTACTGACGATAATAGATCGGTGTTTACTGGTGCGTTTATTATTCATCGCTATCTTGAGCGTTTTTTTTAGATGCAGAGGACTGCATTTAATTCGCTCTAAATCGGATGTATCATCAATATTTGTATATATAGACTTTTTAATTAATTAATTTATAAATTAATTGGTGCATACATAACAGGAAGACATGAACACGTGATTCTGGCTATGAGCCCTCATCAGCATAACTAACCGTGAAAGGATCTAACCCACGATGTAAAGATTCATTGTCTAGCGCTTTACACCTATACCAGAATACTAAGTTCAAGGTTCGAATCGTGTTGTCATCAGTCAACTATATATAACCACGAAATAGCTGCGGATCTAGAATATTTATTAAATTAAATATCAATCATATATTTATATATAACTAGCAGGAGAACCCGACGTTGCTCGCGATTGAATAATGGTTACTTTTATGTACTTTTCACTCTGCTCATAATTACATATACATTTCTTTTTTTTTTCACTGCGCCTCTCCTTCTGTTTCACACCATAATAACGTCAAAAGAATATTAAATTTTAGAAAACTTTCTGATGTTGCGTCTTATACATATAGCGTAACTCCCATTAAAATCGGATATACGCATTTGAAGTTTTAAGGGTGTTTTTCCCCATGGGTCACTTAGAGGTGTAGGAGCACGTAGATATGCAGCATATAGAGAGTCACGTAGAGATTAGGAACTGCTTCCATTGTCTCCCCCGGATGCTTTTATACATATGGTACATATGCTACAAATGTCATCTAAATAGGTAACAATTGAAGTTTTATAAGAGGCTCGGCAACTATATTAAGCTTAAAACAGGAGGGAACATAGAGATTCTGTTCCACTTCCATGATCTTCCCCAGATAATCTAATATAATCAATACAATATAAAATCAGGATATTTTGTAAGTTTTAAGGATGCTATGCATTTATTGTCCCCTCCATTGCGCAGTTAGAGACTCGGAAATATTGCTATCCCATTCCCCGGTAAATTTTACATGCAACGATTTTAGATTATACGTACATTCTATAACATTTATTCTATAGAGAACACATACACATACATTAAGTTTGATCTATATAAAAGAGCTTTTTATTTTATAAAATCAGGATATTTTTGAATTTTTTATGGATGCTATGCATTTATAATCCCCTTAATAGTGCAGTTAGCCCCTCGGAAACATTTCCATTCCCTTCCCTGGTAGATCTTACATAACCCACTTTTACATTATATGTAGATTGTCTTACATTTCTTCTATAGAGAACACATACAAAGACATTGAGTTTGATCTATATAAAAAAGGTTTTCTACATTTCGTTGTTCACTTTTATTGTATGATTATACATATTCCATTGATAATATCAGGAATATCTACTTCTTAAGTAAATTAATACAACCATATTTACATACTCTGATGATGTAACAACTATGTAAACACAGGAAGTGATTCACCTTCATTCAGTAAGAAGCACTTTGTCATACACCTATTTTCATATTTAATCTTAAATCGAAACCAAACAGTTTTTGTCGACAAACAAATCCGGTGTTTAGTCATCGTTTCCTTTGTATTTTTACAGGCTGTAAACGAGACAAAACACGAAATAATAGCAGCAAACATGTATTAAGATGATTGGCTTCTGACTAAGCAACTCCTCTTTCCGTAAAATATTCATAACAAGAACTCGCCTAGCAAAAAAAAAACAGCAAACAACTTAAATTTATTTCTCCCCATACCAACCCTGAAACGGAACTCTGATGACTAAAGTTTATTTCTTAAAAAAACGCATAAATTACACTAGACTGTTTCCCAGCCTCCGAGAGCATAACCGTCTTCAAGTTTAATGTAAACAAATACTTGTTGAAAACTCCGCTTAGATAATCAATTCCTTTTAAGTAAACTTCTGCCCAATCGTCCGTGGTGTCGTTCATCTTTCACCTCTATCACCAACTAGCAAAAATGCCTTGAAAAGCGGTGACCCATTAGTAAAATAAGCTTCTTTCTTAGAATAGAATAACAACTCAAAATCTCAAAGTTTTGCTGTTATTAAATTGCGCATCATTATTTTAAATTCGTAATTTAATAGAATTGGAATCGTTTTTAAGATGTTTTATCGGTTTTGTCCTAGAGTAATTTAACACAGCAAAGAACTGTTTTAATAATTATTAATATGAAAATAGAAAAACGTAGATAAGATTTTGTATTATTTGAATCATTCAGACTAGAGTTTTTATCTTGAATGTTATTCTTGCAAGGTGTTGCTTGATGTTACTTCATACCTTTTTTGTGCGTCTTCTCCAACTCGGAAATTCAATATCGAACTCGTCTATGTGTACGGTATTTGGAACAGAACCCATTATTTAATCAACGGGGTAGCTCATTGTGAGACTAATCTCCAAGGTGAGAACAGCAGTCCAAATAATCTAAATAATAAAAACTATGAATCTTCATCTAAAAAATTCAGAATAATTAAATCATATTGTGGCGTAGTCTCCTAACTGTAAGACGAAAGATAGCAATGAAGAGTGACATGCATTAGTTTGCTTTTATAGTGTTTGCCGCTTCGTATATATATATATATATATATATATATATATATATATATATATATATATATATATATATATATATAAGAAGGAATAGGTAAAATAAATACCTTTTTAAGCATTAAGATGCGATATCAATTTTTTTTTTTTATAAAAAAGAAAAATATTAAATCGAAACCGATTTTATTTCTATTCCTTTTTTTTTTATTAAAACTAGCATTTTTTTTTTGTTAGTTTAAAGTGATACAGATATTTCGCCAAAACCTGGCATCCTCGGTGTGTTAATATATCCTGATGTCATCGGATTTGTATTTTTTTTATCTCTTTACCGGCTTGTTGTTATACAGCCGGGCCGAATGGGCAAGATGTAGTTTCCCATCATCAAATATGAAGAACGTGCATGCAACACGTGCTTTGTATAAGTGTTTTAAGGTTCATATTTTTTTTTATATATATCCTGATATCATCGGATTTGTATTTTTCTTTTTTATAAAAAAAAAAATTGATATCGCATCTTAATGCTTAAAAAGGTATTTATTTTACCTATTCCTTCTTAAATTTAACAATAGATGCTTAAAAAAAAAATATGAACCTTAAAACACTTATACAAATCACGTGTTGCATGCACGTTCTTCATATTTGATGATGGGAAACTACATCTTGCCCATTCGGCCCGGCTGTATAACAACAAGCCGGTAAAGAGATAAAAAAAAAAAATTTTTTTTAAAAATACAAATCCGATGCCAGGTTTTGTCGAAATATCTGTATCATTTTAAACTAACAAAAAAAAAAAGCTAGTTTTAATAAAAAAAAGAAAAAGAAAAAAAATCGGTTTCGATTTAATATTTTTCTTTTTTATAAAAAAAAATTGATATCGCATCTTAATGCTTAAAAAGGTATTTATTTTACCTATTCCTTCTTAAAGTTAACAATAGATGCTTTAAAAAAAATGAACCTTAAAACACTTATATATATATATATATATATATATATATATATATATATATATATATATATATATATATATATATATATATATATATATACACTGCGATATTTTGGATTTAGTTAGTATCACTGGGAATTTAAACTGCATTTTCTTTCTTTCTTTAAAATGACTCAAAGCTTCTTTACAATATATATATATATATATATATATATATATATATATATATATAAATGGTTATATATATACATAATATATATATATATATATATATATATATATATTTAAATGCTTATATATATAAATATATATATATATATAATAGACGATCAGAACAACATACGCACTATCTGTTTATACTCCAACTATGAGGAAGAACACGTCCCCGCACGTAATGGACTTCCCTCAATATCCGTTGTGGTCTATCATGAAGGCTGAAGAGAGTCTATAAACAGCAGATTTGGTCAATTATTGGATTTGAAACGGACGATACCGATGTTGTACTGATCTTAAGTAATACATATCTAAATAAATACTACGCTCTTATTTTTGAATTTGTTTTGATAATCGAGCACTCTACTGAGGTTATATCTTACTAATCATACCATTTATTAAATATATATATATATATATCAATAGATAAGTATACATATATATATATATATATATATATATATATATATATATATTACAAGATAAGTATATATATATATATATGTATACATATATATATATACGTATATATATATATATATATATATATATATATATATATATATATATATGTATATAATATGTATGGTGTGAGTGGATGGTAAATGCAGAGGGATCGTAAAACATCTACGTCAATATGTATTAGCCGCAAATATTACCTACATAATTACGTACTTATATATTAGCTTTACGTAGTTATGAGATCCACAAACTGATAAGGATCTTTTAAATGTGTACTCTGTGTTAAGCCTCAAAATAACTAAATAGCTAATAGATCTTCTGTGTATACGTTCGTCTTTTTCTGTTGAATGATCTTGCGCGTTAAGGTATTCCTTCTCGCAAAAGGCTGAAAAGTTACCGGCATTAACATTCCTTGCTTTTTCACACAAACGATCATGTAGTGATTCAAGCCCAAGGGCTTCGAAACCCATAGATATTAACGGAATAGCAACCTGCCAGCGTGAAGCTGTCAAAGAACTGGTTAAGGGCTGATTAACTCTACTATGATGAAGATGAAAGGCACTAGAGGGTCTGCGGAGCCATTTTATTTTCGCTTTCACTGTTATCATGTTCTTTGAAAATAGCTGAACGTAATAGTCATGAGTAGAGTAGAGGCAATTTTCACACGAGGACACACACACACAGACACACACACATATATATATATATATATATATATATATATATATATATATATATATAACTGGACACTGATGATTTATTTATAGACAATCTTAACTTTTTTAAAGACAGTCCACCTGGATGAAACCGCGGTACGACTCTAAAAGATGTAATGTATCATTTTTTAAAAAAAGTATTTGTAATAAGCTCTAACATTTTTGCGATTGAGCACTTTTGATTTATTTTCTCATATAACCTGACACACACTACAAATATATATATATATATATATATATATATATATATATATATATATATATATATATATATATATATATATGGACAAAACCGACGCGCACATATCTGAGGCAATGGCTAAATCCTTAGAAAATGACCTCCAGTCTGTAGTTGATTTTGGGTCAAAAATGGATGGTAACATGTAATGCTGCTAAGACAAAGCTACTTTCTTTCAATAACTACAAGAAACTTCTTTAACCACTGATTGTCATGGCCAATAGCACCCTGCCTGAAAGTTCATTATTCAAACTCCTCGGCCTAACTTTCACAGATAACATGAATTTAAATAAATACATTGAAAACATTGGCAGGGCTGATTCAAAGAAGGGGGCTCTCTCTACTGTGCCAGTAAACTGCTCACACCTGAAATTCTCTTATATGTCTTCAAAGCCACCATCCGCCCATGCATGGAGTATTGTTGCCACATCTGGGCTGGTGCACCATCCGCTAGGCTCCCCCTCTTAGAGTTGTCAACTTGATAGGCCTTTCACTATCCACCAAGCTCTAGCCTCTCTCCCATCGCCGCCATGTTGCACCCTTGTGCCTATTTGACAAGTACTTCAATGCATTGTGCTCTTATGAGATTGCTGCTCTGGTACCCCCATGACGTAAATTCACTAGACCAACCCGACAATCTGCCGAATCCCATCCATACACTGTGGAGGTGCCCAGATGCTGAATAACTTTCTACTCCAAAAGCTTCTGTCCTCGTTCTGCTTGACTCTAAAACTCTCTCTCAGCTCCCTGCTTTCCTGACTTTACTGACATGCAGAATTTTTAAAACTAATGTAAACAGACATCTCGCTGCGAAGCTCCTAATTTAGGTTGACCGCCCCCCCAAAAAAAAAATCTCACCCTTTTTTCTCAGTAGCCCCTTACGTATACAGTTGCGGTCTGCCTTGTTTGGGGTGGACTTTGATAATATATATATATATATATATATTATGAAAGATTATTGGGAGAAAATCCCAGCAGAGTGCTCGATTATTAAGAAAAATAAAAAACAACAAGAGCGTAACATGTATTTATCAATGATTGTATTACAGAATTACAGAACAACATCGGTACCGCCGGTTTCAAATCCTAACAAATGGAACTTATAAAGAAATCTCTATCGGAACACTCTTCAGACTTTGTTTATTTATTTCTTCCCGGAAGATATCTTTCCACGCGTTAGGTTGATTGTCTTACGAAAATTCTATATTCTATTAATTTTCTTTATATTTTCCAATGTGGAATTTGTACCTGCAAATTATGCTGCTATTTTAGTCATGGACAAGGAAAAACATTTTTTTCTGTTGTTCTTTGAAGAAATATGTAGATACAATACTAATATCATTACTCTGTGATCGGAGGTCAACATGACCTTAGTATCGGAAGGACGATGCTTAGCTTTTACTGGGAATGTGGTTTAACTTCTTCCATATAACTTTCTTAATATTTGTCTGTGATTACATTTGAATCAAAATCTTTTATATATTCTTGGAAAATGTCTACAATAAGGCATGCACTCATGTAGTGATAAGAATACATTTAAATTAAGGGAACCTATTTATTGATGTATACTGACTATGAAACAAATTCAATGCAAATCTGAGATTTTGAATTCCCAGACTTGCCTATATTATGCTCCTAAAAAAACCTTTAAAATACTAAAAAACGATAATATTTGGGAAATATTTAATAATTGATGTCTAATATGTATTGCAGAATTTCGCAAAAATCTAGACTATCCCAATTTTAACGAAGGACCTCCATCCCGTTTTGTCCCCCTCATGTTCTACATAAGATTTTGAGTTATATTAAGTAATATATTTTTAAATAGTCCATGCGCGCATCAGCGTCATTAATATGTATGTTCTCGATAAAATCCTTGACTATTGAACTTATCATTATGAATTAAGGAATATGTATTTCAGGCAACAGGGTATGTTATGTGGGTACAATATTTTGTGAAAATCTATGCCATTTAGAAAAAATGCCACCGAAACTGAATTAACATTTCAGAGAATAAAAAAAATTAAACTAATCGTATATTTATTTCTTATACTAGTCGTGGAACCGGTATTCTACTAGTATACACATACACACACATACACACACATATATATATATATATATATATATATATATATATATATATATATATATATATATAAGCAAATACTACGCTCTTCGGTAATGCATGACATAACGCGTATATCCGAGATATATGCATCCAGAATAGATATGGATCTCAGATCGAAATTATTTTGATGGACATTCGAATTAAATCTTAGATATTGTGTGGGTATCCAACAAAACAATGACGCTGAAGTAATACACCCATCTACTAATGCAGGTATCACTATGTATACTACACTTGAGAAATGAATCGATTCACATAGAAAATAACAGCGTAAATAGTTTTTCTTGATTTACCGTACACAAGCTATTGGGTAAAGATATATAGTATACTTGTTTGTATAGGAATTGCATGTTCGATTTATCAACATATGTTAATATGTTCCAAATGTCAAACAAATAAGGTATATCCATTTCAATTTGTTCTCATATATATATATATATATATATATATATATATATATATATATATATATGTGTGTGTGTGTGTTTATATATATTTATTAATTTTTAATTATTAATTATGTATTGTCTATTTATTTATTATTTATTTATTCATAATGTTACAGAAGATCGGATGAAAGCAACATAGTACCATATGATTCGAAACGGAGGAGGACCAAGATTGAAAAACAGTGATTTTTCGTTTGGTTATATTTATAAACAAATTGCAGCCCGACCCTCTTCAGCAATATTTCTAGAATAATGATTGAATACATTCGCTGTTGTTTATATTTGGTTACTTTGTTTTCCTATTTGCAAGACCTCAAAATTGGAGAAAAAATTGTTATTAATGAAAGACAAAAAACATAAAAAACTAAAGAAAAATAATGGTTTCATCTCTTGATTAAATATTTCTAATTCATGCTGGTAGTAAATTATTGTTCTTTCGTCGCTAATTTGTACTTCTTATATTATTCCATGGAAAAGAACATCAGAGTAGGCTTTCCAATAATGTTTTCCTATAAAGATTTTTCACCGCCACCTTTAAAGAATCTTACATAGTCCAGTTTACAGACATTTAAGAAAAAAAACTTAAAACGATCAATTCAATTATTTAATAACACAGAGCCATAAAAAAATGTAAAGAAAACATCTCTTCTAATCAATGTCTCTAAGGTAGAAATGCACAGCAAAACATCAAAAGGTTCTGAACTTTGAATTAGTACAAGTCAGATTTAACAGCATGTCTGTTTCCTCAACAAAAAGCAACACACCTTCTTTGTATATATTGTTTTTCGACAATTGTATTTCAAATATATAAGAGATTTTCGTGTTTTGAATATTCGAATGACCCGGTTAATTACCTAGGTTTCTTAATTAAGTTGCGTTTCAAAACTTATGTTGATCTTTTCAATAGAGTTTAAGAACACAACTATTGATAGAGCAACCAATCGTTACGCATGTTCTAATTGTAACATTGAACTACAATATGACGAAGCACAAAATAATGGATGGTAAGATTTTTTCTTATTTTATCAATATATAGATATATGCTCAACCGGACTCATTTTAACGTGTGTGGCTGGTATTATGGATACCATTGTGTACCACGAAATCGGCTATACTGAGTTCAAATACAATCGGCTCTATTGTAGTTTATGAATTGATATAGTTGGGAAATACATGTAATTTGTTTCATGTATTGAATACATATAGATTACAATAATTATTTATGTGCTACTCTGATATTTTTACGTGAAGGATATTCTTAAATAAACGGTTTTCTTAACAACTTTTTATTGAATAAATCTATAAACATGACAAACGAAGAATAATCAAACTTGCACAGGATGCGAACCTATGCCTCCGAAAGGGAACCATTTATAAGATATTTGGCTTTAACCACTTGGTTAACAATTCCAAGGTTAAATTTGTAAAGATAAGTAATCTCTCCCGTTAGTTATATATTTTTGTATTTGATTTTTTGGTGAATTTGTTACAAAACAAAATTGGGGTTTATTTTCGATAATATATTATTATCACGTGTTTAGTGTTTGCATGGGTAATACATGCACATGAATATAGAAATTATAATAATTTGGTATTAGAGGAGAAAAAAGTGATTTTCCTTTATGTATACAGGATTAAACTTAATTTTTTGCATAAAGCAAAGATGACCACACGCGAGCTGCTATTGAATATACCTCAAAATAGGCGCAATTAGCATATATAATCTTTTAAATCCTAGATGTGATAAATTTGGTGTCTGTGCAAATATCTGATATTAAAAGTCGTTCCGTACGGTAAACTTGATAGCTTTAAATCTTTAAAAAAACATTCTGTCATTCAGGGATATATTTGGCACTCGAACGCCTGTTACCAATCCAGTCAAACGTAACGTGACATTGCTGAACGATCGATACGATACCATCTAATTTGCAGACACTAATGCTATTATACCACTCACCAAATTAGATAGGAAAGTATAGCAGCAATATATATATATATATATATATATATATATATATATATATATATATATATATATATATATATATATATTATTATTTATTTATACGTTTTTCTTTAAAAACTTCCTCTAGTCTGTAGCCCTCTTATCTCTCTCTCTCTCTCTCTCTCTCTCTCTCTCTCAATGATAAAATAATGAAAACTCATTTACGATTTCCCAAGCATATCAAAGTAAAAATCTATCAAGCGTATCTAGTAGCTATATATATTAACAATGGAATCTCAATGTAACGTGTTTATAATGAGGTACTATTAACTTGACTTTCAGTATGGGAATGCTATTTGTACGTTATTAATATCACGGACTATAAATCATTTTCGATATATCAGATGTATAGTTTTATTAATCGTATTTGTCGTATTAGTAGAGTCCATTTAAATCAATGAGTAAGTGAAGTTATAATTTTGCGAGACTCCCAAAGTTATGCGTAAAAAAGCAACTTATGTTAAATTAATATCTCAGAATTAATTCTTTACAATATATATTGTGTAGTAGCATAACATAACCGGTTTGAATTATTGGAAAAACTAACGTGCTATATTATTTTTTATCATTTTTTTCTGTCACCTTTGTGAGCTTCCTCCTCCTCTTGCCTCATTTCAATAAAACTAAATAAAACTAAATATAGCCCAATCATTCACTCTTTCGACTTGCAGCTGTGTCCCTAAATTCATAATGATCGGTTAATTAGTTTATAGGTGTATCCTATATATTTCACCCCAAACAAAGCGGTGCCACTGTAGACGTAAATGCTTACTGAGAATTTGGGTGTGGGTTTTGGGTGTCGTCCCAAGTAGGAAGCAGTGTAACCGGATGTCCGTTTACATTAGTTGCACATTTCTGAATTTTGGTACTGTCGGTGAACCAAGGAGCAGGGTGAGAGTTCCAGAGGCCAGCAACACGAGGAAAGGAGCTATTAGAGTAGAAGTCTTTCCGGCATTTGTAGACATTCATAGTGAATGAATGGGATTTAGCTGCTTATCGAGTTGGTCTAGTGAATTTACGTCGAGCGAGCACAAAAATGGCTTGTTCATCGGAGTACATACGATTCAAGTATTTGAAAAACAAGCACAAGAGTTCAACATTGCAGCGATGGGACAGGGCTGTAGCTTGGTTGACAGTAAGGGACCTATTAAGTTGGAACCACTTTTTTAACCTTGTCAAGGAGAGACAGACTAGTGGATGATGCACCAGTCCAGATATGACAACAATACACCATGCATGGGCGGATGGTGGTTTTGTAGAGATACAAGACAATGTCAGGTGTAAGGTGTTTACTAGCATTGTAGAGGGAGTCCACCATCTTTGCTGCAGCCTTGGCAATGTTTTCAATGTATTTGTTCCAATTCATGTTACCTGTGAAGGTTAGTCCGAGGAGTTTGAATATTAAACTCTCAGGTAGGGTGTTATTTGCCATGACAATCGGTAGTTGGAGAGGTTTCTTGTAGTTGTTGAAGGAATGTAGCTTTGCCTTTACGGGATTAAAAGTTACCAACCATTTATGATCCTAATCCACTACAGCTTGGAGGTCATTTTCTAAATATTCAGCCATTGCCTCGGATATTATCGGGTCCGTTTTGCCCACATAACGAGA
>OY744521.1:138312398-138354898 GCA_963556195.1 Sepiola atlantica
AGTCGTCGACAATGAGACAGACTGACATAGCCAATCCGTTATTTTAGGCAATAGGATATATTTGAGGTTTTAATGGGTTATGGCTTTGTAGCCCCCTTAAAGGATGAATTTAGAGATTCGAGAACGCGACTATGTTCTTTCCAAGTACATTTTAAATTAAAATAAGAATACACGTATCGATATTATGCAAAATCACGAACATTTTTCTATAAGGAATATACAATAATCACAAATGCATACACACATATTTAGTTTTATTTATATATATATTGATCGATTGTGTGTATTCGAGTAATGCAAAACGAAATACAGAGATTGATTATCGCACCATAGTAGCGCTCATGTGAACAATAGTCTACAAAAATGTAAAGAAAAAATCAAATAGACTAAACAAGTAGACGGACAAAGCAAAAGTCACACATAAATGCAACTTTTATATATAATCGGAAACATTACTGGCAACCAGACGAAACAATGCTATCAGAACAAACTACACAAATGTAAAGGTAGACAAGACACATGGTAAATGGAAAATTTAGATTATTTGGACAAAAACATTAAACGGTAAACTACATGTATAATGCACCCAGCATTAAATAATTAAAACATAAATATGATTGGGTTAAATTAGTTAAAAAGTCTACCAGAAACTGTACCCACGACTACACTTTGTACATACTGATATGAAGAAAGGCATAATAAGAATCAATAATTATATATAATTATTAATTATCAATAATTATAGAAACAAAAAAAAATATGTTTATATGTCTACGTATCTAGATACACACATACTAACGCAACTGTATATATTACAATAAAATATAATTGCGCGTGTTACACTAACATCCTTTTTATATGTATTGCAATAACGCAAATGCATCCTTAAATACTATTTTGTGTAGAATAAAGTTCAGTTTGAAAAAAGGCTGTTTTAATTGCAAGAATAATTCGTAATTTATAATTAGCTAAGCTAGCCTCCTATCTCGCTCTATCTGTCTCTTAGCTACGCAGGATCCAACAAACAACTTCTGCACAAATATATAACATTTTATGAATTTTCTAATAAAATAAAAGTAGAAGTAAATGTGTGTAGTTTTTTATTAGATCTAACTGATAAGGGGTACCTTATATATATATATATATATATATATATATATATATATATATATATATATATATATATATATATATGCAAATATGTAGCCAAATAATGTATGTATGAATAACATTTATATACCTGTTATATATATATATATATATTATATATATATTATATATATATATATTATATATATATTATATATATATTATATATATATATTATATATATATTATATATATATATATTATATATATATTATATATATATTATATATATATATTATATATATATTATATATATATATATTATATATATATTATATATTATATATTATATATTATATATATATATATTATATATATATATTATATATATATTATATATATATTATATATATATATTATATATATATCATATATATATATTATATATATATATTATATATATATCATATACATATTATATATATATATATTATATATATCATATATATATTATATATATATATTTATTATATATATATTATATATATTATATATATATATTATATATATATTATATATATATATTATATATATATATTATATATATATATTATATATATATATATATTATATATATATATATATTATATATATATTATATATATATATATCTATATTATATATATATATTATATATATATTATATATATATATATATATCTATATCTATATATAACTTAATATGATCAACATGGATCCATGCTTATAGGAATTGATATTTTTCTTAAATAATTTATTCAGACTTTATTCAACACATATTACAGTTAGAACACGCATTCTATATTTTTTGTTATTGATAACATGAGAAAAAAGTTGAAATGGCACCGGCAGAAGTTGGGTTGGCTCAAGAGTAGTAGGTAAGCATATACGCCGAGGTGGTGGTAAGGGATGATCTCACCACCGAGTAAAGAGTTATAGAATGAAGAGTCGACATGGTGGATGCAGAATAAGAAGCAGATTAAGATAATACGTTGAGAACTGCTAATTGAGAGAATAGAACAATCTGGGAAAATTAAAATTAATTTACAATATTTTAGACTGAATTTAAAATACCAGCCATCTTCAATTATCGTCTCCTTACATTATTAGTATGAGGTTAATTTGACAGTAGAGGCAATGGCATTGTCCTATTGTTATATCTTTAGAATATTCTCTTTAGACAGTGAACAATTCTTACTGTCTCCGTTCAGACGCCGAGGGAATTTACTGTCAATAAACGCCGTCTAAGGGATAACAATCCTTGCTCAGGCGAGCATAAAATAATAGTACCTGACCGGCGGTAACGAAGCCAAAGTTATCGAACGTGTTTCACATTAGCATGAATTGCCAGTTGCCCTGGTGCAGCTAGAATCGATTACTGGTGTTGATGTCTTGTGAATGAGAACTATTGTTCCGTCGGGTTGATCTCTTTTAATTCAAACTTATTCAAAATGTTTCGTAATGAGTTGGAATGTGACGGTTTATCACAAATGCCATTCTTCATATCGGCGTTTATTAGTGAGAACACTGACAGGCAGAACATACTCATATATGCAGGTTATTGTAATTGAAAAACATTTTCCTCGTATACAAGGTGTTTTAAAGAGATTTGATGGGTTTACTATTATTTCATTTAGATAGAGTGAACCGAGTGACGAAAGCCAAGAATCTGCTAACAAGGTCGAACACCCAGTCGAATCTTGAATGGTCCGCTTTTTCTCAAGAACAGGTGTACAACGTACATAACAATGGGTGGAATCCTACATCCTGCATGACGTCCCGCGCATCAGGAGACCAAGTTCCCTTCAAATATAATAACCCTTATGTTTTTTCAAGCGAACGCCACGTCATTTCGCCCGACATATTCGATAAAGGACACTTCAGACTCAATTCAGATGGCTATTTAGGGTGCTGTTCACTCTTGTCAAGCGTTTAATGGAGAGGGTGGCTGCGAGAATATCATATGCGTGGCAGCAGGACTCAGCTCTGTGTAACTCTTCTTGGAAACACCAAGAAGTAGATGTCATAGAACTTAACCAACTTAATCAGGCTGGTGGTCTTGCATCATTTTACTGATTGCAGTGCCATGGACTATTATGTATTGAGCGCAGGAGAGAAAGACACCAAGCATACCGCTTGCAACACAAAGGATGAGCTTATTACCTAGATCTGTTGCGTCTTTCTAAGGACACTGTGAAGACCGTCTGATTCAGATCAATGTCCCCGTCTCGAAGAAGTGATGGAGGCTTAGGACCGCTTATCTAAATGATATGTATTCAGCAAAATATATTCTAATAGATTTACTTTGAATCATTAGAATAAATAAATTATAGGCCAGCATATCACGATTATTCTTTTTTTTTTAAAATGTATTAAATGTGTTTCAACCACCTTGTAGACTTCTTAGTAAGTTACGAATTTAACAAGATAGGTAAGTTCCTTAATTTTACTCTAGATAAGATCACACTATATCCCTGTTGATGCCCAACCTGGGAGTGAAGGCATGAACATGCCTCAGCATAAGTTAAAACTACGACTTCCTAATCTCAACTGAAAATTTCAGTCACTTCAGAAAATTACTCATAACTTAAAAAAAAATGTTAATCACAAGAAAATTTTAAACCTATGAAAAGATAATTTATCATCGTTTTACCAAATACCCATATTTGACGCGGATATTATATAGACGAAATTTAAGGTTACATACAATACATATCTTAAATACACCAGAAACCGTATCTATTGACTGTATAAATTGTATTAACGGCGAATCAGAAGAGCAACCCACTAAAAGTTAGTAGCAAACGGTGTTCCGTAAGATTAAGTCCTTGATATTAAATACTTTTTGTTTTGAGTCGCTTACTATTCTGGTTTGCTAGGTTTCTTCTGTTTGTTTTTAATTAATTTTAAAACATTTAGAAAAAGTAGAATGTGCTTAAAAGTGAACGTTTTAAGTAAAGAAGATAACAGTATTTCCCTCCAGTGTCACGTGTTTTAGATGTATTGGATATTAGTAGAATACGGTGAATAGTTGATGTTAATTAATATGCATCCGTCAATCGGGTGTCCAGCATTAAAGGAGGGACAGCAACATTGTCCACAGAGTTTGCTCCGATATTTACGAAAATATATACGAAAGAATTCCGATTTTAGTATGATTTTTCATAAGTTGTTGCACTTCGCTGTCCAGGAATAGGTCTATGTTTTACAATGTTCAGATACACCCTGGGTCCAGTTGAAAACACTAAATCGTCTGAGAACGGGAATTAGGCAATCAAAACTTGTTATGAGTAGATGGGGATACAAAACTGACCAAAGCATCTGTGAATGTGGAAAGGAGGAAAATACGATTCAACACTGCTTTATCTGCACCTACTGTCCAACCGGTGCAGCTTGAAAGATTTTGCAGTATAAAGCACTAATGCGAATCGCCGAATAAAAAGTGGGTATGAGCACATGCTTTAAAGACACACAAAGAAGAATAAGAATGAATCAGTAAAATATAACATCAAACACATACATGCATTAACAGTTGTTGACATTTTTGAGGACCAGACGGACAATTAACCATAGGTCACCAATATCTGGATTATTCAGATATATCGATAGTTAATCATAATGATTTAAGTTTATTTAAAATATTATGTCTATGTCTGATGTAGATTGGCAACACTGACGTCTAAGTTTTCAATATACTGTGACCATCTAGAGTGGAAGTATAGTGAGTTGCCTTTTTTATTCAATCCAAATTCTTTTGGGAATGAGACCTTATAACACACCGACATTTTTATATGTCGTATACATGCATACTCTAACTATCCTATTAAGTCAAGTCAATCTTTAATGTCATTTCGCTGAAATATTATGTTGTATTTACGAAATACTTTTATAAATCAATTTAAAAAAATATGGACGACATCAGGTTAATTGCACACATTTTGCAAGCGAATGAACTTGCGCTGGCTTATGACAAGTTATTGACGGAGAGTTAAAGCAGGATTGTGAGTATTGTTCCTTAGTACATTTCTCATCTTTTTATTGTCATAATAAACGCTGCATTTATAGATGCGTGTACATTTATAAAGACTCCCTCGAAATTGGAACCTGCTCACGGCTCCATTTCTTTTGATCAACCCCTGTCGTTAAGCTGTTTTGCAGGTTAAAATACACGAAGTTCGGAAGAAAAGAAAACACATTATAGGTATGAGATATTCATCTTCATTTTATTTCATTTTTATGCTTGTGCATTTCCTAAGTGTTAATATAAAAAATCAAAATCAAATCATCTTAAGTAACAACGAATAGTAAATGGCAACAAGACATGTAAAAATAAAATTAGATGATGTGTATGTCTATATACCGTCCGAATGTTGTTTAAAAAGAACTTTAAAGCTGGATATGATTGACATCGTTACTATTTTTCGTAGATTGTTTCACAGAGCAGAAGCAAGCACAATGAATGCTGGTTACTTCTTATGTGACGAAAGCAACTATGGTATATCTGCTAGGCACGTGAAGACCACGGCGTGGCGCAAGGGGTAAAAACTCTTCAAAAGGTAAATCTAAATTATGGCTGATGATGTTTTATGCCGAAATCGCGTTCCCACCGATCCTCCACTGCTCAAGTGAAAGGTAATCATTTTAAAGTTAACAGGCATGATTCATGAAGCGTTCCTTGAACTCTTTGGTTGTCTGCAGGCTGACCACAGTTTATAGCAGCGTTTTCCACGATGCAGTCAATAACCATTTTACGGTAGCTTTCTTTAGTATTAAAAACAATTGATCGCTATTTTATATTATTATAAAGGCAACATTATTAATAGCATATATTATATACACTTCGCATACTTTGGACTGCACCATTGTGTTCAATGAGAGAGAGAGAGAGTATTGATAACTCAAAGATAAAAAGTTAAACACACCATCGGAAATAAAAGGGTTCGATTCAACATTCTTTATTTACATTTTTACTTGGGCCGTGAATATTAACTATTAGTTAAAGTGTGTACACAGAGCAATCATATATAACATTATTCTCAATATTCAAAAATATATTAGAATTAAATTAATACATTTGGTAACTCTGACGTAGTACACAACGAAAATGTAGAACTAAATCGTATGTATATGTAACAGACTGAGGATTCTGCTTTAACAATATTAATTGATTACTTAATTTAAATTAATTATGGAATAATTAATTGAAAGACATTGGGTGACAAAATATCGTTAGATTTTATTTTCACGAAACGATTCATTCAAAAGTCTATATTCATTTTAACAGTTTGGGAAATCACTTAGTTCTACGTACCTCAAATTGAATCAGTAATCATGAGACGTAAAAGTTTCAATTACGATTTATAATATCATACGTTGTATATTGAAGTGACATAAATAATTAAAACAATAGTTTGAACAAGTATTGCATTTAAATATTTAACGATCAACAAGAATGTATGTGTTACCCTTATTGGACGCCTGGAATAATTTAACGATAATATCGGAACAATTAATTCAAATCATGCGCTGGAAAGTAGAAATAACATTATGTTTTCGTTTTGAATGATCACAACTATATATATATATATATATATATATATATATATATATATATATATATATATATATATAAGATGTGCTTATATGGTTATTTGCCAATACATATACCAAGGCGTAGTGTTCTTTAAATACGAACGCGCCTGTATTAGACAGTGAATGAGTAGATCTTTTAGTGTATAGTTTAATTAGTTGAGAAAAACAGAAAATTAGACATTTATGGTAAACTTAACGAAATCAAGGTGAAAATTACTTAGGTTGTGGGAATGTATTAAACGTTACATGACTCAATGAGAGAGGGTGATAGCAAGCGGAAGTCTGTTTGGAAGCACCAAAAGCGGTGGACGTGTAATGGCATGGGATGAGAAGATATGATTAACCAGTATTTTCGCCCTCTCTCGGTCCTCCCCGATACTGGCAAGTAATTTGGAACAAAGATGACGTTGAATAAATGATTCGCTGTCTTCCATCAGTTTCGTGACGAGTTTGTCTTTTTGAAGGAATTAATAAGAGCATTTATTAGAAGACCTGTATTTTCTCACACTGGCATGATCACATGGAAAACACCACGAAGAGAATCAACGAGCATCAAGTTAGGAATAACTATTGTAGAGCTTAATGTTTCTGTAAGTATTGTTGGTTACTGCGTACATGACACATGGTTGGATATATAACATGTACATTTAGTGCCGTTGAGTGACTGACTTTTTCATTATGGAAAAATCTTAAAGGAATGGTTTATTACGTACAACCATAACATGGATTTTAATAAAAATAAAAATAAATACATAATATTAATAAAAAAATTGCTCTCGAAATAGATAACATGAACATAAAAAATAACATTGTCTATGATTTTAAAAGAAGGCTAAAAGAATTAAGAAGTGAAATGTTGTTTTTGTTTATCTGAAATCAGAAAAATACAGAATTGTACGCATGACTGTGGCAGAGGGGAGACGAAAAAGAGAAAACAAAAAATTATAGGATGACACGTAACCACGAAGGTAAATTTAAAAAAAAAACGGTTTATGGCGTACACGCGTTTATACAGTACGTGATGAAAAGAAAAGAAAAAGATGAATATATAATAAAAGACGGGTCGACATAAAAGTTAAATCTGAAGCGGAGAGACGAATAAAATAGTACTACAACTGCTACTGTTACACTACTGCAACTATTATTATTATTATTATTATTATTATTATTATTATTATTATTATTATTATTATTAATAATAATAATAATAATAATAATAATAATAATAATAATAATAATAATAATAATAATAATAATAATAATATAATAATAATCCATACAAACATGCATCTATGGAATTGTTTACTCCAGTGGAATTATCAGCACATATTCTTACTATACCATTCGTTTTTTAACAACAATGGAGCTGCCCATGAGGTGTAAGTGGTTTATTGTAGTACTCCTTCTCCTTACAGACGTTCCAACTCCCTGTTCACTATGTCAAGTGCAGCATAGAATACTGGACATTTGGGTATGACAATCGATTTCTCATCAAACTCTCATTTGTGAGTTGCCTTTTAGTTAATGTACACACCCAAAGATTTAAAAAAGAAAGAGATAAAAGGTTAAAAATACGTAGACACATTTGTATACATTTTTCGTTGGCTTAATTATTGTGGATTTTGCATAACAAGCTTTGGCGAATATTTTGTGTGCAGATTAGCACTTCCCTTTCATGGTCATGGTGTAAGAGAGGTCGACTAAGAATTAAAAGCTAAACCGAAGACACCAATAGCATACTTCTACAACTACTACTACAACTACTGACACTACTACTAATAACAATACTATTCTATTCGAATAGGATACAGTTGGGGCACTTGGGAAAATAGAGTATTTAGTGATGTAGGTATGTTTTAATGTAGAATTTTGTTTACTTATTTGTTGAAGAGAATAAGTCTGTGTGTGTGAGGTTTGGTTTTATTTCTATGGGTGGTCAATCGCCGATCGCTAAAAGTCTAAGAGGAATTATTCCAAATTCACTATGTTCTAAGAGACAAAAACCCAGGACATATTTCACAATCGTTTAACCAAGACTCAACCCCAGTCAAATTCCTCAACTTGTCTCATTTCCCAATAAGAACAACACATCTTTTAATGTTGTACTGTTACATACATATGTTCCTTAATGAGGCATGGCACGGATGCTATGTAGTTAAAAACAAGGACTAAGGTATCATGAAAAAACATACCTGCCCTTGTGTTGAACCTCCTAGACAGGAGGTAAATGTGTTCCAAGAAATATTTATTATTTTTTTCACGGCGGGCTTACTTGGATTTCAGTTTTCGGTAAAAACGGATACTTTTAACAAATTCCTGACAAAGGAACGTAAACACAACATGGACATAGAACGATTGTCATCTACATTTAGTGACGAAATATCGTGTCATCATACTATACTTAGCGCCGTAAGACCTGGTATAAAACACCGAGTGAATCCACGGACCATCGGGTCAAATATAGAGGCATTGCTACATAATAACTAGGAGAGAGAAAGAGAGCGTAGCTAATGGATATTTATGTTATCTTTCTCGCGTTTTTTGTCGCTGAAGACAATTATTACGGGAAGCATTTACTTATTTCTGTCGACGTCCCCTGATCATATCATTCACTATCTCTATACGCCTGCTAGCTAATTAGCAAGCAGGTAATAACACTTTCTGATGACCGTTCGGTTTAGTTTGGTTTTACAAGAGATTTCTCGTAATAATGGATCGATTTATGAAGATTGATAATAAAGGAAGGCATATAAGTTTAAAATATAATAAATTATAGAAAGCTTTACAGAACTCTTATTCTATACTACTTACTACTTACTTTAAAAAAATGTAAACCTTTGATAAATGTTATTTATAGGAATTTCCAATTGTGAAGAATGGCAAACAATTGTAATACACATGGTTGCAACGTTTACTGTTCAAGGTTTACACTTTGAACACTTGATAGATTAAATGTTTAATATAGTAGGACGAAGTTGATGGTCCTTAGCTAGAATCGAGCGGTGGAAGTGGTTTCGACTTGCTTTGTCCCCGTCATACAAGGATCCGTCTTTGCTTGGCGTGTAGTTGTAAAAGTGGGGAAATGTCAAGCAAAGAGGTTGCTAGCAAGGATCAAACTCACACCTATGAGAAACGGCAGGACTGGTTTTTGAGTCTATCTTGATAAAAAGATTACTAACCCGGAAGTATCAGTGTTCTAATTGGTAAAGAAGAATTATTGTCAATGAAACATGTTAAGTTTAAAGAAGCTACCAACGAAGATTCATTTACCAATAATCAATAACATATGAAGTTACATTTTCAGTTTCCTTTGATAACGTAAATTGGTACTAATTATGTTATACTAGTTTATAAAATTATCTTTAAAATACTTTCATCTTAATTCATAATACTGTTAATTAGCTACATAGCTATGCATTTCACTTTATAATATATTGTTGTTAAACATATTAAAATGTGTTTTGATTGAAATAAGTTTGAAAATTAAAACAGCCTATTTATTTTATTACGAAAATATAAACACATATATTTATAAGTAAGAAACATATATGTGTTTGCAATTTACATCATTTGAATTATCCGGACTACAATTCTAATCTTTGTTATTTGCACAAGATTTCGACCCATGAAGTTTTCGATCTCCTCTAGGTGCAATTTTTTATCGAACGCAGGAACCTATATAGTGTTTCGACCGAAACGCTTAATTTAATTAACACAGGTAAATTTAACCGGGGAGAAGTGTTAATTATTATGTTATTTCTTTTATAAGGAAGAACTAATTATTTTTCTGAACAATTATATATTTTTAACATATGTGAAGATGCCATGTTAGTAAAGCCTGCTAGACTAGTAGCATATTGACTGAGGAAATTTCATTTCGCCCTATTTATTGATAATATCTCGGCTATGTAATCTCAATTAATGAATGCGATGTTTGGGCCTATTTCTCGCATGAACAAAGTGTTTATGTATATATATATATATATATATATATATATATATATATATATACATATATATATATATATATATATATATGTATCATTAAATATCAATAAATTATAAATATTTCATGTTTATAACAAAGTTATGTATGAAATGTTTATTATTTTTGAGTAACGTTTCAAGTAGTTGGCACCAGCGAACATTGCGAAGTGATAGCGAGTCGGCGAAGTCAGCTAGTTAAAAAAAGAATTGGTTCTAATAATAGCTTCAATTTGATACAAAAACATTCATTTTGCGATGCTGTACGAGTTGTATGTTTTGTTTGCCCAGCTATACATCACATTTTACCCAAACTGTCCTCATTCATGAATCCATATTGACTAAATAATATAAGTGCTTGAGAAACGTCGAACCGACATCCGCAACGTATAATCATCTTTTTCAGTTTTTGACAAAACAGATCACTTTTTTCCGTGACATAAATAATGTCAATGTTTCTAAGAATAAATGCATAGTTTTAAGGGTCGATCAGCTAATGGCTTCCACCTCATTTTTTTGCCTTAATTGATACAAAGACGGATATTTTAGTTATCGGTAGTTACTTTCTGAAAGATAATTTATTTAACAATTATTTTAGACGAGCATATGCACAAATGACTCTCTATGTAGTGTTAGGCATATATACACACACATACACATATATATATATATATACATATATATTCCAAATCATATATATATACATATATATATACATATTAAAGATCATATATATATGTATATATATATATATTTTAAATATATATATATATATATATATATATATTCCAGATCATATATATATATATATATATATATTCCAGATCATATATATATGTATATATATATATATATATATATATATAAACATATATATATATATATAAACATATATATATATATATAAACATATATATATATATATATATATATATATATATGTATATAAACATATATATATATATATATACAAACAAATATATATATATATAAACATATATATATATATATATATATATATAGAGAGAGAGAGAGAGAGAGAGAGAGAGACAGATAGATATATAATATAAAAACATCCATCCATATACATAAACATATGTATGTATATACATACATATGTACATATATATATATATATATATATATATATATATATATATACACACATACATATAAACAATTATTTACTGCTAAATAATTTCTACTCATTATCCACAAACATATATGTTTCATCCTTATTAAATCCTCAGTGTGAATATAACATCCTTACTGTTTCAACCGTCGTCACAACTATACAGATTAAAGAGAAATACAGTCTATTATGTATAGAGTTCAACAAATTAGATTGGATGAAACACACATATTAGTATTAATGAATTCACAGGCGTGTCATAACTGCTCCTAAAGGTCATATTTAAACACACATATATATATATATATATATATATATATATATATATATATATATATATATATATATATATATCTATATATATATCTATATATATATCTATATATATATATATATATATATATATATATATATATATATATAAGTCTCTTAGAATCTCAATACTTATATTTACATTCATAATACCAGGCGTATTTCTATCCCATTTGAAAATGTGACCATCACAATTACCTGATAGAAACTTTCAAGGTTCAACATACTTTGATCCGGGTTTGAATCGCCCGGCAGTACGGTCGCGTCATTCTATACTGACGAATCTATAACACGCGGAAAGTGTAAAGTCTATAGATAATTAAAAAAAATATTTATTCATTAATAATCTTTTTTAAGCTCTGATAAGTTAAATCCTTCCGATAGAAATTAAATTATAGGTTCTTAGTTTGCCACGTTGCAACATTCTCACACTTTTTGAAATCATAACTACTTAGAATCTCAGTACGTGTGTTTACATTCAAGGTACAAAGCGTATTTCTGTCGCGTTTGAAAGCACGACCGTCACGATAGCCAAATGATAAGAGGCACCGTCTCTATTATACTTTGTTTTGAGATTCGAATCGTCCACCCAGCGAAACGGTTACGTAATTCCATACTGACGATTTTACAAGCCACGAAACATGTATACGTTTATCGATATTACAAAAATAATTATCTATTACATATATCTATATTATTGGGAAGGTATATATATATATATATATATATATATATATATATATATATATATATATATATATATATATATATATATATATATTTGTATTTAAAATAATATTCTGATTATTATAAACTGTATACTATATATTATTGGCAACCCGCTGTGCAATGGGCGCATTATATTTTTTGACAACTTTACTGTTTAGAGGAGCACCAATCCTTATTCGCTTTGCCTTCAAATAAATTTTAACATCAGTTAAATACAACAAATTTGACATGGAAAAGAATTGCTCTACTCCTAATTTTGTGTTATATTAAGTAATATATTTTGTAAAAGATCCATGCTCACACTTGAGTGTCAATAATATGTATATACTTGGAAATCTAAAACTATAAATAAATTTAAACTATAAATCTTATCATTATCAATTATGGAATATATATGCTCGGGCACAGAGTGAGTGAAATGGGTATATTATGTATGTGTAGTTTTTGTAAACTTTATCATATCGAAACCGTACCATACACATTAAAGAAAGAAATATATATATATATATATATATATATATATATATATATATATATATATATTGCTGATACTCAACGTGGGACAAGTATTATACTTGTATGCATATATACTTAATGTTTATGTGTATATATTTATATATATAAATATTTACTTCTATCCTGTCATGTAAGTAAATGTACTACCATCTATTTTATGCAGGTGCATTCATTTCTATCCACTCACACAAGTAAAACACGTGTCTTTTACAATTCGAAGAAAACCAATTTCACGTCCTGAAGGGTTGGGCGTGATGGGAAACACAAATAGCAAGTCGAAACCATCTGACCGCCTGAAATTAATACGTACATAAATATTCTACTCACTACAAAAAGTCAACGGTGAGTGAGTATTTATTTTTCATAAGGTCGGCAAAAAGAATAATAATAATTTTTATATGAAAAGTTAAATAACTGATGTAATTTTATGATTGTATATCAATATTTTCGTAACGTATCTTGATAATTTAAGAATGCAGACCACTGGCAAAGCATTTTGTTAACGTGATTTTTAATGGATGCCGTATACTATATATGCATATTACATATTTCGTAGCTGAAATAACGGCTCCATGACGGTTGTGTTATATTGAGGTACTCTCCTATAAATACCTCGAATACCTATAAAAATATTAAAACCACACTGAGTAAAATAGAACTTACACAACTGCAGTTATGACTTTACAAAAAACTATTGTTTTTAAATTGATATCCATTTTAGTATATGTAAAAATTAATCCAAATAGGAAAAAATGTGAATTAGCATAATCTTGAATGTTTAACACTAGTATAAGTCGCATAGAAATAAGTGGTTAATCTATTTAAGTAATCCTTTTTAACATTTCATGAGTTTTGACATAAAATACTTCAAACTATGAAATAGAGTACACTGATGAAAACAATACAACACACTTTACTAGTGTGAACATTGAATATAGTGTTAATCACATTAGTAAAGTACGTATATAATTCCTTATGTAGTGGTGTAATGCTCTTTCCTGGACAATTGTCTCTCTCACTCTCTCTCTCTCTCTCTCTCTCTCTCTCTCTATCTGTGTATAAGCTATATTACGTAACAACTATATATTACAGAACTGAAGATATAATTTGACAATATAAGACGGTTTCTATCCCTAGAAATGAAATATCAAGTTCTATGAAATTCCGGAACACCAAACAGACACAGTAAAGCAATGTCTGATTTTTTAAAAATAAAATACTTCATATTAGCTCTTGTAGAAACTGCGGTCAACCACTTTATGTATCCATTTTGTCTGTTGGCTTATTAATGATATATTCCACACACACACACACACACCCACACACACACACACACATATATATATATATGTATATATATATATATATATATATATATATATATATATATATATATATATATATATATATATATATATATATATACCATTCCCTTACGACGATTACTATTGCACCAATTTGCATAGAGGGAGAGAAGATTATAGGGATGTTTTAATCATATATTTTTGTGGTGTTAGTCTGTTTTTTGTTGTAGATATTAAAGACTTTGCGTTTGTGTTTTAGTGAAAAATTGAAGAAAGCGCAATAATACTTCTGTCATCACCATCTAAAATAAACCTCGAACTCGGATCTTAATATTTAAGCAAATATCTGACAAACACCTCACTGAAAAAATGCAATATATTATGCCACTGCTATAAAGTTAATATAACTTTTAAATGTTCCGTTTCTTTTCCTTCTTCTTCTCATATTATTACTCTCCCTTTTCCCCTTTTAACGTTACTCCGCATGTGTTCTATTATTATTTATTTGTTTAACTAGTTAAACACATGCCTTCAACATATCGGTTTTTGTTCTTCTTTTTTACCGTTATCGAATAAATTTAAAGTCTTTTTTCTGAAGACGTTTGTTGATCCGAACGAAACCGGTAAAATTTCTCGTTTCCTGGTGAATTTCTTCTGTATTCAAATTTGTTTTTTCCGTTTGTATGTTAAAACAACTTGTCTTTTACGATATTTAATTTTATGATATATCGTTCATTTTATCTTCATATACGAGGCCTGTTTATAAAGTATTCGACCTTAGGCCAGAGCATTTATTTAAAATACGTAACAGGCTTAAGGACTAATGCCTTACAAAGTTGGGACACACTTAGTCCACCGATTATTACACTGGATGAAACACTTCTGTAAGTCTTCTCATGGAATGGTGTACATCTCCGTCGTCGCGTTAGATTAAGCAGGTGTTTGGAGAAGATGCGATGTGTAAAAAAAATTAATTAGTGGTTCAACCGATTCAAAAATGGTCGCACATCAGCATAGAGTGACCAGCGTTCTGGCAGGCCCCAAACTGCTCGGAGTGCAGCTGTTGTTGAGAGTGTGCGAAAAAAACGATGATGCGGAACGCGACGGCGGAGATGAACATCATTCCAAAATATTTCCAGAAGTGTTTCCAGCAGTGGATGCATTGGTGGGCTAAGTGTGTGCAAGCACAGGGGGACTACTTTAAAGCGGATATGGGTCGCAACCCCGTCAGGTATTTGAAATTTTTTTTTCTGGCGTAAGTTCGGATACTTTTTAGACAGGCCTCGTATATATATATATATATATATATATATATATATATATATATATATATATATATATTAAGAGAGAGAGAGAGAGATAGAGAAAGAGATTAAGAAGTCTTACTAAACATCTTGACTGATTAGGTGCATAGAAAGTGAGCGATAAGATGGCAATAATTGCTTGAAGATAGATGAATCAGGCGACAACAATGAAGCCGGAATTATGAGTATTGTAGATCTTCGTTCACGTGTGGAAGAGAAGATAATGAGAGAGAGAGAAAGAGAGATAGAGACAGACAGAGAGACAGACAGAGAAAGAGGCGTGTATGGAGGTGATATTGCCCATTGTAAGCAAAAATACGATGCTGTTTCAGAAGAGTGTTATTCCTCGTCACGCTTCTCCCAATCCCAAATAGAAAGATAGATGTCCGGTTGTCTTTATTTCTTATTTTAGTTTTTTTCTATTTTATTCGGACCGAAAGTGATCGAGTGTCAAATAATCGAAACTGAAGTGGAAAGGTTATAAAAACTGTGAGATTAACGTTTCTATGGATGGGAAATCTATCTATGTAATGCACCTTCACACTACCACACACACTACTACACACACACACACACACACACACATATATATATATATATATATATATATATATATATTATATATATAAATATAAATGAAAAAAGAGGGATAGACATGTACGAATGACTATTTCAACTTCGATTGTTCAATGCAAGGTGTACTCGGCAAACACATGTTTACTAGTCTTTTTTTAGAGATTAAAATCTTATAATCAGAACAATTACATAGATGGATAAGTTTGCAGTGGAAAAGCAAAAATTCCAAATTTTAAAAAAATATTAAGTATTGGAGAGTGAATGTAAAAGAATATGGGGTCTGTCAAATTGGTAAATGTCCGTTGATAAGGTGTCCAGTGAAAGGAGATTAAAAAATGACAAAGAAGAGTTTTCGTGAAAGCAGCGTTGAAAAGGTTAAGAAATGAAGTAAATCTAATAGAAATATGTTTAGTTCTATCGCATATATATATATATATATATATATATATATATATATATATATATATATATATATATATATATACACTGCGACTTGGACCTTTTGGAGTTAACAACTCTATTAGTAAAAAGAATCAAGGTTACTACTGACTGTAATGAAGGCTTTACTTGCCTGAAAATTCATTATTTCTTTTTCTTTTTTCATTGCTTTTTCTGTGTTATTTTTTTGTTTATATACGAGCACTGAAGAGAATAGCCCCAGGAAATAAATACATAGGATACAGGAGCATCTTATAAATATGTTGGTAGTAAGCCGAAACAGTTGTATGCTGGAAATATAAAACATTTATTTTTGTTGGAATAGTGTAAATTGGTACTTTATAACATTGGATGTTGTTTAAATTAAATTTTAAAAAGTGTTCATATCATAGCTCTAGTCTCACACTACTGACCTATTACAATTGCTTTATGTAATGAAATTAATATTTTAGATATAAATAATTAAATATTAATACATATATACATATATATATATATATATATATATATATATATATATATATATGGATTTTTTAAATGTATGTATTAGCTTATACTATCTGTATATTTTAATTAATATTCTCTTCAAAAAAGATTCAGCTCGATGATTGTTAACAAGTAACAACATAGCATATATAATAAGACAGGTTCGTTTTATATTCCAATCACCATGGTTTTTATTTTCTATTCACATTTTTGCACATTTGAAAAAAACAAAACATTTCTATGAGATTTATATTTACAGCTCGTTTCTCTGGAGGTGAGCCAACCTACATTATTATATCAATATCGTCTTTGCTACACCTCAAAATCATCAGAAAATTAACAAAAAAGAAAAGTACTCAAATTGAAAAGTCTTGACAAGACATACACCGCACGGTGGATCATTGTGGGCAAACACAAAGAAAAATACAAAAAAAAACTTTCACACGAGGAAAGAATATCCTTAAGGCGACATTTTTATTTTTTTCGGTTCAACGTTAGCACACCAAAAACAACGCAGATATTCAAAAAATATTAATTCGGTGATATTCCTTAATATTGTTATTTAAGTCTATAATTCATTTGTAAAAAGTTTTAATTCACTCGGCGGTAAGTTTAATTGCCTTAAATTACTTCTATTAAACTGAAAAGTCTATTTATTTCTTTTGAATGCGAAACAAAGTGCAGTACTTATCTCTTTTAAATTCATCAGTTAGGAGAGTTATACATGTTTAGCTACTTATTCGAGCTATTTTAGTGATCGTTTAATGTTGGCTAACACTAAAAAGAGTATACTTATTCATTTTAATCATATTCTTTTGTAGACAAATTTAGTTTAGCTTGGATTATTTGTAGAGGAATAGTTTTATAGATATTGTTGCTTATTTATATTTTGAACAATCTACCTTCACTCAGCTATCCAGATTTTGGATTGATATATGAATGCTCGGTAAAGAATTTAATTGAATCAGTACGTTTTTACACCGTAAATTAAGCATTAGAGCCATCACTCGGTGGATAACCTCTTTATTTAAGTAGCAATGGGTGCGTTAAGTATGTATGATCTACGTCTTATTCATCATTGCTTAAAATGTTTTAATTCATTGTCCGTACAAGTATTCGAAGGGGTTTACGATTAAATTAATGACGTTTTTACTTGATTTTTTTTATTAATATATACAATTTTGATAATTACTTTCAGACGGTGTGGCGATTGTTTTGCAATTTTTCTACTTTTTATTTTCGCGTGTGAGAATTTATTTATTCTGTTAAGTTAATTGGCTTTTCAGTTTTTGTTTTAATTTTCAGTGCACATCTTACTCATGCTTAATGACACATCAATTCCTTGTGTCTCAATACATGCCTAGGAAGACAATTTGTATGTTCATATAATTCAACGGTGACAGCATTTCAAATTATGTTCTCGCTCCGAGATCGTATGTGTATATGCAGTTTTATTTAGAACTAGCAGGGCTACCCGGCGTTGCCCGGGGCGATAAAAAACAAAGTAGTAGAAATTAAAGAGTGTGTGTAACATCTTTATATAAAAACTTCAATCTATCTTCTTTTTTTAGCCGTCTTTCTTTCCCTGGTCCTCATTATTTCCCTCCCTCCTTCAAACCTCTATTTCCCTTTTTCCCATATGGTTCTTATCTTGTTTAAATGTGTTAAAAACTTATAATAATGTAATTCACGTAAATTCTTTTTACTAAATACGTATTTAATGTAACTGTGGATTTTCTTAAAGAAATATGCTATGTAAACAAACAAACATTTTGGATGAAAGTTATTAATTATTCTTACATTGTATTTTTGATCCCGAAATAAAATTATATTTTATTTTTTCAAGACTTTAAACTTGAATTTGAATGCAATTACTTAATCGCTGGCGGCCATGTTGTAATTTCTATAATTTTCTTTCGTAAAATAGTAGCAATAGTTTGATTAAAGTTTGTCGCTTATTTAAAAAAAAATACCAAAGAACTAAAAATTTAAAGGCGCGTCCCTGGCGCTAAGAAACGTTAAATAAATGTAAAGTTATTTAAAATTATTAGGTAATTAAATTAAAATATGACTCAGGATTTTCAAATTACTATAAAATATAATGAAAAATAGCTGAAAACAGCCGGATGAAATACGCTCTAATGGACCCCTTAGGGGTGGGTTTATAGATTCGGGAATACTCTCATCATCTTACTCTGTGAATTTTACATAAGAATACACTTTTATATGTTATGTATATTCTCTAACCTTGTTTTAAAAAATAAATTGTGTTTTAAACATGAGTTATCGTTCTTCCTTAGCTATCTTCTAACAAATAAATTTCACTATAAACCATGAATTGTTTTATGAACTTGAGGTATTATGTAATTAAATTACAATATGACCCAGCAATTTCACATTACTATAAAATATAATGAACAATAACTGAAAAGCCCTCCCCCTGATGAAATATGTCCCCTAAGGAATGGGTTTATAGATTCAGGAATACTCTCATCATCTTACTCTGTGAATTTTACATGAGAATACTCTTTTATATGTTATGTAAAATTCATTGGCCCGACCCCTAACATTTTCCCCGACGCCCTCCCCCATCTCTCTAACCCCACCCTCCGAATTTGCTTTTTTACGCTCCTTCAACCCTGAGAAATATTTTAAGTTTAAAGAAAAAAAAAATTGGCCCGAAACACCAATATTTCTAGGGACCATTATACTTAAGAAGCACCAACATTCGTTTGAAAATACATGAGGCCTCCTGAGCACTACTGAAATCACTTTTACCGGTGGCCAGGTGCGGATGTGATTGAGCAACTCTTAACGTAGCCTTCCTATGATGTTATTGATTTATCCGGACAGAAGTTATGGGATGACCTGATACAACCGGACAAAATTTAGGGCAAGACCGGGTACATCCGGCAAGGGATTATGGGATGTTTTCAGTGACTCAGCATTTTTATCGGATTAGTACATAAATACATTAGATTATTTCCAAATGAATACTATTTAACATTGAAAAAAGTCTGAAAAATACGGAAAAAATGCTACCCTCTGTCGGAAACTGGTCCGGTTGATCCTCAGCGAGTGAATCGTTTTTTGCGATTTTGAGATATTATGATTCCAGGATATGTACGGTGCTAAAGATATCAACTTTTTTACATGTTGCCGCTTAGTTTTTGAGGAGTAGCTGTACATTACATAAATACATTAGATAATTTCCAAATTAGTACTAATTAACATTGAAAAATAACTGAAAAGGACCCCCCCTCCCCCCCCCCCCCGATGAAATCTGCCCCATGGACCCGTAACGCGTGGGTTTATTGATTTGGGAATACCCCCATCAACTAACTCTGTGAATTTTACATAAGAATACACTTTTATATTGTATCTATATTCTCTAACATTTTTTCTATGGGGCACACACACACACACACAAACACACACACATTCAATTTTATATAGAAGATTGTGGTATTTCATATTTTAAAATACATTGTGAAATGTAATTCAATTTGATTAGTTGTCTGTACATTTTGCTAAAGCAAGTATAACACTTGGTTGTTATAATTCCCTGCTCGGATTAATGAAGATGGCTATCTATGTGGCTATAGGCTATTTCTATTTCACTGGTAAGATTCACGATGAACAGTTAAATGCTTCCCAATAGTTTATATTATTCTCTAAATATTTTTTAGTATTGATTTACTCCTCTCCAGGAGTTAGGCACAAGGCCAGTTTTTATCTTACTCCGACAAGTAAGATGTGAGCCAAGGTCGGGTCGGGAAAGTGGGGTTAAAAATTGCCTGGGCAGCCCCGTCGACATTCCCCGGTAGGGGCGCCTCAGGCAGTAAGCAATAGACTTACTCCTCCCCAAAGAGGGGAGGGAAAGCCTGGAAAGGTGGACCTCCCAGAACTGCAAAGGACAGACCCATTGACCGGCGTAAATCAAGACCCGAAGGCCAAGACAACACCAGTATAGGGTGCAGTATCCATCGGAACAGATACTACATTTTGATCTTAGCCAAAAGGTATTTTTTGAGTATTATATACACAGTCGGAGGCAGCATTTAATGGGCACAATAATAACTTCTTAATATATTTGCGCCGCTGACGAGCTGAAAGATTCATGTTCAGATCTAGGTGTCAGATTTAGAATTGTTTCAATTTTCTTTTAAAATAACGATCTTATGTAGACGAAACTTTCATACAAAAATCGTAATCAAAAATTGTTCTGAATAATTGTATTAGTGCTTACTTATCAGCTTTCTAATAAGTGTTGGCCCAACGCTCGAAACCAGCGATTGATTTGCAACATTTGCGTCTAAAATACTTTATATAAAGATTAGAAATACTTCTTATCAAATTCCATTCTCATGAATACATATTAATTCGTTAAATAATAATGTGCATTCTTAAATAATGCAAACATTTCGACTTGGTATCTTTAAAACGATTATAGTCGTTCTATTTTCTTATTGTAAGTAAACATAATTGCAATTAGCGATCTATGTGAGTCATGTGTTTTGACTGACATCATACTAAAAACGAAATGAGGTGGCCTCTATAACATAGCTTCAAAATATTGGCCATATTAACATTAGAACTTAATATAATAAACAAAATCCCCAAAATAATAAAAATATGAGGAATAGGAATACTATTTTATTCACGCCGTCATGCACAGAGATGTTGAAAACCAAACTTTGTCAGATAATTTAAAAAAATAATTGGCACAGTTTTGTCTCTGAATCACCTATACAAACAACATGATGAAAATGAATTCAAACCGATGTACATCTGCTGTGTAGAGTTAGAAATGATTATTAAAGCAAATAATAATATAAAAGTGTATGATAACAGCACGGATGATATGTAATATTAGCGGGAAAATGGTATAAGTATAAACTGCCTTTATTATAAAATAATTATTAAAATAAATCATAATCTACCAAGTTACAATGTACACTTTTTTCAAAAGCAAACGTATAATGTAAACATCTTAAATAGAAAAGTGTGGATATCGATATATACATTTGTATATATATGTGATATATAAAAATAAAATAAAAATAAAATAAAATGAACACACAATAACAGAATAATAAAACAAATAAGATATAAAAAGTAATATAGTATGAATATTAGTTTGATTTACGAGGTAAGATTAGGGAACGGCCACATGAATAAAACACTAACAGACTCGCAGACACTTTAAATCTAACAATTATACTTACCAAAGTAAATAATTAAATTATAATAAAAAATAAATTACCACGTTACTAAAAAAAAATATCTAAGCACATTTAAAGAACGTTTACCCAACAAAAACGTATGATAGTTACTTTTAGCATATAAATACTCAGACCTGGATGGCTTCATTTCCGTTTTTAACAACCATACGATCAATCAATAATGATTCCAGCTGAAGAACGCAGGGGGACGAAATACTGAATTATAAAACAATATAAAAACACAACGACATCGTAATATACTTCATTGACAACGCACCTATCATCAATATATGTATATATATATATATATATATATATATATATATATATATATATATATATATATATACATATGTGTGTGTGAATATATGAATGTATTTTTATACTATTAAGTTCTCGTCCTGTATTGAGCACTGTTGAAGTAAATATTGAAATATATATCTAACACAGTGTATTATTTTATAATATAGTATATGTGTATACACATTACAATGTTATTAATTATATATATATATATATATATATATATATATATATATATATATATGTATATATGTATATGTGTGTGTCTATTGTGCGTGTTTATAATAACAAAGAATAATAAAAATGTACCTATAAAAATCGTAGTCAATCGTACTTTCAACTTTTAGAAAAATCAATCATTTGGCAACTGAGTTACTATTGGAATGACATTGTATTTCTATTTTTAAATGAAAGAGAAAAAAGTCGTAAAACAAAAAAATAAACAAAAACAATCAAAACAAACATGAAAGTATTGAATAACGTGACAAGGAAAATCTTTAAAACTTTCTGAATGGCATCAGAATAATCCTCTCCCTCACTTACACAAGGAACACATGTCTGATTCCCAATAGGTTTCAGTTTCTGGATGTGTCAGACTTATTGCAGACACACAACTTGATTATCATAGTTAATAATATACGTGAGTAAAATTGCACTGTCTTTTTCACAAACGTTAATCTCTTTTTTTCCTTTTTAAATTTGCGTCTGCGAGCAACAAGACTCAATTATAATGATGTTGAAATTGTACGTTATTGTTGACCTTATTCTATTTAAAAACAGTAATTAGAATTCAAGAAAAATAAGTTTTATTTTATATCTTCTTCTTAGAAAAACAAATTAAAAAAAACCCAGATATATTATCCAAATGTAGTTGGTCAAGATTAATGATTCAAATTTGAAACATTGCCGTCACACGAGACAGGATTAGAGTAAACGTCGGTTTAACATGGAAAAGTGCAAGCTTCTCTAATAGGACTACGTTGGATGACGACAAAAATGAAAGTTTCCAAAGATTTGGATTATGTAGCTTCTACTCAGAGAAGAAACAGATAGTACATCTTATCAAAGCAGGAATATGTATTAGTATTAGAAAACAGAAATTAGGATATTTAAAAGAAATCCATGACGTACTGATATAGTAAAATCTACATGAAAATAGAGATAATAATATTAATGACTGGTAATAACACATCTCCCATTTCTATCCAGTTGTTATGGTGTCCATAGACATGCTGAGAAAAGGATATAAAATACTTTATTAAGTTGATGACAAACATTGGAATGCATTACTTCGAATACGCCAGATAAATAGATTTTCCTCTATAATATATAGAAATAACGTGAAAACCCCTATGAAATGATTGTATATAGAAAAAAAATGATGTCGACCAAATGTGTTCTTTGGATGTCCATGCCTGGAAACATTGAATTTTTTATATGAAAAACATTAATATGTTCGGAAAGAGTCTATTCATCAAGTCTTCGGTGCTGTTACTTCCTGCTTCCTAACAAATGTACAGTAAGCTACACAAAGTATGACCGTATCTCGTGCATGCATCTATTTGAAACAGTAATAAATAATGGTCATCGTATTCGTTATTTTATTAATTCCGCTATCCATATATCACATTTTATCAATGTTCAATCTTGTCATCATTACCTGTACTATTAGTACTACTCTTACCAGTATGATCTTACAGTGAATCAGGTGATGAAGTCCCAATTTGTGAACTTTATTTTACTAAAGAGTCACCAATTACCACGGCTAAAAAGGAACTCGAGGATAAGTGTTAATGAGTGTCAAGTCGACGGTGAGATTTTAATGAACGTAGAAGTTTGGCAGAATTTTATTATTTAGGAATACGACTTAAGAAGAATTTGTTTACATTGGACTTTAACACGACAATGGTGTAGTTAGATGCAGAACAGCCCCGCAGTATTGTGCTCCACGGAGGGGTAATTATCGGAAATAAACTGTTTTCTTGGAAGTTTCGTTTAGGTTTAGGCACAGAGAGGGTGAAATGGAAATTATTGACAGGGGTTGTAACTAAACGAGTCTTTGTCGTAAATATTTTACAGGAGGACCATAGATTAGAGCTCAGTTGAGTACATTTCATTGGAGAGTATAGAGTTACCTCTTGGCTTGAATTACTCTCAGGTCCACTCTTACCAGGACTGGTAATACTTTTATGAATCCCATGTATGCGTTCAATTGAATGTGTCCCGGGCACGACACTAAACTGCCTCCGACATCATTTGAAAAAAAGGTGTTCGCCTATAACGTATTTCACATCCACAGATCCACGTTTACCAGCGTTTGTCATCGTTCTGTTCCTTCTAACCGATTCGCCAGCTATTCAGTATCTCTTCCTGCATTCTGAAGCAAAACATTATCAATTTGTAAGACTGAAATTCTGTAAGTGTGAATTCACCCCTTGATTATTACTACTCTCGATCCCACATTCAGCCAGGTTAGAAGTACATATCATTACTCAATCTATATGTGATTTCATACTTTAATTTAACCTAAACAAGGTGCATTGCCAGTGTGACGTAAGGCGTTACTGTACATTCGGATCCGTATCAAGAAGGACATCTTAAGTTGTGAGTTGCACAGCGAGATGTTTGTTCACATTACATTAACACTTCTTCATGATATTAAACAGGAAGACGGTTTGGAATTCACAAGAGCTAGCCGTTCCAGAAAAGAAGTTATTAGATTGAAAAGCCCTCAGACACTTGATGCCATCAACAGTGAAGAGGTATTATTGAACTGGTTGTCGGGTAGGTCGGGTGTATTTACGTTGAGGGAGCACAAGAGCAGATAGTTCATCAAAACACATTCCATTTTAGCACTTGTAAAACAAGCCAAAAGGATGCTACATTGTGGCGATGTGAAAGGGGCTAGAGTTGGCAGACATTGTAATCATAAATGTAATCATAAATTATTTTTTCAACCGTGACACTACAACATGCATAGGCGAATGGCGGTTTTGTAGAGGTTTAGGATACTGGCGAGTGTGAGAGATGTTCTAGCACGGTACAGGGAGCAACTTTCTTTGCAGCTACCTTGGAAATGCATTCTATGTATTTGATCTACATCATGTTACCTGTGAATTTTAGGCCGAGTAGATTAGACATTGGACTCTAAGGTTGGTTGCATGAGTTGTGGCAATTGATGGTTGAAAATATTTTTTGTAATTGTTAAAGTAAATAAGCTTTGTCTTAACATCATTAAATGTTAACATCAATGTATGCACCAATTCGACTAGAGACTGGAGGTAATGTTTTACGTACGGAATCAGTCATTGTCTTAGATGTGTGTCTGAAGATCATGAATAATAAGTGCAAGGGTCGACCTCTACGGAATACACTAATATCATGTTGTTTCGATGTACGGCTATCGAGCACAACCGTCATCGTCATTTTCGTTATGAAGGATAATATTGTATTAAAATCCGTCTAGTAATACGATACAAATTAATTTTTATGAGTAGGCCTTCATGCCAAACCTTGTCAAAATTAAACGCTTCCGTCCTAGATTCAACTGCATTGTTCAGTCTATGGTATATGCGTTAAGAGCTGACTGTTAGGATACCAGCAGTGGAACGGGCTTGCCTAAATGCATACTGATGGTCAGGCAGAAGTTTAGCATTAACTAGGTGGTGGAATAACGCTAGATTTATTCGTGATTCAAAGCTTTTAGCGAAAATCGTGACGATTGTTTGCGGGTCAGATCTTTCATCAGAATTCTTGGATACTGGTACAACAGAGGCAAATTATCCGCAATTGTAAAGTGGGGAGAGGGCAGGGGCCAGCTCACCAGAGTATTTCTATTGTACTATAGCAGGGATAGAATCAACCCCACATGCTTTGGGGGTTTCAATTTTATTATGATACCCCGAACATGGAATGGGATGGAGATCAGATCATCAAGTGTGTCTTCTGTCTGCAATGTGAAATTTGGAAGGAAGTGGTTGTGGAGTCGAAGGTGTAGTGTAAGTCTAAAGGAAGAGGGCGATTTGATTGTTTTTATATAGGGGTCATGTTCGAACTATTGCTTTCATTGTGTATTGTCATTCCTTTAGTTTTTAGATATAGTAGGTTGGAAAAAATCGGTGATTTTATTCCAGTAAGCTCACGCAAGTAGATTATCTGCCGAGTCTTTACTATGGGGTTGTGGACTAGAGAATGTCAACCGGAGATAAGTGCAGGGTCTCTTTCCATGCGCGATATGGCACTACATTTACCTCGATGTTATACAACTGTTAATGGAGCAACCGCTTGTAGACCTACTTAAGAGTTATGGTTCGTGTACTACCAATCAGAAACAACAGCTAGACAAACTGTCAAACCTGTATCTTCACTTGTCAGAACACGCGCGAACAAGTCTATTCATGTGAAGCTAAGTTACAAGGAAGTACCCCTAAATTTCTCATATAAAGAAATAGATATTGAAAGAACCGCGCTCGTTGTTTTAGTCATGGAAACAAAGCCACGCACTGCTCCTTAAGTTTTGTGTAAATCTCCAGCTATGTTGAGCAAGACTAAGGAGACCTACCGCGTTGAGTTATTTTGTGCAATGACGTCAGTACACATGTTTATATCAAAGTTTTACTACTCATAGATAGATGATCTGACCAGATCTCTGGGTACTTCTTTCCGAGAAGCATAATTCCACGCCTGAGTTCGATGCTGGGTATTTCTGAGCCCCCACTGGAAAAAAACAAAAACACTTAAAAAAATGTTTCCATGTCACTTCTAGTTAGAACAACATTTGAAGATACGTTTTCCTCTCACCATTATAGGTTAGATGAATGTAGGGGAGTATGTCAATTTTCGGTTTTAAGAGTATCCACAATAAGTAATGAGTAAGGAGGCACATTGTAGATGGAAGCACGAATTATTAAGAATAAAGTACACAAGGAGAAACCTCGTTTTAAACAGAATTAATAGAATACGGTAAAAGATAAAGAAAACATTAGGTAAGTAAAGAAAAAAGTCAGGCACTTAGCTATGAATTTCCCAGGCTTCAGTCACACTTACCGGTGCTCGGCAAGTTATGACCTGCAAATTTGTTAGTGCTTTCATTCAGGTGAGAAGTCCTTTTATCTACGATTTATAGAGGACCTACATTTGGTGGTAACTAGAGTTCAGGGCACCACGATTTTAGGCAAGTCACGTAATCTGCGGAAGGAGGGTTAAATAATTACTGTTGGTACTTTTTTGGTTATTTCAAATCTACTTTTCTTACTGTTGAAATAATACAAATATATTTAAAACCGCCCGTTTTAGGTTTAATAGAAAATAGCGTTTACATACTATATTTTTACAAAATATACTCCCATAAAAATGATATAAAAACAAATCATATCAATATAATCAGTCTGTTTCCTACCTTTTCCATAAATGATATACAAACCATATATATTGTTTCGGCATAAATTAATCAAACATAAATGTATATGACGTAAAAGCCCCAAACCAACCGACCAATTACTACTCATAATATCGTAGTAGCGATACTCGTATTATATGTTTGACTATCTTATGACACATCTATAATTTTAACTAATGGATTATCATTATTATTATGTTTATTATCATTATTACTATTACTATTACAATTATTATTATTATTACTATCATCATTATTATTATTATTATTATTATTATTATTATTATTATTATTATTCAGCATTAACAATAAGTTCCTTCAAAGGTAATCATCAGTGATTGCTAACTGATAATAACCGGTAGTATTCCCTTGAGTCTGAGTGAAAAAGTCTCCCCAGATTTCTAATACTCTCCACCTTTTTCGATCACTATTTCAAAGGATTTTGCGTTATCGCAACAACTGATTACCATTGATTTATCGCCTGTTACGACCATTAGTCTTCTCTGAGATTAGGGTGGCAATAAATCTTTCTTTCTTTAGTGGATGTCTTGTTAGTGCTCTCCTAACTCGGTCTTTCCATCTTCCTTTACCATTCACGACTATTTCGTGTGGTATCAGCCGACGCTAGTGCTATCATATTTAGGGTGGATTATTCCTATAATTATTATTAGTAATTGTAGTAGTGGTAGTAGTAGTATTAGTATTAGTAGTAGTAGTAGTAGTAGTAGTAGTAGTACGGATAGTGGTAGTAGTATCCGTCGCATTAAACGTTGTATTGTCCTCTGATATGTGACCTAATTGTGATAAATAGTTTGGTAGCCTATAGTGTTCTGCTTTAAGAGTTAATAATTGATCAATATACATACAGAAAATATATTGTATGTCAGAGTATAAATTGTTATAAAATATACATATGTACACTTGAATAATTTTAAAAGTAAAGCATCAATTAAAAATAACTAAACTTAATAGTAAATATCCTGAATTTTAATTTAAAATTGTTAGCACGAAAAAATAATATTACTTTACAACGAAGGTGATAATAAAATAATTCAATATTCTGTACTGTATTTAGACATATGTTTATTTAAAAAAATGCAGTATATGCATTCAATAATAGAACTGCGTAAGTAGAAATATGAAAAAAAATATTGAACTGTTTTGTCGGCATTTTTTTTAATTTATTGTAAAATAAAAATAAAATACAATAAAAGAAGTGACGGTGTGCACCAAAAAACCTTGAGTAAATGTTTTTGCAACGAATTAGGTAGATTAAAGAAAGCGAGTACGCATTCTTCAATGTGGAAAGTTCCCAGAAATCCCGAAAGTTGATGTACAAACTCGTCTGGACTTGTTTCTGAAATTATATATTTTGGACGAGTAAACACGTCCTACTCGTAGAAAAGACAGATTGGTTGAAGACACGTTCACTCGTCTTTAACATGAGGTGATCGAAGAACAAAAATGAGCATAATATTATAGGTGAATTATAATAGACAACTGTTCTTATAAACATTAATAAAATGTATTTTATCGATAGTAAATTTTATAGAATATAATAAAAGTGTACGACTATATATAGAATTATGCTTTTATGTTATTGTCTGTTATATAGTATAGGTTTTGCGCGAGTAAACTCATCAACTTCTGAAATAAGAATAATTGACCGAAGACAACGTAATTTGCTGTTAGTATTAAGATGTTTTATCAACCAACACACATATGTTATGCCTGAAGAAAAGACTTTCGGCAGTTGACAGCTAGCAACCATAATTCTTTCCAATAAAAGGACAAATACGTTCTCGTGACGTTTGCCCAATTGTGAATACCACATAAACATTAATTATTTACTAAAGTATCATCGTTTTCTACTCCAGCTTAAGGGTCAACGCGATTGATAAACTGTCAGTTCAATAATGAAATATATTATAAGAGTATTGAACATAATAGATGGAATGTACACAGTTTCATTACTTATACGGTCGGTTTATAAAACATTTCTGTTGACATTCGATTTGAAGACGACCACGTTGTTATCTACAGTGGAGTTGTTTCGTAGTAATATGTTCCACAGACTGGAAGTTCTTGGAGAAAACACTGTTCATAAAAATACTGCCTGACGCTTGGCATACACAAGAAAAAGAGACAGTTCGTGTTCTTGTTGTAGTAGGAGACGAGTTCTTGTTGGTAATATCTTACATTGTGGAAACCAGAGATTAGATCTTCCATTGAAATATCATACATTAGTGAAAGACTATCAATGCCTCTTTTATAAGAGTAGAGAACATAAGAGATACTTGAGCAGTAGATTCCGAAGTATATTTTAGACTTCGGCAAGGAATAAAACGTTTCTCTTCGTGCCACCTACACAGTTGTGACAGCAGTATTGCACCGTATTACATATTTTACTAGTATATAAGGAAAGACATGGATTAGGATAATATGCTTTCTGAGAGATAGAATAAGCTAGCCATATTTTCAGTAAACTTAGCAACAGATGTGATCTAGGTCTTCTAGTTTGGATCTGAAGTAAGAGTACGTCCTAGGAGCTTATCAAAACGAGGGAATTTCTTAAGGAGGAAATCATTCATTTTGACTGGGTGAACGCAAGAATCTGACAGTCAGAGCAAAAAGCTTGGTATAAATGGTGCTACATGAAATACGCCATTTTCTCTATTACGCAACATTCTCAACATTGAAAGAGAGTGATAAGGAAGAGATAAATAGAGAGAGAGAGAGAAAGAGTCGACAAAATCTATGTCAGAATGGTCTAGTAAGTGGTGTCATAGAGAGTTATGCCGTCTGCATATGTGTCAAGAAATAGTTCTCAGAATATGATATAGAAGACCATTAATGAAAATCAGGAAATGAGTTCAACGTCCATACTGTGTGGTCTAGACTTCTTTCCGATCACTGACTAGTTTTATGGATCTACTACTGAGAAATGACAAACATAGCAATAGTATATATTTTTATTTATTTTGTTTTCATCATTGATTGCACTTTTTTGAGTATGTCTTGTCTATAAAGTTGACACACGCACACAACACGAGACATAGACAGAATTAGCCCTGAAGAATTCGGCGAACTCTTGTAAATTGCGTCCGCCGAAATTGATCCAATAACTAGAAAATGCCAATTGTCAGCCTGCATACCACCGCTTGACAACGTAATTGTACGCAAAGTTGTATCTGCGCCTTTTTTCTCGATATCGTATAAAGTATACGCGAAGTCATTCTATGAGATCGTTAATATCTAAAATACTATTTATCTGAACAGACTTGCGTTTTTCATGGTTTTGACTGCGATTAAACAGCATCATATGTATACATCGACTTCAGAATGAACGGACGTTGAAATTTCGTCAAGATATCGAATTTGACTAAACTTTTCGAGGTCAAGTTCAAAGTCAATATTATACAATACACGGGCGTCATTTGCTTAATGATGGGACAAGTAACGAATCTGTACTATAGACAGAACCAAAGTTATCGCCTAAAGTGTGACTTTTACATTTTCCAGTACCTAGAGACATACCTTTATCTTTGAGCTAAATATCCATATATTAAATCAGTTCTAAGTAAGTATAAACGATATTTTGACCAATTTGTGTAAATATTGTTCAAGCGATATGGACGCTACGCTCTACGCACGCACTCAAACAAACAACATCGGCGACTACATAACATCCTTGGCGCAGAGTATCATGAAACAATGCAATCTGTACAATAAAGAAGAATAAACTAATATTTTTTTATTTATAAAATTGTTTTTATTATGTTCATTTTTTAATCTTACAAACGTTACATAAAAGGAATTAGGGTTTAACATTATATTTTATAACCTTTTAATATGCGAATACGATTACGTCAACTTTTATTGAAATAAACATAAATTAAAAGTCTAGTTTGGGAAGTGTAATTTGATACGTTCATTTTATGCATCTAATTTTAAGACTCACTCACAACAGAAAGCATTTAAACAAATCGAAATCAAACGCTCGCATGAATAACGTCAAAAGTGAAACTCCCGAGACATGATTATAACATCTTATTTGAACAAGAGAATGAATAGAACATTATAAAAATATGATTTAATCTTTGAATACAGAGAGTAATGTAAAGTTCAGCAAATTTGATAACATTAAAAAGAATAAACAAGGCAATAACGATTAACAACAACAATAATAATAATAATAATAATAACAATAATAATAATAATAATAATAATAATAATAATAATAATAATAATAATAGTGCACAGGGAACTACGGAAACGACTTCATTTTTAGCATGCAGACAAAAACTGGAAGCAGTATTTTAAAACGAAAATCACAAAATCTTCTGAGACATGGAGGTACAAACAGAAAAATTCATAACAGCGAAGAGACCCGATTTCATAATAGTTAACAAGAAGGATGGAAACAGCCAAATTGTAAATGTTGCCGTCCCCGTTTAGAAAAGCTGGTGTTTGAAAATGTTCTTGTGTCAAACTTTGAGTTATTCTAAGTAATGTATTTCTAAAAGATCGATGCATGAGCGTGAGTAATATGTATTTGACTAGTAACATCGTAAACAATTGAACTTATGATTATGAATAGATGAGTAGTATTTATAAGCATTTTTTGTGTAAATTTACCAATTTTGTTTGTCTCCTGAACTTTAACCTGTTTTCCGTTGGTCATTTTTCACCCCCCCCACACACACACACATATATATATATATATATATATATATATATATATATATATATATATATATATATATATATATATATATATATATATATATATATATATAGTAAGCTATGAAAATATATTTATGGCAATTAAGCTACACAGAGGCTCCAGCGTTTTATCTCCGGGAGGGAATCTTCAGGCATTTTAGCCTGAAGATTCTCCCTGAGGATAAAACGCGGGAGCTTCTGTGTAGGTGAATTGCCATGAATATATTTTCATAGCTTACTATGTATGAAGCACTGTTGAGGTAAATACTGAAAATTGATAGATAAAAATATATCTCCTTATAAAATTTAATGTGGATACATGAAATAGTAATATATATATATATATATATATATATATATATATATATATATATATATATATATATATATATATATATATGTATACACATGCTGGTCAAAAAAATAGAACATATGTATAAAACTGTAAAAATCATTCCGTTTGAGATAATTTTCGGCTTTTATATTGTGTAGGCGAAATATTCTATATGTAAATAACAATTACAACTATTGTTAATCATTTGTAATATTTGCATATGTCAGACTTTATTGTCACAGAGTAGTTTATTGTCACATTGGGAAATTCAGCGTTTCAATTTAATAGAACATTATTCGTTGAGTAATCTTAAACTCCAAAAAATTATGTGTTTAAAAAGATTTTGCAAGTAATTTAATCATAATCTCTCATTATGGGTCGCTCTAAAGACATATCTTTGTTTAAGAAGCAGCGAATGTTCGATTTGCGGCAAGTAGGAAAGACGCACATGGAAATCGCAACCAAGGTCGGATGTTCAAAATTGGTAGTGATCAAAGTGCTCCAGAAATATGTTAAGGGTGTTTCCAACAGCAATTGCAAGAAATGCGGACGAAAGAAAAGCACCACTGAAAGACAAGACCGGGCACTAGACAAGGTGGCAAAGAAAAGTCGATTCCAGTCAACAAGCCACATTACTAAAAGTGGAAACAGGCTTCTGGTGCCGACGTTTCACGAAGCACTACATACCGAAGGCTCTGGCAACTGGGATACCAAAATCGTATAGCTGTCACCAAACCGCTCCTTGACAAAAATCAGATGTTGAAGAGGCTACGATGGGCAACTGCTCATCAAACCTGGACTACAGACGAATGGCGGCGTGTGATCTTTTCAGATGAGTCTCGATTTTGTATTTCCTTCGGCGACCAAGGGCCACGTGTTTGGCGAAGATCCACGGAACGGTATAACCAAGAATGCGTCAAGAAGTCTGTGAAGTTCCCGCAGTCTTGCATGTTTTTTTTGGCTGTATGAGTGCTAAGGGTGTTGGTAATTTCTGCTTCATCAAAGGAAATGTAAACGCAACAGTGTACCAAGATATCATGGAAGCTAATTTACTGTAAGTGCTGGATAATCAGTTTGACAGTGACGCCACATACATCATTTTTCAACATGACTTAGCACCAACACACTCTGCCAAGTCCACAACTTCCTGGCTCCGAGAACAATCGATCCCTGTTCTTTAATGGCCGGCGAACTCGCCAGATTTTAACGTTATTGAAGCCTTGTGGGATCAGATGAAGAGGAAGCTTCGCAAAGAAAAACCTACTACCCTTGCAGCCATGAAGATTGCAATACAGAACACATGGGATTCGGTGTCTACACAGTTTGCGAGAAGCTTGTTGATTCCATGCCCGGCGAATTGATGCTGTTATCAAGGCAAAAGGTGCTGCTACTAAATATTGATTAATTTTTATCTGTATTTAAGTTAATAAAAAAAACTATTTTGTTTTCTTAGCTGTCTTGTTCTATTATTTTGAAACGCGAAATATTGAAAAACTGACATTGCAATTGATATGAAAAAAAGTTTCTATCGTAAACCAACTATTTCAGTTAGTTTAGCATTATAGAAATATTTTAGCACCAATTACATCTCAAAGATTGGCCTCAATAAGAATGAGAGATTATGATTAAATTACTTGCAAAATCTTTTTAAACACATAAATTTTTTGAGTTTGAGATTACTCAACGAATAATGTTCTATTAAATTGAAACGTTGAATTTCCTAATGTGACAATAAACTACTCTGTGAGAATCAAGTCTGATATATGCAAATATGACAAATGATTAAAAATAGTTGTAATTGTTATTTACATATAGAATATTTCGCCTACACAATTTAAAAGCCGAAAATTATCTAAAACGGAATGATTTTTACAGTTTTATACATATGTTCTATTTTTTGACCAGCACGAGTATATATATGTATTTATTCTATAACTCTTATCATTACATCATATGATATTATATTCTTTATAATTATTATTAATTTCCTTTCATCATTTTTGTTTATTCATTTGATTTCTTAATTTTATTTACTTGTTCGTCCTAATTCATTCTGTATGTTAAATATTTAAAAACATATTTGTTGTTTTATATGTATTCTCATATGTATTGTCATTGCGATTATCGTCTTGAATTTACTGATGTAGTAATATATGGTGACTGAATAGAAGGTGGTATATCTATATTGACTTGATATATGTGGTTTTCAAATAACACTGACTATTGAAGCGTTTTCTTAAATAGTACCATCATGTCATGCTGCAAAAGGCGCTGATAAAATGACTAGTTTGTTTCATCAAAAGTAAAACACAAAATAAATTTTCCAAATTTCTATAAAAACGCTCGTACGCTTAATGCTTGTTGTACTTGAATAATATAAAGATAATTATTGAATAAAAGATATTTTTCAATTTTAGAATTTCTGATTATTTGTAAATTTAATATATTTAATTATTTAATATTACACAGATCTTATTTTAAGTCTATTTAGGCACAATGATAAAGTCATCATCTTTTAAGTCATCATTTTTTAAGTCATCATTTTCTTAAATTCATTACATTTCTGGAACACTACCTCTTCGGCTTTTGTATATTGTATTTTTCTTTTCTTTTTAAGATTACTTGAAATATATCTTAATGAATAATTTATCTCCCTGAAGATTTAAGAGAATAATCTTTATTTTATAATTTTGCATATATCTTTCTACCGAAACCGTATTTTTTTTATTATTTCAAGCTCCCCTACCTTCATTGTTTTAATTCATCCATTTACCTATATTTATATTTATATTATTGTAATTATTTTAATATATATTTATGTATTTTAAATTCTATTTCATTACAGTAAATCCCCCTAGCGCTTTTAAAGCGATTGTTAAAATACATTTGTTCAGAATTCTCTAATATTTCACAATTTAATTCTGGATTCAAACGGCTTTTTTATTTTTTTATTCTTTTAAACTTTAGCTTGGTTTCTGTTTTTCTATCTTTCTTTGCCCTTGTTGTTTTTATTGTGTTCTATGTCCCGTTTTTCTCTATTATTTTCTCCACTTATCTTATTTTTTTCTCATATTCAACTCATCTGCAGAACACACTACACCATATTTTACTCACATGCTAAGGAAATTTAACTCGTGGCATAATGTTTCTACATAAATACTTATTTTCCATAAACTTCTAGCTTTTGAATCGTTCCCAAATTTTATTTGAATTTATTACTTTCCCCTATATAATACCATGTTCTAATCGGTCTTTTTCAATAACTGTAATGATAACATTCATGACTACAATGACTTTCAGCTGATTATTGAAACATTTATGGGACCATTTTTGCTTTTGTGTTGAAAATTTGCAAATTAATTTTTACCAATACTAAGCAATTTATTGTTTTTCTTCTGACCATACGATTGATCCTTTGAGCATCCATGGATTGAAGCTCATTTTGTTATATTCCTAGTTTAAACATTATAATAATATTGTAAAGTATATATTGTTTTCAATATCTCGATATTTCCTATATATATATATATATATATATATATATATATATATATATATATATATATATATATATGTATTGTAAGTTATGAAAATATGTTTTTGAAATTAAGCTACACATATACTTCCCCGTTTTATCCCTGTAAGGAATCTCGAGGTTATATATAAATAGTACATGTGTTGTTGCTGTTTCATAGATGTTAATCAAATGAAACTCTAGTGCTTATAAGATAGTGTTCAATAACAAATAGAATTGTATTATAGTAAAAAAAAATTATATGTATACACATAATTTGCTAGATATGTCAATACATTTTTTAAAGTTGCGATGTAATTCAAAATCTAGCTTCTTAGGGTCATTTCAAAAACTGTACTAAAGCGAATATAGAACATTACATTTTAAGAATGTCATTTTCTGATAAATACACATACACACACATATATATATATATATGTATATATATATATATATATAAAGAAAACTGAGGGAAGTAACGAGAAAGAGAGATATGTAAGTTGATAGGTTATATCAATACATCCTCATCTAATAACAGAATTGGTTAAGTTTTTAGTTGCCATGTGTATCATGCTTGGTTTTATTCCCCATTTTCTTGAAATGTAATATTCAATATACTTATTCCTATCCACTTCTCTGTATTTTTTCGCGTTCTTTTCCTAGAATTACGTTAGTATGTATGTATATTTTTATATCTTTATATTTAATCTATATAGCGACATGATAATCCATACTAATATCTGAATATATTTTCATAGCTTATCTCAAGTTGAATGGATGAACGCTAATCAAATCAGAAGTTTATTTTTAAAAGTGGCCATCGAACGAATATTTGCCTATGATATATTTATTCTTTACATGTGAATCATACGTTATGAGTATTTATTTCATACTTGTTTTTAAGAAGATCATCGCGATTTTAAAACTTATATCTTTTAAGTGTTTACCTATCCAAATCAAAGCCATAATAATAATGTTAGTTATAAGTTGAAATGACAAAACTATTTATAACTGAAAAAAAAGGTGTAACGGTGCCAAACTGATGCTTCTTCATCGAGTTGCATTAGTTTGAAAATATATCTGCAATACCATTTTATAAAAAAGTTTTAATAATGTGGCAGGGATGTTTTCAATTTAAACGGAATTCCTTTGAAATTAAATGTTTAAGAACTATCATTGGAGTAACTTTGCGAGATAGACTAAGAAATCCAGATATCAGAAAGTAGCTTTATATTAAAAGATCCACCGTGAATGTGGATACAAAATGTACTAACATAGTTTATACATATATCCGCCTGCTAGAATTCAGCGAGGTAAATACATCATATCAGAAGAGTTCATTTAAGAAGGATACAAAACAAAACTACCAAAGAGATGGGCCGACCAGATAAGCTAACTTATCCACTACTTAAAGCTGCAAGACTGGCCCAAAATGGAATCAATCGAATCAGAGAGAAAGGGGTTGGAAATATACTTTAAACGTCAGGAGTTGTCTAAGATTCATATATAGACATCTAGCGGGGGGGGGGGGCTAGTAGACAACTAATACCGTGAATTTTTTGTGTTATCGTGTTTACTCTGTGAACACTGTATGGCATCATAATTTTTCGCACGACAGAAAATGATAAAGTCATCAATTAAAAAAAATATGAGACTAATCAGCCACGGTATATGACGTTATCAATTAAACAAGAGAGGGTAGGGTTTAAAGATGGCCTTTATCTAGATGACTAGAAGAACGTTTAGACACTTGAAATTTCTTATTTTTATTACCTACTATCTAGGAAGTTAGACACAAGGTCAAGTGTGCTTTTGAAAAGCCAGCGCACTACGATAAGCGTACTCTGGCACACAAGAGGATCCCAAGCAGCACTGCTGGGAGTCCCCAACAGGAGCGCCTCAGGCGATTTAAAAAAAACAAATTCCTTCTCAGAGAGAAGGTACAGTTCACAGCTCTTAGAACTAAACAGAATCATACCTCAGACTTACAGCAAAACGCCACTTTTTGACTGATTTTTGACTTTTTGTCGAGTAGTACAAATTATTACTCAAGCTGTGCTAGGTAAGCCGAAGACTAGTGCACATTAAATCGTATAGATGAAAATAAATATTACAAATAATGTCGAAGGGAAGTCTGAAAATGCAATAAGAAAGCAATGAACTTATTTCGTTATTTAAAACGACCACATAACGAAGTATAAAAATACACAAATTGAAATAAATTGTTCACATTAACGGTCAACTATTATTCTCTTTTAAGTGGATGGAAAAAGCTATTTAAATCCTGATAACCATAAACAAGCCATACAGCCATTATGTTTATATAATGGGGGTTTACAAAGATGTTTCTCAAATATTTTCTCCGCTTTTTTGTTGTTGTTTGCAATCTCTGCTTACCGTTGGGCTTTTTACTCTGTATAACTTAATTTGTTCGATTTATTTTTGTACTCTATAAAGTCCCAATAAATACAAATGAAATTAGTTATTTTTAGCGTCGAACGTAAAAGAACAGTTTGTATTTGAAGGAGAGTATGTGACGTAATTTATCTCAAAACACACATAATTAATGCCTACGTAACCCGACCGTATTATGGTTTATCATGGAGGTTGTGAGTGGGTAGATCTGAATTATCATTATTATTTATGGTTATTTAAATTGAACGTAAATTGTTTCTAAATGTTTACATCTTGAATACTAATTATATTAGTAATGTTATCAGATGATGTATTTATTTTATGTTACCGAATGTTTTTAGATGAGGGTTGATACTTTGTATTATTTGAAATAATTGGACTACAGTTCTTATATTGGCTGTTATTTTCACAACGTTTCGGCCGATGTAACCTTCGAACTTCTTCAATCCGTAATGAATTTCATATGGAACACTTTTATTAAACCAGCGGTGGTAGTTTTCTCTGGTTCCGTTATCCATAACCGAGTAGAGCTTTGATGGGTTTCGAAATGGCGACTCTGAAGATCTTGCGAGTACCCCAATATCTACTACACAAATATAGATGTAGTTGATGTTAGTATTATCTATCAGGAATATATGCTGGAATAGTTACAAATGTTGTAAATTATAAACGATAATGCATTCAGTGTCTCAAGGAACGTCGTTGAAAACATTACATATCGATTTTACTTTTAATCTAAACGCATATTCGCTGAATCACAATTGTCATATCGATAAAGGTCAACAAGTCTTTGATATAAGTTAATTGGGCTGATACATATGCACACATATACATAGGTAAATAGAAATATATAAGAATAATAATAAAATTCGTATTACTGCGACGAATACAACAAGTACTGCTATTAAAAAATAATAAATGTAATGAAAAACATATAACTCCTTTTGAACAACACCGCAATAAACACAAATATATCTTGTATTCCAATTCTCACTCTCGGCTGTCCCAAACTGATTTGTCAGTGTTTCCCAATACATCCTTTTTAAGGTAGTTGTTCTCAACATATGTAAATTAATGCTAATTAAAATACGATCACAATGCCGATATGCGAACCATCTAACGCGCTTCAAAGCTGGTAAGCCATCATTTAAGTTTCCATTTTCTATAGTAAGCGATAGTTTTATTTTTTACATTTTCAAACTACAGAACAAATACATTAACAAGAAAAATAAGAATAAGTTAGGGTGAGTTAAATAGGTGACAGAACATAGTATTTGAAATCAGAAGAATTGATATTTCCTCAAAAGTGACAGTAATATCCATTATAATTGCTTCTTACCAAAAGAGTACAATACATGAGAAATTCGAATGGGAGAACAACAATGTAAACTGCTTTGGGGCATGCGCATCCAGACTGATAAGGTTATTGAACATTCAGAATTCGACTTAATCTTTCTAACCTAAAACAAGAAAACTTGCTTAATCATTGATATATCCTTCCCTTTCGATACTAGACTGCAGGAAAAAGAACAGGAACAAATCAATAAATATCAAGACCAAAAATGGATATTAGTTACACTATGTAAAGAAGTAAAGTTGATTCCCGTTGTAATTTGAACACTTGGTACAATGACTAAGACCAACATAAATGGCTTAAACAGATTGACGAGACAGTTTCTTTTCAAATTATCCAAACGTATTGCCTGTTAGGAACGGCTAAAGTGTTAAGGTATAGCTTGAATGTCTAAGGTCAAGGGAATTCACTTGATATTCAAAAAAAGAAAACTCTAACTAGAAACATCCAAAAGTTAAGACTACTATGAAATAATAATAATAACTATAATGATGATAATTAAAAAAAACTAATACAACTACTACTACTACTACTACTACTATTGCGACTACTATAACTACTACTACTAATAATGATGATGATGAACAGAAATAGCAAGAACTACCATAAGCTCCCTTGTCCCCCCCCCAAAAAAATAAAAATATATATTAAAAAATACAATAAATATCAAAATAAATACATGAAAAGAAAAAATGACACCACACAAAATATTTGAATAAGGTCAAGGAGGATGAGAAGACCGAGGAAGGACAGCACAAACCAGACCTACACTGGAAGTGTAGAGAGTGCTGAGACCTTGGAGGGGCTTATTGCTCTCCAAATCCCAGAGAAGATTAATAGTCTTTACCAGCGAGAAATCAATGATAAACGGTTGTTGCGATACTGCAAGGTTATTCGCGGTGGCTATCAAACAGAGGTGGAGAAGACTGGAAATCTGGGGAGACCTTTTGTCACTCATACTTCAGGGAATACCACCGGTTGTCGGTGAGCAATCACTGATGACATGTGTTCGAACTCCTTGTGAGCAGAAATAATAATAATAATAATAATAATAATAATAATAATAATAATAATAATAATAAATGTGTGAACCTATTCTTTTCTTGACATTACTCTGAAGTTCCACTTCACCCTAAACTCAATAAAATATTTATGTGTACAAGTCGCTTTGGAGCGGCTGAGTGCAAGGAAACATAGCGGACGAATAGCACCATCGAGATATCGAACCGAATTGTATGGAGACTACGAGAATCCGGATAAGATTAGTTGTCATTTTAATGAGGAACAAAACAACCGGCTCTTCTCCCTTTCCCGTGTTTACACTCTATCCCTCTCTGTCTCTTTCCCTCTCTGTTAATCTCTCTCTCTCTCTCTCTATCTTTCTCATATATATATATAAATATATATATATATAAATATATATAAATATATATAAATATATATATATATATATATATATATATATATATATATATATATATATATATATATCATTACAAAATACTTATAGTTCTATTATTGTTTCTAGGGGGTCAATAGAGAAAGTATGCCAGATATCGAGGAAAATCCTAACTAAATATAAATAGTGCATCAATATTGTCTGTATATATATACAGAGTGCATATATATATGTTTATTTAATATGTTCATCAGAAGAGTTTCAATCCCTTAACATGTAAAATTTAAAACACACACATACACACACACACACACATAAGATCTTATTTAATA
>OY744521.1:138359898-138374898 GCA_963556195.1 Sepiola atlantica
ATGGCCACAGAATCGGACACATACTTTCTGTAAAATACATTTGTAAATACAATTTAGTTAATTATATCACTGTGTTTGCGTTGGTTATGTTCGGGACTTCAAAGACACTACAATTATATATAGAGTAAGGTGATATTTTCACCTATAGCGTTGATATGTATAACCTTCTATCCATAAGCGGTATATCTCTCGCCATCCATCCCAGAAAATTAATTGTGCGTGTTTTCAGGAACTATGAGTTTCTTTCGTTCAATTTCATCAATTTTCATATTTAGTCTTGATTGAGATTTTCTCTTGTGGAAGAACTCGGTGGAATTGTCGCTATCACATGCAGATCATCCACGTCCACTCAGTATAATCATCCGGGCATATACGTTAGTAGCATCGTTATTATTTAATTTATTGATCTTACATTTGTATGTTCGAGACTTTCCAACCTAAACACTTTTTTTATTTCGAAAGCGGTTTTATTAATCATTACTTTTGCATCTCAGCTTACAAGAAACACAGATTAACAGATTTATATTTTTTTAATGTTTTATCATTGATCACCCCAAACAATGCAGGCCGCCACTGTTGACGTAAAAGGCTACTGAGAAAAAAAGGGTGAATGCTTTGTTTGAGGGGGGGGGCAACCTAAATGAAGAGCTGCGCAGCGAGATGTTTGTTTACATTAGTTTTAAATTTCTGCATGTCAGTAACGTCAGGAAAGCATGGAGCAAGTCGGGAGTTCCAGAGTCTAGCAGCATGAGAAAATAAGCTTTTGGAGTAGAAAGTTCTTCGGCATCTGGGGACCTCCACATTGTATGGATGAGATTTGGCAGATTGAAGGGTTGCTATAGTGAATTTACGTCGTGAGGATACTAGAGCAGCAAGCTCAGCAGATAACAATATTTTGAAATAATTGCAAAACAGGCACAAGGATGCAACATTGCGGCGATGGGACAGAGGCTGAAGCTTTGTAGATAATGAAGGAAACTCTTTTTGGGACCATTGTCTAAAAGGGAGAGACTAGCGGATGATGCACCAGCCCAGATGTGACAAAAATATTCCATGCATGGGCGGATGGTCGTTTTGCAGAGATATAGGATAATGTCAGGTGTGAGAAGTTTATTAGCACGGTAGAGCGAGCCCACCTTTTTGCAGCAGCCCTTGCAATGTCTTGAATATATTTGTTCCAATTCATTTTATCTGTGAAAGTTAGGCCGAGGAGTTTGAATGATGAACTCTCAGGCAAGGTGCTATTTGCCATGACAATCGGTGGTTGAAGAGGTCTCTTGTAGTTATTGAAGGAAGGTCGGTTTGTTTTTGCTGCATTAAAAGTTACCATCCAATTTTTCCCCTATTCCACTACAGACTTGAGGTCATTTTCTAAGGATTCAGCCATTGCCTCAGATATATGCGCGTCTGTTTTGCCCACATGACGAGAGTAGAGCGTGGTTTCCTCACCAAATATTTCTATCTCAGTCGCAATAGCATCAAGGAGGGCATTTATGAAAACCAGGAACAGTAGAGGTCCAAGAATGGATACCTGGCCACACTAGCATTTATGCCATGTTGCTGAGAAGAACAGTCATCGAGTACAACCTGGATCTTTCGTTTTGTTAGAAATAATTCAATTGTATTAAATATTGTCTAGTAATACCATATGAGTGCAGTTTTATGAGAAGCCCTTCATGCCAGACCGTATCAAAGACCTTGGATATATCAAGCGCAAAAGTCCTAGCTTTACTGGCCTTGTCCAGTGTATGGTATATGCGTTCATAGATGACCGTTAGGATATCTGCAGTAGATCGTGCTTGTCTGAATCCGTATTGATGATCAGAAAGAAGTTTAGCATTAACTAAGAGCTTGACTATCGCTAGATTGATTAATGATTCAAAGATGTTAGCAAAGATCTGGAGTAGACTGATTAGGCGGTAGTTTAGAAAATCCGTTCTATCTCCAGAATTCTTGAATACTGGTACAACAGAGGCATGTTTCCAACTATCAGGGAAACACGGTTCAGTAAGGCATTTGTTGTATAGTTTGGAGGGGACAGGGTCTAGCTCAGCAGATCATTTCTTTATTACTATTACTGGTATAAGATCAGGCTCACAGGAGTTGGAGGTGTCAACGTTTTTTATGACCAGTTTCTGAAGTGTGGCTTCAGTCTGCAACAGGAATTGAGGGAGGGGGTTGTTTGCCGAGTCCAGAGTGGAGTTTAAGGGATTTATTGAACACTTCCCGAGAGAATATATTCACTTCTAGCTTCCGAATACTGTATATATCTCACTAAACATAGCATAGTATAAACTACTATTATTGAGCGTTTGTCATTTCTTTAAAATACACTAACTATGCAATCCGCACCATTAAATAATTAAGTTTTATAGTTATTACTTCATTCCTTTCGTAAATACACGATTGGTTTAGGAAAAACAGCTTTGACTCCGTTTACGCTCGTCTGGGGAATCTGGACGGAATTTCGAACGGAACCCTGTATTGCATCCACGGAAATAGCATGCTCTCATACCATCTGCTATGACTGGGAAGAAGTCTTCAGTAATTCGCAATTTTTTGTATCGCCCGCACTGAGAATTGAACCTTCATTCTTCAGATGACTGTCAGTTAGAACTGAATGGTACTTAGTACTATATATACCGTCCAGATTCCCGAATTCGACAGAAAGCTCCCCGAGTTCGACAAGGTACACCTGAAAAAGGTCGGAGGTTTCATCGCCCGAAACCTTGTGATGATAAAAACACCCAAGATGAGAATAGTAGTTCGGATATGACAAATTCTACAAAAAGAATGATTTACGCAAAGGAGAAAAAGAGAAACGCTGTAAAATTGGTGAGCTAATATCAATCATCAATACTAAAAAAAACATTCCATCGTTGGAATTTTGAAAACAATGCAACGAGATTTGAACTTCAAGTTATGTCTGTTCGGGTGAGAGTGAGATAGAGAGATAGAATGAACGTAAGTATGCCCAGTGAACTTTTCAGTACCTGGACTATTTAGTAGTATAACAAGACAAAAAGAACACAGAGTCAAAACGAAGCGGGTTATGCAGAAACGCGATCAAAAAATCAACATAAATTAAATAGAATAAATATTCCCTTCTTTTGTTTGAACTTAATCGACCTCTATCACAACTTAAAATTACGTAATTTCGGAGGTTGAGAGAGAAAGATGGTGCATGTATATTATTTAGAAAATGAATTGATATTTAATTCACTTTTAAAAAATTGGAAACATGCATTTTGAAAACGAAACGTTATATGAATAAAAAATACCTTTGATTTTAAAGAAATTCTAAAACAAATAAAATTAAATATAATTATATAAGTAAAAAAAAATATGAGGATAGCTTGGCGGAGAAATTTGCTGTTATTGTGTGTTTTCGATGATTTTTGTCGTTTTAAATAAAAGAATTGTGCGTAGATTTTCTGTTGTTGAAAGACACGTGTATTAAAGGGTCTAGGTATTTCAGGTTTAAAAATTCTTAAAAGCGATTTAGTATATACAGAAAAATAAAATGATTCTTTCATTTGGTATAAGTTTGTTAAATGAATAATATTTCTAATATGGCGATTAATATATGTTAAAAGTCTCTGTGTGAGTTTATAATTGTGTATCTGCTATATTTGAATAACATAACAGTGTTTAAAGTGTATTAGATGAATAATACATATCAACACATGAGAATAACTGGAAAGAGATATCTAAGGAGAAACGAGAGCGATATTTAGACAGTGTGTGTTTCTGCGCGAAAAGTAGAATAGATGGCTTTGATATGTGATATTTGCTGTAATGTTACTAAACGGAAGACAGCATGTTCCATGTCATTTAAACTCCGTGTGAATGTGGTGATACTAATCAACATTAACATTATCAAATTTTGCTGGTTTATTGTCGTTGTAATCGACAATAAACTGTTTAGTAACGTCGTAACTAATTGGAGTACGAAAGCACCACTCACCATTTTAGAAAGTAGCATGATATAATGAAACCGCCGACGATATCAGCGTTTTAGCAATCTCACAATGTCAGTTGTCGTATGATTGCAACCGAACGCATGAATGTGGAACGTTTAAATATTGCAAGGTTTCGTAATTTTGACAAATACAGACGAACATGATTACTATTTTTCGTCCAGCTGTCATTCATGTATCAATTGAAAATAAGGAAATTAGCTGACGATATGTCTCGTTGAAAAGAGTAAATACTAATTTAACGGCTTTTTCAATTGAATATAATTAAATTGATACATAGAGAGAGAGAGAGAGAGAGAGAGAGAGAAAGCGAGAGAGAAAGAAAAGAGGTATCTACATAAACGTGTTTCGTCGTCTATACGACTCAGAAGTGTGGCTTGACCTAGTGAGATTGAAAATCGAGATTCCAGTGATTACACTCGTGCTCTGCTAACTCAACCGAAAACATTCTAGTTGTAGTGGTTATTTATACTGTATACGCACACACAGAAACACGCATATATATATATATATATATATATATATATATATATATATATATATATATACTTAAGAAAATTTAAGTTGTGTATGTGTTTACATATTTCTATGTGTATTAAACAAATAAAGCAATTATTATCAATTCGTGAAAATAGCTGCTAAGCGTATAGATGGGTAATGTGGGCTACATATTGTTTCCTCTAATTCAATCCAAACGATTAGCTAGGGGGGCATTTCGAGAAAATACAGAGAACACTACTTTTTGTTAATTAGGTATCATACATTCATTAAAATTCCCGAGGTTTCAGTTGTTAGGGGGTTTGAAAGTGTTTTCAAGGGGGGGTTAACATGAGCAAAACATTTTAATTTCATATTTAGATATTTAAGATTCAAATATTCATGAATTTTGATACATAATCTTAGAAACCAATTCAGTAAGATTTCCTGTATTACAATTATTTTTTAACATTTTTTTAGCTTAAGCTTTACATGTCAAATATTTTCTAGCATCATATGATAATGTTTGATCAACATTTCAATAAATATAGTAGCATTAGGGTTAAGTACATTTATTTTTCGAGCTTAATCCTTATAACAAGAACATAAATGTAATACGAAACTGTTCTTTTCGAGTAATTCATCTTACTCGTCTTGGGTCAGGTTTCTTGAAGTATTTGTACACACGCACACACACATACACACACACACATATATATATATATATATATATATAGATATATAGTAAGCTATGAAAATATATTTATGGCAATAAAGCTACACAGAGACTCCCGTGTTTCTTCTCCGGGGAGAATCTTTAGGCTAAAATGCATGGAGTTATTTTTGCCAGCTGTTTTTATATACACGGCAAGTTAACTAATCAGATTCTTTGTTGTTCTCTCAGCCAATCGTTGGGCTTCCCACAAACAAATGTCTGTTAAGTGTTACTTCCTATATCTTGTTCTATTGTTCTGTTTTCTATAGATTGGCCTATATCCTGTTTTATTGTTGCGCTAATATAATGGATGAATTTATTTTCACACGTATTTCTTTGTGCTTCAATTTTAGGTCTTAATTTTTAAATTGTTAGGTTTTTGTTTAGTTTAGTTGTTTTTTACTTGTTTGTTTATTTATTTATTTATTTATTTATTTATTCATGTATCTTTACCATTAGGTGAATTTATTTCTATGTAGGCAGTTGTTTGTTATCTCACTTCTACAGTTTAATAGATTACGGGGGTCCTTAAAGTTTAGGACTTCAACTTTTTCATTCATAATCTACACGGGTCGTCTAAATTTCTACACGACGCGGCAATTATTAGTGAGCGTCTATATTCTTTTAGCTCCCAATAGTGGTTTGCTAGTGCTGTTTTAATTCGACGTTATCTGCTTTTAAATGTGATTTTGTGGTCATAATATCTGGTTTTAAAAACTAGGGAGGTCATACCCACGTAGTACTTCTTGTTATTCAGTCTTTCCTTGGCAAATAGTGTGGCTTAATATACACTACTTTTGGATAGACATTTATTTTGTAGTTGACAAAGTGTACGATTTATCATGTAACATCTTTTCTCTTCATTGCCAACTTTTTCATTTCTATTCAGATGGTTACTATTAATGTTTTGTTTATTTCTATTTGTATTGTATATATTTTTGTTCTTCTTAGTGTTATTTTTGCTATATATTCAACTTTTTTATGTAATTTGTTATTTGTTCTTCCTCTCTGCTGTTCTCTTTTAGTATTTTGCTATTGGGTGCCTTAATTATTATTTCTAAGGTTTTCGCAGAAGGATAGTTTTAGGTTATTTTTATTGAATATGTTATGCAGGGGATTCGTTACGCAGAAGTGTTTATCAATCAGATTTAAGACGTTTTCTGCCAGTTAAGGTGTTAGTATCTGGTTATTAGGCGGTGTATAGTAGATTATATTTCTTTTTCTTTCTTTTTATTTTTAATTTTGTTTTATATATGAGTGTCCTGTTTTATATGTTATTTCGGTATCATGGTAACCACTGATTCTTTAGAGCTGTATTGTAAATGTTGCTTGATTTTATATATATATATATATATATATATATATATATATATATATATATATATATATATATATATATATATATATATATATATATATATTAAAATATAGTTTCATTAAATCCGGAAAAAATGTCGCGATTAATGAAACAAGAGGATAAATCGATCTATAAATTTATATTACAAGACTTAAAATTTCGTACTTTTCATGAAAATATATTTTAGAAACGGTTTAAAAATGCACTTATTTGAGAAAGATTACATAAGCATAGACCAGAAAGGGACATAGAGAAACAAATGACTAAGCACAGTGAGTTAAGAAAAGAAGGAGAATGAGAAAAAGAAGTGAAGAAGAAGAAGAGAAAGAAGAAGAGAAAGAAGAGGAAGAAGAAGAAGATAGAGGAGAAGAAAGAAGGTATGTTAATTTTAAATTAATAAAAATAATATATACATTTAAATCAGAGAGAATTAGACGAAATTCGTACCTATTGATAAATGTGTAGTTTAGTAGGTTTGTTTGTTTCTTGCTTTGTTCAGGAAGACTATCTAGGGTTTTGGAGATAGACACGTATACATGACACAGCGTCTTGTTCACATTTTCAAAGTTGGATTGACGTGTTTAGAGAAAACAAACACAATAAAAAGATAGCAGAAACAACTACAAGAAAATTAAAAGGAAAAGAAAAACTTCGGGAAGAATATTTTAATTTCACACGAATGGTGTAAATGTTTTTCCTTATATGAGTTGATTTAATTACATTCTTCGTCTATGCACTTTTTTTATTTTTCCTTACACATACATTCATTAATCCGACAATCAGCTAAAGCAACACCTGTGAACAAAACTTGTACTTAATTGAAAGTCTATCAAATAACGTTTTGCGTCAAACATTGCTACAAGTTACGATAATTCAAACAATTATAGTATACGTCTATACATATATTCATCTCTGAAAAAGCGTCCTTCAAGGAGAACATTCTAGTCTGAGTGAATAACTTCACGAACGATGCGACCATGGAAAATTTCGCTACAGCATGTGAAGACCGCTTAAGCAATTACAGACGGCTCAAATCTGTCCATCTAACCTGATTAATAGTGTGAGAGATTGAATTCAGAGTCTGAAATATTGTGCGCAAGTATTAGCTGCAGACCCTGTACCTGTGGTTATTGATCAGTTTTAAACTGACCTTTTGAAACTTGTTTAGCGACGCAAAACATTAATAACACTTTAAGTCGTCGCATATATATGTGTTTACCCTTACATTTAATATGCTTGAATAAAAAATGCAACGTACATCAACATATTTAAAACCACTTATAGCATTCTATAAAATACGTTTAAATAAATAAAACTTAATCGGAATTTAACAGACAATGTTTCTTTTCTCATGTGATATATATATATGTATATATATATATATATATATATATATATATATATATATATATATATATATATATATATATATATATATATATATATAATTTTCATTAATTAACTTTTACGTACATTTACGTATATATATATATATATATATATATATATATATATCAAAATTGACATCCTACAACACATTTACGTCAATGGTGTATTACATTTAATATTTCTTTCTCTGTAGACATAGTTTGTTCACCTGTGTTCTCAATTTTACCTTTTATAATATATATATATATATATATATATATATATATATACATATATACATATACATATACACATATACACATATATATGTATATATATATATGTATATATATGTTTATATATATGTATATATATATGTATATATATATGTATATGAAAAAGGAAAACCAAAAAATGGATGTTTTTTATGTGTACATCAACGTTTCGTCTTTATTTATAAGACTTCATCAGGATGATAAAATAGAGGAAAAAATGTCATGCAAGTACAGATACATGTAGGGTAGACATATTGGGAGGAAAAATAAAATGAAATAATGGCCCCTACTGGGTGGACGTCCGTACGTGCTCCAAATATTTCAAATATTCCATACCCACACTTTCAAGCACCGCCCTCCTCCACCCCTCCAATCCCTCACTCATTGCTATAATTTTCCAAATATTTCAAATATTTCACACCCTATTACAACAAATCCTCCCTCTCCCCCTCTCAACTATTTTCTCCCATACCCCTTCTTAAATTCCCTCATTTTCTCAAAACGCTCTCTAAGACCATAACTTTAGCCCATCTACCAAAATCACATCCCCCTCCCTCTCTACCCATCCTCCTTTCCCTTCATACACCCCCATACACAAACATTCCAACTTACTTTTCCCCTTCAATCTTGACCGCATCCATTTGGTCAAACACCTCCGTTCCCCCCTCTTCCTCCACTCCCTCTCTGCCATCCACTTTACCCTTGCTCATCCCCCACCTCTTTCTCTTACCACCAGCCACAGTAGTCCTTGCTCACCCCATCCTTCCATTTATTCCCCACTCATTTTCTTCAACATTCATTTCTATTTCTCCAACAAGTACGGACGTCCACCCAGTAGGGGCCATTATTTCATTTTATTTTTCCTCCCAATATGTCTACCCTACATGTATCTGTACTTGCATGACATTTTCCTCTATTTTATCATCCTGATGAAGTCTTATAAATAAAGACGAAACGTTGATGTACACATAAAAAACATCCATTTTTTGGTTTTCTTTTTTCATTTTCCCATCACGTCGGATTACCTTCATCCTTCTCTTCCCATATATGTATATATATATGTGTATATATGTATGTATATATATATATGTATATATATATGTATATATGTATGTATGTATATATATATATATATATATATATATATATATGTGTGTGTGTGTGTGCGTCTGTGTTTCTGTTTATATGTTCGTATGCCGTTTAATGAAAGGTATACGTTAGATATGACATGTGATAAGAACACAATACAACATACAATCAATACCTCTTCGCATATCTATAGATATACACATATATAATATTTACCGGTTTATAATCTATTAATAATTGAGATTATGTAGCTTTATGTATGTATGTATGTGTGTATGTCTATCTTTCGTAAGCCAAAACTATAATATTTAAGACTATTGTACTTGTTATGAAATAGTGTAGTATAAACTATTTCAGACTAATGTACTATATTTACAGGCTTAATTCAGAGGCATAATGTAGTGTAGTATCTGCTATGTTGTCATGATACCATCCTCCCACCAGGCATTACCTCTTCATTTTAAGAGGTCTTGAGGTAGTGTAGTATATATTCTGTTTTTATTATATCATCCTCCACGCATTACGTCCTTTGTTTTTTTAGAGGTGTGAAGGTAGCTAAGTATAAGCTCTGGTGTCATGATACCATACTCTCAGGCATTACTTCCTCCTTTTTTGAGATGTGTAGAGGTAGTGTAGTATCGGTTGTGTTGTCATGATCCCCTTCTCCCAGGCGTTACCTCCTCCTTTTTTGAGAGGCATGTGTGTGGGGGTAGTGTAGTATCTGTTTAGGTGTCATGATTACATTCTCCCAGGTATTTTCCCTCTGTTTGTAAGAGGTCTGGAGGTAGTGTATTATCTTTTCTGTTGTCATGATACCATTTCCCAGGCATTACTTGTTCCTTTGTTGGGAGGTGTGGAGGTAGTGCAGTATATTTTCTGCTTCCATGATACAAACCTCCTAAACATTAGTGTTTCCTTTTTTGAGAGGCGTGCATGTAGTGTATTATCTGTTCTTGTGTCATGATACCCTCTTCCCAGGCATTACGTACTCCTTTTTTAGATGTGTTGAGGTAGTGTAGTATATATTGTGTTATCATGATACAATCCTCCCAGGTATTATGCCTATCTTTTGGGAGGGGATGTAATATTTGTTCTGTTGTTATGATACTACCCTCTACCGGATGACCTTCTCCTGTACTTTTTTAAGGCAGGGAGTAGTGTAGTACATGCCATGTTGTCATTATACTATGCTCCCAGGCAATATCTCATCATTTTTAGAAGGGGGTTAATGTAGTATATATTTACCCGCCCTCTGATTATTAAGTATAATGGCTTTTTTCGAACGCACAGAAAGTTTTATTTCAAGAAAAAGAGAGTGAAAGGGACACAAGACAGGATTAATAACAGGTAAACAACATATTCTATAGAATTTCACGTACGAGGCGTTCAAAAATGATATATTTACTTTGATTTGTTTTATTAAAACGTTTAGGGTTTGTTTGTTGTTTTAATATCATTAGAAATGATGTTTTAATGCACAAACTTATTGCGTTAAATTATTTAATTAAAACAATAATTGATTAAAAAGTTATTATTTTTTTAAGAAAATAAAATAGATTTTACTGAACAAATAAATAACTGTATTTTATTTTTTTTAATTGTTGATTTTTTTTATTTAAAAAACTACAAATATTATTATCTTTTTACGACCTTAATTGAGTTTAGGTTTTTTTGTTTTACATTTTACGCCATAAAGAGTAAATTTTGTTTAAAAATTTTTTAAATTATTCCCTGTTTTTTTTTTTTAAATTAAAATAAAGGATGGGGTGATTTTCTTACTTTTTTTTTTGTAAAAAACAAACAAACCCATTTTACTCGGCAATTAAATAAAACAACTAGCAAAAGTATGCGACCGGAGGGAGTGTATATTTCTAGAATATAGAATGTATACATATGAGAATTTATATATTTCTGAACTTAACTATCTATTTAATGGAATATTTTTCTAAAGGTAGATCGCTATTTTAGAGCATCGAATCTATACATCTCAATTCTCAGATAAACGATAAAGTAAAATCAAACCATTGGCATGATTATAATATTAATCCTTGTCTATATCCCTTGAAAACGTATAGATATATCTATCAACGTATATAATAGTACATACATAATTACAAATTATTTATTTGTCTCTAAACAAGCTTTTTGCTTCTTTTGAAGACTCGTCAGTATAGATTCAAATAATTGGTCTACCTACGAACGGGTTGGAACATGCAACTCAAGATCTTGTAACACAACGTTGTTAATCCCTTGCCTAGCAGGTCATCTGCGAGATAGAGACGTGTTAATAAGGGTTTAATACTAATTCATAAGGGAAGCGAACTACAGCGTTGCTGCCTTGGCGATATAATATTGGGTTCCAATCAAAGTGCCGTATCTGTTTAATAATAAATGAGCTTTCAATAATAACTAATCAAATATTATTTATTTACTTATAGACAATATTGTTTCGTCCGTTGAAGACTTATCAGTATAGATTTAAGCAACTGGTCTTCTTACCAAGAAATTCGAACTCACAAGCCTGGGTCTTGTAACCCAACGTCGTTAAATGCTTGGTTAGCAAGTTAGCTGCGCAATTCAGACGTGTAAACGCGGTTTTACAGATATCAAAATATATGTATTTAATATCTATATATACTTTGTAAACAGAAGAGCTAAATGTATATAGCAACTCTAGTTTCATGCTCTAGATATTTTATTTAAATGTAACAAATGCAACTACGGTTTATTTGTTCACTTTAGTGTAAAAATAAGCAATATTTATGATACATTTATGATTGTTATAATGTTTAATCTGAAAGAGCATCAAGCCATTTGTGCATAAACGCAATGCTGTCTTTATTCGGTTCATTTACAAATTTGAAGATGTTGATTTTTACATTATATCTTATTATATACTGGACTCCACAAATCTCGACATCGTACACTTCAGAGTCTCTCATACGCTCTCTCTATCGGATTAGATAAGTGACGTCACCATTTTTAATCGTCATTCCTTTCTGCTTTTTTCTCTCTATTTGAATGAATCACGTCATCCTTTAGGAGCGTCGTACTTTTTATGTCGTCATCGGCGTCCATGGCGTCTTTCTGAGAAATAATGTGAATCAAGGTTAAACACGAGACTAAATGGTTTCCTCTTCCAAATCGACGTTCTCGAATCTAATGCGATTCTAATGCTTTTCTCCTAAGTTTTATGCACTGTTGGAAGGATTCTTCTGGGATGTCACTCTGTTCCATCGTTACGGCACTCTCGATAGGCACCATGGCTTTAAAATGGGAAACGCATGATAGTCACACGGGGCTTAAGGAAAAGAAATAAGAGGAACGATCAGTTAAATAGCGAGTTAGTTTCGGTACGGCCATGTTTTTCTACGGCTCTCCAGGGGCTTGCGAACAGGTACGTTAACCCTGGTGAAGAAGACGTGTAAACACAAAATGCGAAATAATGCCATCTTTACAGAAAGCTAAGATGACTGTTATATACTTACATGATATCATGTCAGCTGATAACATAATTTGCTTAACTCTAACATAACCTTCGTAAAATAAAGGTAAGACAGGGCTTAGTATGGAATCACTAAGGTCCGAAGCAAAGATCAATGTTCAGTAAAGTACTACTGAATATACAGTTTTCTATGGGAAAGTCGACGTAGGAACAAAGGGTTTAAAGGTATTCTATATAAACATCTATACACACAAACACGCACTCGCCACACATATATATAAGTATATATATACATGTATATATATATATATATATATATATATATATATATATATAACACTTCAATTAACGTCGTAGCTTATTGTCATGAGTAGAGTTTTATACAATATATATATATATACACACAAATATATGCATATATACACACATTATATATATATATATATATATATATATATATATATAGAGAGAGAGAGAGAGAGAGAGAGAGAGAGAAAGAGATAGATAGATAGATAGATAGATAGATAGATAGATAGATAGATAGATGACAAAACAAAAGGGTATGTATCATACATGGTCGACTTCAAATACAATGTCAACAAACCATACCTGTAAGCAATTAAACTTTGTCTATGCCATTCATCATTTGCAAGCCTTTCATAATAGTTTTCACCATTCGACTGAAAATCGATCGATCTCGTTTACTTTGATCATCACGTGGCTTTCTCCTTTAATTATTACTAAATACATAAAAAATATAACAAGGATTTGTCGGCATAGACAGATAGGACTTAGTTTTGAAGTGTAAAGAGTTAGTTCTTAAAGAAAACAAGTATGAACGTCCATTGTTTTACTATGAAATAACAAACCGTTTTCCTGATATATATATATATATATATATATATATATATATATATATATATATATATATATATATATATATATATATATATGTGTGATTTTATGAATGATTACCAAAGCATTCCTTACGATGTTAATAGATGGGGATCAAAACACTACGATGTTAACGGATGGGGAGTTTGATCCCCATCCGTTAACATCGTAGCGTTTTAATTTACAAATTCTAACGTCGTTGCTTTCCTTACAGCTAATAAGTGATTCAAAAGCAGTTTGTTAAAAATTAAAAAAACTCAAATGAAAATATAGGTTAACAAATTGAACTCAACTATTGCAACGCCACATTGTGTATTGTCGGCAGTTGAAACCCTTATTCCAGACATTTAATTTCCCTGATGATCTGCCAAGCAAGTACCTGCTTGGTAGTGAAACACGTGTAGGAAAAAACATTTAATTTGAATAAATAATATTTTTTAGGAAAAATATCTTTAATTGTGATCATTGGTGTCCTGAAAGGAATGCTTTGGTAAGCCTTCATAAAATCACATATAAATGCTCTGTACTCTGTAATCGAGTATCATCGAGCTTATTTTAATTGGAACAACCCCGGTCTTCACTGAATGATCTATTTTATACGTGAAAAATCTAAATCTGTATATATATATATATATATATATATATATATATATATATATATATATATATATATATATATTTATAATCTAAGCTAAATACGAACTTTCTGTAAACCTGAACTGGTGAGAACTGGTTTGACAGCTGACTATATTATCCGCTTTAAATAACATGAATAGGTGTTATTTCTCGGTTTGTTGCATAGCTGTTCAAGTTGGCCCCTTGGATAGAGCGCTCGGATTTGAGTCCGGGAGTTCAAATTGTACGGCTCGCTAAACAGTTATCTTCAACACTGACTATCCTATTAGGATAAGACGTAGACGTATGCATATACACATCAAAATATGTATTATTTAAAATATTATATATATATATATATATATATATATATATATATATATATATATATATATATAATTACATCTTTGTATGTGTAGAGATAGAGGGACAGAGAGAAAGAGAGAAATAGAGAGAGAGAGAGAGAGAGAGAGAGAGCGAGAGTAAGAGAATGTGTCATCTACAGAAACAGCTTTCGCTCTATCCTGTGTCTTCAAGGTGGTTAATCGGTGTGGGTACGTATGTCTACGTGGATACGAATGTATATGTTTAAGTGTATCAGATTGCACTTTTGTAAATCATGACAGTCGGGCTTTTCAGAATATTTACAAAACTGATACATTTACATTAATGTTAATTCATGCTAATCACCAAAGTGTATGCGTTAATCAGCCTGTCTATCTATATCTTTATCCAACTTATATCTGCAAATATATGCCCCTCTGTATGGGTTCTTACTCTTTTGC
>OY744521.1:138382398-138392398 GCA_963556195.1 Sepiola atlantica
TAAAAAAAGACAGACATTTCCCCGTATAACTTTTTGTATATTGCATAATATATTTCTCCAATAAAGATTACTTTCTTTTTTTTTCTACTTCATGATTAAATATTCGTGATGTTAAAACGCAAACACGAAATTTAAAAGATATGTTCACTATGAGGTAAGAAAAAAACGCAAGTGTAGGTATTTTCCCCGATCTTTTTCTTTGATTTTGTGTGTTTTTCTTCTTCGTAAAACAAACATCCACTGCTGCGCTAAGGATAGCGAAAGATTACCTTACATGTTGTTGATCTCTTGTATAATCCGAGATTTCGCGAAATAATCCAGATATCGTGTTGTTCTTGTCGAAAAGAGATTGATACATAGATCGATGGATTGATAGATAGATACGTAGATAGAACATCGCACATTCAGGTAAATGTATATGCAAGCAGATAAACGAAAAGCAGACAGATTGACAGAGATAGGTAGATATATTGTTAGCCAGTCGGAAATAGAATATTTGAACATTACTATAGACTGTATATGTGTGCGTATGTTTATAGAGATATTAAAAACTGTGCCTGAAGATAAGTCTATAAATTATATATTCAATCTATATTTTGAAATGATACTTTTTAATGTCTATTTTCAAGAAATCTGTGATTATATATATATGAAGTAGAAAGAGAGAGAGGTGTTATAATATTACGTCTCTTCTAAAAAAAATTTGATTTTTACTTAAAATCACAAATCTCTTCAGAGTGTATATTCAAACACATGACTAATAACTATTGGCGAAAGTGAAAAAATCATCTTTCAAAAAAAAAAAAAAATTCTCACCTAAACTTCCAATGTATCGGTCATCACTAACTTATATTTTATAATTATGTAAATGAGATTCTTTACTTTTCTCGGTAAAAGTCTTAAACGATTAACGCATAAAAAAGTGTGTATTAACAATATGAAATATTTTAGGTGTTTTTTTAATTAATAAAAGTTATAAAGCAAGTCATTTGTCTATACGTATATATACATGTATTTAAATACTCGACAAACACACACATGTACGTGTATATCTATATACATATATTTATATAATCAATTATCAAAGGTAGAAAAATATAAATTCTCTGCCACGTAGCTCATTTGTTTTAGAAAACACACACATATCAATGCATATAAGTGGAATTCTTTTATAAGTTAAGATATCTATCTAAATAAATATATAGACATGTGAATACGTATGAAAATACCGGGAATATAAAACGTGTAGTGGAAATAATGGAAATATTACAAGCACTCCTTAGTTTATTTTTTTACCTGGTTATTTAGTATGTGTACTCCGGGGTAAATATCACACACATTTATGTATATATATATATATATATATATATATATATATTCAAAAATATTGTATATTAATATATATTCTTTTCGGGTTACTCCATGATGTAATTCCGTCTGTTTGGTAAAATCCTGAAACAAGGACTGATCTTTGTTTCGTCTGCTTTTTAAATATTTTAATTAAAAAATAAATAATTAGGGATATTTGTTTTTACGATCCATTTTTTTTTTTTACTCTTTTCTATTGTATGTCGGCTTCGACGTTACAATCTTTGTTTTCTTTCTCCATTATTATTATTTAGTTTATTATTATTAACATTATTATTTTTATAATCTGTTTATTGCGTTAAATGAGAGAAAGTATGAGTGTGCAAGCAGTTCCGTATTATCCCTATGATTTGTGAGTGAAAAGAGAAAAGAGAGACAGAAGAGTGTTTGAAGAAAAGTTTCCGGGATTCTCTGAAGACTCTGCACTCGGTTTCCCAATGAGCGAAAAAAAAAAGAGGAAATCTCGTACACACGTGATCTAGATTCTAACTCTGCGCTTAAGCAAACCTGATTGAATGCGTGCGTCCGTGTCTCAGCAGAGAAGAGCGTCGTCGCTCTCACTCGTTTCTATGCGCGCGCGCTTTACAATCTCGTCACAGAAGATCACGCACAAAACTAAACGATTATTTTGATAGCTTTGGTATACTTGCAATTTTCTACTTACCCAGGTAGTCTGGCTGTAATATGTAGAACTCAGTGCAACAATGTCCGTTTTACAAATTGTATACATTTTATTCTTTTTTTACTTTCGTTTCGGAACGCGACCAGCTGACTACAAATGCGTGCAGGTGAGGGCTTTTCTAAAAAACAAGCAGCGTGTTTTACCGATTCTCGTCTCACAAATATCGCTTATTTCGCACACGCGCCTTACTTCCGCGATATTTCAAACAAGTAAAATGTATATTTTGTACAATAAAAGAAGTATTTAAATTTCAGGAAAACTTTTTTCTTTTTATATCAGAATAAAATCTATACCGTTCAGTATTACGTCGCAGCAGAAACATTCTCAGTTTGTATGTAAGATATGGGATCAGCTGCTCTTGGTGTTATATATGAAATACCTTTCTTAGTGTTACACACACACACACACACACACACATATATATATATATGTATATATATATATATATATATATGTGTGTGTGTGTGTGTGTGTGTGTGTGTGCACGCGTAAATATAGTATTATAAACATTTACTCATGCCTGATGATTTCCCCCGGGAATAAAACATCAACATGTCTGTGTAGCTTACTTGCCGCAGGTATATATTGATAGTATACTACTACTATTACTACTACTACTTATAATAATAATAAGCCCTACTATGGTATTGTGCAATTTGGCAGTAAAATATATTATGTAATTATATATATGTATGCATAAAATCTCTCTTTCCCCCCCATCTCTCTCTCTCTTCCTCGTCATCTCTCTCTCTCATATATATATATATATATATATATATATATATATATATATATATATATATATTATATGATCTTAGTTATCTCTAGTTATCTCACATATATATATGTATATATATATATATATATATATATATATATATTAGATTAAATGTATATTTACATACATATACACATTCAACTTTAAATCAAAGAGAAAACTACAAAAATCAATCATCAAATACAAACACACGCACACATATATATGAGAGAGTTTGAATTACCTTGAAGACACTGTCCTCGAGTGTCTTTATTCTCTCGGTGCAAGGGTGTGTCAGGATAACATGGTATGAGGATACTTCACCCTAGAAGTAACCTGACTAAATATTCAAAATAACATAGTATTCTGAGCCCAAATAATATCCATCGACACGGTTCTCCACTGACTCATACGAAAAATGGTGAACCTGTTCGAAGTAATGTTACCTTAAGTTACAACACTTAGCTGGATGCTCCACCAGACTAGATAAATTTGTGCCTTCAAATTCGGTAATACCAAGAGACAACAAGAAACATATACTGTAACATAGTTATTTGGTCAATTTGGGATAGGAAAATTAACGTTCTTAACTTCTTTACTAACTCAACGTTTGACAGGTAAAGAAGAACTTTCATGGGATATTCGTAAATCTATGTATCTCATATAGAGATCAAGTGTTAGGCCAAAGGAAAGGGGACTTTGATTTCTAAGAACATCGACTAAAGTAAAATGAAACAAAAATGTTCATATATATATATATATATATATATATATATATCTTTCAAAAGCCATGGCTTAAATGCCATTTAGTTTAGCCTTAGTATTCCTTGTTTTAACCCGTAAAACTTGTAAAATATGCAAATTTTATCTATGTCATCACTTCAGTATCCATATATTTAAATAGATAGGGAAAGCGTAATAATAATTGTTTCATTTAAATATTTATTTCGTTATTTATTCATCCATGGATATATCGAAGCAAAATTATATTACTTAAGTTAATGCCCAAAACATTAAAAACATTTAAAACATTAAAAGCATTACAAAGTCATCACAATTTTAAAAAAATGTTTAATACTTTCACTACTTTCGGTAGAACTTCCACTAGAAACATGTAAATTAGAACTTAATATGAATATATCGATTACGCCCATAACAGTTCGTATCATGTTAATTCATTATTTTCATGGCATCGTTACAGACTGTGCATATGTATTGTCCCTATTTACTTGCCTCCCTACGAGGGCAAAGTTAGACACGACGTCGGTTTTTAATGTGGAGTAAAATCCAGAGTGTTCTGTTTTGTAACAGAACACTCTGGATTGGGACAACATTAACAAGGTTTTAGTCTAGAAAGGCAGAAAAGATAGAGTGTTGTATCAAAACAGATACCTACTTTGCTCTTAGCCAAAATACCAATGAGTCAGTTCTGCTCTCAACGTGCGAAAATTAGACAAAATTTGAAAGCACATGTTAACTTGTTTGAAAATGGATATATGACTCTATAGACTTCATGACATTCGATCATACTCAGTAATTAGGCTAAATAAAATTTACACTTCCTTCCTGTAAATGAATGAGTCTTTATTCATGTTACCAATTCCCCGTTGCTGTATTTTAGAGAGAGAGAGATAGAGAGAGAGATAGAGAGAGAGAGAGAGAGAGAGAGAGAATAAGTTTGTTAGTTATTTGGTTCTGGTAGCGAGAGTAACAAAAACAACAAGCCGCGCATGCGTGCCCCCCCCCACTGTATGTGAATCGATGTGGCGAGTGTAAAATGCAATACATTTGGGCAATTTGGGGCATTTTGACCCCCCTTCGACCCCCTGGGGGCGCGAACCAGAATTTTCTGAGGTCAAGGATACTTATTTTCTATTAGGAACAATTGCCTCCACATTTTGGCAAGTTTCAGAGAAATTGAATGGATGGATGAAAAGTTATGAGGCAAAAAATTTAATTTTTTGCCATTTCGGGGGCTTTTGAACTCCTGGGGGGCTAACCAGATTTTTTTAAAAAATCGGAGAATGTCACTTTCTAACCTGACCAAAGTTACAACTTCATGCAAAATTTCAGAGAAATTTAATGGATGGTTGCGGAGAAAAATCAGGACGGACAGAAATGCCTCAAAACATAGGTCCCCCGATTTTATAAATCGGGGAACTAATATAACATAAGTGGAGATTCAAACAAGATACAGTGAAGGACGAAGAGATTTATAGACAAACACTTAGTCATAGATGGGTAATCACGCGACTTATTCACGAATTAAGACAAATTAAAACAAGTAAAATTGATTATGTTTTCAAACATTACTCAGTCCCAAAAACTAAAGAATAATTTATTATGTATTTGTGCAGTTAAAATATATAGAGAAACATTCTTAAGGACAGACACGTTGATTGAGTCAGCTCGAGTATAATAATAGCTACCAATCTAATGACGTTCAGTATAAAGTAAACATTGTTACTTATTGCCGACTATATATTATGAATCTCACTGCATTTTTCTTTACACTACCTATTTGCGTGGATTATTCATTTCAATAAATTGTTAGTTTAATTCACTGGGATGTTAATAATCATAGAAAATCAGAAAGACGAATGCAGAATTCGTATCTGGACTTCGAGGTGAGGTTCCGCTTTCAGGGATATCACCTAAACCACTTTGCCAACAAATAAAACGAGAAGTTCTGGTGGAATTTGTAAAGAGAACTCATTTCAGCCCATTTCTCTAGTTACTATTTTTTTATTTATTTGATTTTTTCTATTGGTAATCACATCTAGTTTGGATTAGCGTAGAATTAAAAGCAAAAGTAAACACGGTTGATTATTATGTTTCCGAATTTTTAGGATGAGGATTGATAATTATATTAGAAGTCTGAAGTAATTGTATTCTCAGTTTTGCCCGTACTAAAGAGTCAACTTAAAGGAAACTTTCACCTAGAACTGATTATAGTCAGTACTTCTATCCGTTTCGACATGCGGACTTCTACCGGGTCACGGCTGATAACACAAGAGCAGCCTATCCCTGGAGATTTAATAAAGGTTTCCTTCGAGATTCTGTACACATTCCCGAGTTCGACCTAAAGTTTCCTGAGTTCGATCAGACGCATCAAAAGAAGGTTAGAGGTAACATCGGCAGAAATTTTGTGAAAATAACATCCAAACTTATAACTGTAGTCCGAATAATCTAAAAACATACAAAAGTTAGAGTAATTATTTCATTAGTTATGAACTACATTTTCCATTCAGAAATTAATGACGAAATATATTCAGACATTCATCTTTTCAGCATTCACAAAATAACTTATTTCAAAATCAATGATTTTTTTCGCAACCAAAAATATCAAACAAATAAAAAAAATGATGACTTTAAATCGAAATCTTGTTTTAATCTAATCAGCAGAACATTTAATTGTTCAAATTGATAGAACAATTATTTACTTTTAATAGAAAGTAAATGTGTCTTTTTTTAAATCACGTTGCTTTTTTTTTCGAAATGATATTTGTTTACTAAATTTATCAAATAAACAATATATATATATAAACAATATATATAAAAACAATATATATATATATATATATATATTTGTTTACTAAATTTATCAAATAAACAATATATATATAAAAACAATATATATAAACACAATATATATATCTTTAAAACAAGTCTCGGGCATTCTGTCCAGTTGCCAAGCCAGCAAGACATCTGATGAAACTTTCTGATATTTGCATATCGGTTTCAAAAATAGGCATTTAATTAATTAACTATTGTTTGTTGTTGTTTAACAACATATTCTGTTTATTAGGGCACGCGTGTTCTATTGACGTGGCGGTCTGTTCGATTCAGAACTTGAAAAAACTGTTGTTAACATATAGACAATCCGTCCTTAGATAAAATCGCCAACATATGAAATATGTTGTGATACGCATGTTGCGTATTACGAGTAATGATAATGCGTTTGGGAGAAATTGAAATCTAAGGGATCACTGAGACAATACAAATGACGGCAACGATTAAAACAGCTGCAATGTTAAGGAAAATCTTCGAAAGCGGAAACCTACGCGGATAAGATATTAACGACAACCAGTCACACAGAAGTTACAATAGGAAGAAAACAAAACCACAGGAAGAACACCACTACATTAAATTAAGGAACAGAAATGTCAGTTAATTTTATAAACTGGTCTCAGGCCCCTCTAAAAAAAGTAATGGCACCAGCCTCGGCTGATACCACACAAAATAGTTGTAAAAAGTCAAGGAGAATGCGAAGACTGGGGAGGGTTATTGACACCCAAATCCCATAGGAGACCAATGGTCGTTACCAGCGATAAATCAATGGTAAACTGCTGTTGCGGTACCGCAAAGTAATCTGCGGTGGGTATCGAAAAGAGGTAGAGAGTACTTGACATCTAGGGAGGGTTGTTTTCACTGAGACTTCAGAAAGCACCACCGGTTATTTTCAGTGTGATATCACAGATAATGACTTGTGTGAGAACTCTTAGTGAGTACAAAAAAAGTAATAATAGTACTAATAATGATCATACTAACAGTTGTAAGTTTAATAACGCTTTTTAAAAATCCATTTCCTTCGAATTGTGCCGATATTTTGTTCTGTTTCCTGCAACAAATACAACAATTACTTACGTAGACATACACTTTATAGACAGGGAGCCGCCCCGCACCACAACGATTCCTCGGAACGGCTAGATATTGCAAGTGCTTTCACGCTGAGACTCGAAAGAATAATTCTGACTGTGAACGGAAATTTGCTTCGACAATTATAAAAATTATAGCACTTATCTATTTGGTTTATTGCTGCGCAACTAGTAATGTAGATCACTCTATTGTATATCGATAAGTAATGCGTTACGCTGAGTGGAAATTGTTTAATTTTTGTTCGTAAAAAATCGATACATTAAGATTTAGAAAATATAAATTAGCTTCAAATTAATAATCTCAGTCAAATTTTCCTTCCGAATGCATTTAGGGCAACTAAGGTCCAATAATCAATACCAATGATAACTTACCGAGGTTGCAACTAAAAATAAATCTTAGCCAAAATATAGCATAAGCTTTTCGATGATTATTTTAGTAAAAATCAAATTATGGTATTAATTTGGTATCGTTTTACAATTGTATCGTGGGGGACAGCGTTCGCGCCAGTCATCAAAGCACACCATACGAAAATATGGCTTCAGAGTTTAGAGCATAAGTACCCAATATTCTCATTACTTCCCGGGAAACGCTATGAGATATATATATATATATATATATATATATATATATATATATATATATATATAGTAATCAACGTAAAGTAAACAGTAAACAGTCACAAGATGAAACTCCACAGAATATCACAACCTGGCTTATAAAAAGTTCTCAATAGAAAATAGACCTCTAATAAGTGCCGACGTAGGAGAAAATGGTTCGATTGTGCAACCCTGACCACACTATTACACGCGCAGGCAACCTTATGTGGGGTATTCATTGTCTTTCGAGACTTAACGGAGGCCATCACACACACATATATATATATATATATATATATATATATATATATATATATATATATATATATATATATACATATATAAACTAGCAAAAATATGACCAGTTATGCCAACCATTGAACTTAGGTTCAATTGTTTGAATTAGGAAACAAGTTAAATTCATACAGAAAAGAGAATCAACAATTAGCCCGTTTCTGCTATATCTCAATCTATCTATGTAGGTTTCTTCTACACCTTCTCTCGAGTTATACAATTACTTCCTGTAATGATTTTTCCTTACATTTCAAGTGAACTAATCTAATCGAGTGTTATAAAGAGTTTAATAGATAGATAGGTCACTTAGTATATGAAATAAAACATTTTCAAACATAACTCAATCCGAAAGCTAAGTAATAGTTTAGCATGTATGTAGTGTGATTAAAATACATAGTAAAAAAGCTTAAGTTTTCGAGTTCACCGTAGTAGTTAACACAAACCCAGAGACACCGCACCAACACACAATTGCTAAGAGATTACAACTTACGTTTATATATATATATTTATATATATATATATATATATATATATATATATATATTTGTGTGTGTGTGTTTGTGTGTGCGATTTAGTTAGTATTCCTATGCGTTTAAACCTCATTTTATTTGTTTGCTTTAAATGACTCAATCACACAAATATATATATATATACATATATATATATATATATATATATGTATATTCATAAATATATATACATGTATATATATATATATATACATATATATATATGTGTATATTCATAAATATATATACATGTATATATATATACATACATATATACATATATATATATATATATATATACATACATATATATAGTAAGCAATGAAAATATATATGGCAATCAAGCTACACAGAGGTTCCCGTGTTTCATCCCCGGGGGGAATCGTCAGGCTAAATATATATATATATATATATATATATATATATATATATATGTGTGTGTGTGTGTGTATGTGTGTGAAGCCTCTGTGTAGCTTGATTGCCATATATATTTTCATTGCTTACTACCTAGCTCTACTTACGTATCGAGCACTGTTCAAGGAAATACTGAAAACTGATACATAAAAAATTAGATCTCCTTATAATATTTTATGTGGATACATGAAGTACTAATATTATATATATACATATATATATATATATACATATATATATATATATATATATATACAATATATATATACATATACAAATATATATACATATATACATATATATACATGTTTATATATATTTATGTGTATACAAACACACATACACATTATATATATATATATATATATATATATATATATATATATTAGATTAAATGTATCTGTATATTTTAAACATTAACTTTTTCCTCTTCTGCTTTTTTTTTGTTTACTTTACTTAACATGGATTCGTTCCCACGATAAGAGTTTAGGTGTTGGGTTAGAATCGAGGATGCTTTAAAATATATGATAAGAGACATGTTTGATTTATTTACTTTTCTCTTTTCTGTTCAGCACAAAACCGACGCCGCACACGTCGTTCGTGGTAGACGGAAGAGGTAACTCCCACTGATGATAGCGTTTAACGCTTCGTTGTCAAGGTTTCGCGGTATCGTTGGCACTCACTGCCCACTGGCTACTAACCGTCTTTACAACCCCGATCT
>OY744521.1:138402398-138442398 GCA_963556195.1 Sepiola atlantica
CTTGATTTATATCCACCTCATTCAAAACCGACCTTGGGCCTAACTTTACCTTCGTGTGGATGCAAGTAAACATCGACGTATAAAGAGGCCCCACATTAAATAACTGATATGGTATCTAAATTTGATCTCATAGGCATGCAAATGCATGCTTATATGATCATATTAAAAATTGTGTACTTTTGAGTACAAACAAAATGAAAATTCCTTTCGTTTTTTTTATTTTTCAGATCGCCCCGTTTATAGGAACGCGACAATGTTTATATAATAAATAATTATTTGTATCTGTATAATAAAGTAAAGTCGATATGTCCCCTGCACATTAAGACATTATACACTAACAACCGAAAAGCTTCTTACGCTAATCTTTTTCGCGATCCTATTAGCGATCTAGAAATTATGCTTCTATCAAAGATTGTTAGCTTTTCTCCGGATTACATGCTTCTCCCAAATAAACATCCAAAAAATAAGGTGAGCCCCATTTTAATTGCCTCAACTCATCTGCTCTTACTGTCACCCGTAACACAAGTGCCTAATTCTTTTATGAAATATTGATGACAAGATGTTTGTGTTTCACTTTTCACGGAATTGTTTAACACTGTTATCTACCGTATATTTATCATTGAAATAATGAGTGCACCCAGTTTTATTGATTTTTCAGCCATTAAGACTGTCTATTTACACATTCGGAATAAGCAAATTAAAATAAATAACAGCTTAAAGAGTATGTCAAGCAAGTCATAATAGCTCCTTTGCCTAAATCCTTTTTATTTCGTTTTTCAATTCAACGTAAGTATCTTTAACGTAAGATGTTTTTTTCTTTATTTACGAATTATTCCTAATTACATTATATAACGTTCTTCTTCGATCCAGGACTGTACCCTGCGTTACTCTGACTCTGAAAGCACTCTCACTTGACCCGAGTGCCGAAACATATGTATTTGGGGATTTCAATGCACATCACCGTGACTGGCTTGGATTATCGAGATATACAGACGCAGCTAGTAACTCCACGTATAGTTTCTCAGTAGCGCACTCCCTCTCACAGACTGTAACTTTCTCGACCCGTCTCCCTGAACGTGTGGACAATCAAGCCTCAATTTGTTACCTGTTCTTGATCGCACTGCCAGAGTCTTGTGCGACGAATGTCCATAGCCCGCTCGCGAACGCTGATCACCTTGTGGTAATGATTTATATCACCCTTAAATACTACAAGCGGGCTGATTGGGAATTCATCACAAATCACATAAGCGACGCCCCATGCAGGGAAACTTTTGCACTACCTGCTTATAAGTGCGCAAATAAGTAAACGGAATGAGTCAAAGCAGGCATTGAAACAAATGTCCTCATGCGAACATCCTTCAGCAAGCCCCACTCTCTACTATGGTTCACTTCGAACAGTTCAGCTGATATTGGTAAAAAGCAACATCGACGATTCAACCGCCAGAATTCAACTACTAATAGACAGAAAGTAATAGTGTAAGAAAATCATTGTAAGCCTGTAATACTTGAAGCTATCTTCAATAGTGTGGTAGACATTAGACAATCAACAATTTCCTCGCTGTCCAACAATGATGATGTTGTTTGCACAGTTACTAAAAAGGCTGAACTACTTGCCCAGCGTTTCGCCGAAAATTCTACTTTCTACTTCGCAAACCACTCCCTTCCGAATTTCCCATTGCGGACTTGAGCACCCCGGTTGATAACCTGACATCACCTTATCTCATGACCGAGATATCGTAAAACACCTGGAGACATCCAAAGTATGTGCACCTTATTTTATAACAATAATAGTAATAAAGAAATGCCTTACTGAGATAGACCCTGTTCTCCCCAAATTCTACAAGCAATGCCGTGCAGAATCTCGCTTCTCTGATAGCTGGATAATTTCCTCTGTGGTACAAGTCTTAAATACTTCTGGAGATAGAACTGACCTTCAGAAGTATCAGCTCATCAGACTACACCCGCTTTTAACTAAACTGTTTAAATCCTTAATCAATCTGGCGATAATCTGTCACCATTAAATGATAAACTTATACATGTACATATATATATATATATATATATATATATATATATATATATATATGTGTGTGTATATATGCATATATATATATGTATGTATATAGGCATATATATGCATATATATATATGCATATATGTATGCATATATATATATATATATGCATATATATATGCATATATGTATATATATATGCATATATATATGTATATATATATGCATATATATATATGCATATATATATGCATATATATATATGTATATAAATATGCATATATATGCATATATATGTATATATATTCATATCTATATGTATATATATGCATATATATATCCATATATATATATGCATCTATATATGTATATATACATGCACATATATATGTATATATACATGCACATATATATACATATATATATATGCATATATAGATATATATGCATATATATATATGTATATATATATTCATATATATATGCATATATATGCATATATATATGTGTATATATGCATGTATATATATATATATATATGCATATATATGTATGTGTATATATGCATATATATATATATGTGCATATGCATATATATATGCATATATATATATATATATATATATATATATATGCATATGCATATATATATGCATATATATATGCATATATATATGCATATATATATATGCATATATATATGCATATGTATATGCGTATATATATGCGTATATATATATATATATGCATGTATTCATATATATATATATATATATATATATATATGCATATATATATATATATATATATATATATTCATATATATATGTCAAGTTTGTAAAACGGACGCGCACATATCTAGGGTAATGACTGAATGCTTTGAAAGTAGCCTTCAGTCTGTTGGTGAATGTGTCATACATGGATGATAACATTTAATGCTTTTAAGACAAAGCTTCTTTTCCTCCAATAACTACAAAAAAAAGGCTTCAACCACCGATTGCCATGGCAAATAACACAGAATTAAACTATTCGGCCTGATATTCACAGGTTACATTAAGTCGAACCAATACATAACAGACATCGCCAAGTCTGTTGCAATGAAATGGTGGCCCCTCTCTCATCCATTACAGTATATTATATCTCTATTGCTATCACATCTGGGCTGTGGCACCATCCACTATTCTCTCCTGCTCATATAAAGTCACAAAATAAAGTTGCTAGGCAAATAGCTCTGTCATTATCATCCAAGCTCCAGTCCATGTCACATCGAAGCAATGTTTCATCATTGCGCTTGTTTTACAAGTACTTCAATAAAATGTGCTCCGATGAACTTGCTGCTCTGGTTCCATCTCGATGTAAATGTACTCGAGTAACCCGACAATAAGTAAAATCTCATCCATTCACCGTGCATGTCGCCAGAGGCCAGATATATTTCTAATTCAATAGCTTCATACCCTGAACTGTCAGCTTTTAGAACTCCCTCCCTGCTCCTCGTTTCCTTGAATGCACCGATATACAGAAATGTAAAACAAATGTGTGCAAACATTTCGCTGCATAGCGCCCAATTTAGCATGCCCCTTTAACCTTTCACTCTAATTCTCAGTAGCCCCTTACATCTAGAGGTGCAACTTGCCTTGTTTGGGGTGAACTAAGTTATATATATATATATATATATTATTTGCAATATCCGCACTTCGCTTGGTAATTATAATTTTTGTGTTTTTCTGGTGGCAATAATCCTTCCGTTACTGTATTTGAATTGGAGGGGGGGCTGCAGTTATTGATTAAAACAAAATAAAAACATAGTCAACGAAGTTTCACTGTTTTTGTTTTTTTTACTTACGAAGCATTCACGAGTGTTTATTTCTAATTAGATACGAAGTATTCAAGATTTAAACAAAACAAACAATTGTGTACTAAGTTAGGATTTTCATTTTAACGTAAGCTGTTTACTTTCTTACGAATAATTCGAGCCTGTATTCTTACTTACTTACCGATAAAATAAAACAAACAAACATTACTTTAATGAAGGATGTTGAGCCTCTGTTTTTACTTACTGACTTAAGAAGTATTCAAAATTATTAGGAGATATAGATATTCAAATCCTAGCATGGAAGCTTGCACAACTTCGGATCTCTTGCTAACGTCATATTCTGAATCTTTACACGAAGTGTGTATGCTTCGTTAATCGTGGCGCTGTTCTTTGCATATTTTAAACTTTTTAAATAATTTATATTTTTATATCTTTACATGTTTACATTTTAAAATGTTTGCATGACATCAAATCTTACTAACTTATCCGTCATTTTCCTCTGATGGATAAATGAAGAAAATAAAGTTGTGTTATACAATCCTTGTTTGAACAATTGATGATTTAATTTTTTCCAATTTTAACTCTCAGCACTCATCTACTTATACTAATCATGTATATCGAACATTGACTATTCCAGATAGGCGATATAGATTTCATCAATATTTTATCACTTTATATATATATATATATATATATATATATATATATATATATATATATATATGTACTAATATATATATATATATGTAATAATAATATATATATATATATATGTAATAATATATATATATATATATATGTAATAATATATATATATATATATATGTAATAATATATATATATATGTAATAATATATATATATGTAATAATATATATATATATATATGTAATAATATATATATATATATATATGTAATAATATAGATATATGTAATAATATATGTAATAATATATATATATATATGTAATAATATATATATATGTAATAGTATATATATATATATATGTAATAATAATATATATATGTAATAGTATATATATATATATGTAATAATATATATATGTAATAGTATATATATATATGTATGTAATAATAATATATATATATATATATATATATATATATATGTTACATACATACACAATTATCTATTGGCACGTGGTTCGCCGGATAGACCTAGCGAGACTCAAATCCAGACTCCAAGTGATAGAAACCCGGCACCTTTAGCAGTAGGCTAAGGAAACTCGCCAGCAGCATATCACTCTTTGCATTTTAATTTATTTATTGTTTTGATTTTGCGATATTTATAATTGAACGTATTCAGATATCTATTAACGGGAAGCATCTGCATACATGCTAAGGCTGAACATATTTTCTTCACCAGTGATACTCTCCTATATAAGAGCGTATAAATTAATACAATACAAGTATCTACAGACACAATTTTCGCCATTTATGTATCATAAGCAGTGTAAGGGAAGGAGTGAAATAAACAAACTGGGATACATAAATATATGCATATATGAACACTTGCTGTCGATGTGTTCTATAATTACTATGATCGTTGCAAACGTTTACGGTTAAATCGTTTCACGAGCAAGAGTGTATCACGTCACCTCCTTTTTAAACAATGCAGGTTTCCGAACGTGGATGAACACATCAACAAACATATGCGAGATAGCATGGTTTGTATTGAAAACTGGTGTAACATCATAGATTTCTTTTTCTAGATACTTTTTTACAAGGGCTTGTAGTATTGAGGATAGACTAGATCAGCAAAATGACAATGAAAGCGTGTACCTAATAAAAACCGCCTACTCCGAGCTCCTCAAGGATGTTGTGGATCCTAGGCTAGATGACATAGCACTGCCACTTCTAATAACCTTCATAATCATGCATGACCTTTCCTGTACGTTACATCTTTCAAATCAGTAATAGCCCTTTACAGCATAGAAGATGACCGGTTAATTGTGTGGTAACCAGCCATAAAATTAACAGGAATATTTTGTTCATTATTCAACCTTATGACAAATGAACAGCATTATACATAGATATATCTTTGGCCACATGTGACTATAAAGAAATTGACACATTCGTTGACTAATATGTTTTTTAAAGTTATCCATAGTAGTTTCGCTTATATGACCAAATGAGTTTTTATATCCATATTTTTTTAAGCAAAACAACCAGAAGATATATCTATTCAATATTAATTTAAAACAAACAATAATTAATATTTTAAAAAAATGCCCCTTTTCAAAACTGACATGCCTTCATCAGGAAGTTTCATCGAATGTCCAGCTGGCTTGGCAAGTCGAGAGCAGACTTAAGGCGTTTCTTACAAATAATGGCGATAGAGAGGCGCCCGTAAGGCCAAGTCAATTCACGATTGTCCACGGTGTGGCGTCATTATCTGACCAAAGCTGCCGAGGAAGTCACGTGTGGCAGAGCCTATCACTCCTCTCATTTCCACGGCGATCCGTTGAAACACAAACCTGTCTTAAAGATTGGAATATTTTAAAAGCTTGAAGCACTCTGCTGACGCTGCTGCATGCCCAGAGTTTGTTGCTGATTCTATAACTTTTTCTGTGTGTGTGAAAGGTCTTATGTTTTTATTTAGTTCGTTTCAGATTTTAGAAGGTAATATATATATATATATATATATATATATATATATATATATATAGAGAGAGAGAGAGAGAGAGAGAGAGAGAGGGAGAGAGAGGGAGAGAGAGAAAGCTATGAAAATATATTTATGCCAATTAAGCTACACAGAGGCTCCCGCGTTTCATCCCTGGGGGGAATCTTGAGGCTAAAATGCATGGGGTTATTTTTGCCGGTTTGTTTATATACACGGTTAGATAGTTAACCAATCAGATTTTTTGTTATTCTCTCAGCCAATCGTTGGGCTTCCCGCGAACAAAGGTCTTGTTTGTTTTACTTTCTATATCCTGTTCTATTGTTCTGTTTTCTATAGATTGGCATATATCCTGTTTCCTTTGTTGTGTCAATATAATGAGTGAATTTATTTTAACACGTTGTTCCTTGTATTTCCATTTTAAGTTTCAATTTTTAAGTTGTTAAGTTTTTGTTTAGTTTTTTCTTTTTTTTACTTATTTGTTCGGTTATTTATTGTTACACTAACATAACTTTATTTCTGTGTAAGCAGCTGTTTGCTATCTCACCTCTTAAGTTTAATAGATTTCGGGGATCTTTAAAGTTTAGGATTTCAAAGTTTTCATTCGGGAATAATCTATACGGGTCGTCTAAATTTCTACATGTACTGGCCTGTCGTATGATTTTCTATTTATTTATTGGTTAGCGTTTATTTTCTTTGAGCTCCAAATAGTAGTTTGCCAGTGCTGTTTTATTTCGACGTTATCTGCTTTTAAGTGTGCTTTTGTGGTCATTATATCTGCTTTTAAAATCTAAGAAGGTCATACCCACGTAGTACTTCTTGTTATTCGGTCTCTCCTTGGAAAATGTTGTGGCTTGGTAAACAATACTTTTGGTTAGGCATTTATTTTGTAGTGGACAAAGTGTACGACTTATTAAGTTACATCTTTTTTCTTCATTGTAATATATATATATATATATATATATATATATATATATAGCTACTTTCTACGTGATTTGTTGAACATTGTTAAGACGGCTGACTATGTTTGTCCGCCTTATTTTATTTGACATAACTAGGGTTTATTTCTCATCTCCTCGTGTAACGGTTGGAATTGGCGTTATTTTTTAGAGTGATTGGAATGAGTTAAAGGTGACTCGTGTTTGTGGGTTCGAATCGTGCAACCGCTTCGAATAGTTATGTCCACACTGAAGATTCCGCGAGAATAAAACGTATACATAGGTTGATAATAATTAAATATTTATTATTAAATAATTATTTATAGCCTATTTCAGATGAGCCCTATACTGGGAAATTATATAAGCCGTCTAATCTAAGCTAAAAATTTAAGTTTATTTCTACGTTATTGGTTGAACACTGTTAACACTGCTGACTGTGTTTGTCCGTCTAATTTTACATGAATTTGGTTTATTTCTATACACGTCGTGTAACGGTTGGTATGTGCGTCATTGGTTAGTGCGCTCGAAATTGAGTTATATCCCTACACTGAAGCTTCCACAAAGCTCAAGCGTATGGGGATAACAAATAGCTATTAATTATACACATGTTTCTGGGGAATCAAAATCAGAACATACTTAAACAAAATCCACTTCTTTAGTTATAGCCGTATTGTAAATTTACAACTAAGTATTTAGAGGTTTACATATTGAATATTGATATTGATTCTATTACTTTAAAAATTGATTCGCATAACAATCGATCTTAACTATATGAAGTAATTATTATTTTTCTTAATATTGCCACATATACATGCAACGACACAAACACACATACTGATATATATATATATATATATATATATATATATATATATATATGTATATATATATATATATATGTATATATATACTTCAGATGGACAAAACAACTGAGGCACCTAGTATGATAGCATAATAGTTTTTAAATATCTATCCAATCTATCATAGTTGCTCAAAATGTTTGCCTAAAGCGTAATTTCTTTTCAAGTAGCAACAGAAAAATGTAAGTAAATTGCTTAAAATAACTGATCTATTGGACTTCGAAAGCGGTGAAATTGTTGGAGCTTGTGTGACAGGCGCAAATGTAAAGAAATACCGCCGACATGTGTTGTGTAGTAAGAAGTCTCAAAAGTAATGACAGCTTTTGAGAACGAGGGAAAAACCTCTTGTCTAAACAAAATTCCGGAAGAAAACTAAAACGTCAAGATAAGGACTTCTAACTCTTAGGCGAATTTTTAGAGATAAACACAGGTGTGCATTTCCCCAAATTATAATAGCTCTTAATACTCAATGACTGTTCTGAGAAGCTACTTTTCATAAACACTATTCGTTGGGTGCTGCAAAGACTCAGATTTCACGGTAGAGCTGCAATAAGAAATAATCTACTTTTCAAAACAACGTTGTAAAGCATTCGAAATGGAGTTAAACTATTCAAAATGTGCCACTAGGGTAGTCGTAGTATGTTATTTTAAATTTTCTTAATTTTCAGACCATCCTCCGAGTATACGTTCTGATACAGCCGAAGGAATCATTTTGACCATGTGTGCATAGTCCGTCATGATCAAATGGGGAAGTATTTAAATATCCTCTGATCCGAAAATTCTCTTTCATGGCAGAATACATATTTAAGATAGTTTAATCATTTTATGTAATCTATTCAGTCCTATTGTTGTGGAAATGCAAAAACTAGTGGCTGTTTTAGCTAAGCTAATTCGATTAGAAACAAATCAAACTGTGTATGCATCTATACTCTTGAAGCTGTAATTAATGATCAAACCGGTCCTAATTATTAAAATAAATTCGTGCGAAATGTTAATGTGTTTTTACAATTATTTTCACAAACCAGTGCCTTTTTTCATCTGACCATAGATATATGCATACCCTTCAAATACTGAGTAGTTACGCTGGTTCAATATGACGTTGTTCTGGTTATTCAAATTAATCACTATACTTAGGTAACAATGAACATGTTTACAAAGTTCTATAATAATAATTTTTAGCATCTGAGATTATTTACAAACGAACACAATGGCAAGTATAACTAGGGATATATTCTCTGTATATAGTTATTGATTCGTCTGGATACATATAGACGACGCATTAAAATCAAAAACGTTTGTTTTCCATCAATCCAGTAATTTATACCTTAAAATAAAGACAAGATAAAGTGGTTGAAAATTAAAACATATCAATATGATATGATGTCGAATTAAAGTTTTATGAAAACATCATTTAATGAAAATAACATCGAAATTATGCCACCAACATAATTCTCAAATATTGTAATTAAAATGTGCGTTTCAATATACCACAGAGCTTGCTCTCACATACCCTACATAGGGATATGTTTGTACATCTAGGGCATGCATGAAAAAAGTCGATTCTTACACTAAATTTTAGATAATTGTTTTGCTGAACTTGAAAAAATATAACGTAGACTCATATTTTAATACAACTGTAGGTGGGTTTATTTAATTATTATTATCATTTAATTCATTATTTTATGTATACATATAAAATGTTACAAAGATATATAATATTTTATGTATCGTATTTCAATAGGGAATCGTGATTATTAAATTAATTTAAAAACAACAGACTAGCTAATATGCCAATTGCATGGCGAGCACACTTCTTCATTAATAACGATGAATGCCTCGATACAAAAAAATCCTACTGATTCAAAAGCTGAAAACACAAAGAACTGATTAACTTCGAAAATGATCTCTTAAATATGATTAAAGGTTTTGAGTTCGAAAAAACATTATAATAATTTCCTAATACCATTACACAACATCGTTTGAAACATAAACAAATATGACGATATCTTCGTGAAAGTGGATGAAACTAGACACTTCAATACAATAAATAAACAATAAACACGTGTATAACAAATTAATCACAGAAACATCAGGAAAAACACAAAAAACAAGATACGAACGAACGCAATTACATTGATATAATAAATGCTAAAAATAAACAAATAGACAAGAATTAGCGACGAAGTGAGTAAACTAAAACCTAATTAAAATACCACAAAAGTAATTTTAACAATAAGCCTGGTACTCGCTTAATTAATGTGACCAAACCCAAAATAGGAAGAATTAGTAAAACAATTATTTCTAGGATTAACAACTAAATAAAAAATACCTAAAATAAAACTAGTTAATCAATGAAACAATCATTTTGTCTAATTATATCGAAAATAAAAATTAATGTACCTTCCGACAATTTGACACCATTCATATACGAACTGCTGAACAGTTTTGTCTAATTATATCGAAAATAAAAATTAATGTACCTTCCTACAATTTGACACCATTCATATACGAACTGCTGAACAGGCTCCTGTCCTCTCCAAACTCTACAACAAATGCTTTGCTGAACATTGCCTCTGTGGTTCCAGTCTTCAAGAATTCTTGTGATACAACTGACAATCAGAACTACCGCCCAATAAGTCTACTCCCGATCTTTGCTAAACTATTTAAATCCTTAATCAATCTAGCGACAGTCCGGCGCCTAGTTAATGCTAAACTACTTTCTCACAATCAGTATGGATTTATACAAGCACGATCTACTGCTGATATCTTATCAGTCATCTCTGAACGCATATATTATACACTAGACAAAGAGGGAAAGCTAGGACGGTCGGGTTTGATATATCCAAAGCCTTTGACAAATTCTGGCACAAACGCTTCTCTTAACAATCCACTCATATGGTATTACTGGAAAATATTTAATATAATTAGATCCATTTTAACTAAAATAAATATCCAACTTATCCGTGATGGCTGTTCATCTACGAGGGGCGTTCAATAAGTAATGCTCCTGTCACACTTCCCATAGCAGCAGATAAATGGAACTTGGCATAGTTGTTAGTCTTTCTCTACATGGGAACCACCCAGAGTTATAAATTCCTTCCATCAGTTGATGCAGTTCTGGACACTGTTTTTGTAGAATACCCCAGGTTAGTCCTCCAACCACGTCGTAACTTCAGAAATGAAGGCTGCATCAACTGGGAAACGCTTTCCTTTTAAGAACAACTTCGTGGCTGGAAAGTACTGAAAGTCAGAGGGTGCAAGGTCAGAGGAGTAAGGGGATGGGAGAGGATTTCATTGCCACACACCCGTGCTTCTGATCCGGCGACATGCGACTTGTGGACCGGAGCGGTGTCCTGCAGGAAGAGAATACCTTCGCTCATCTTGCCTTGCTTCTTGATTTTCATAGCTTCTCTTAATTTCATCAAAAGTCAAGCGTAATAGACTCCTGTAATTGCGGTACCCTTTGCCAGGAAATCTGTCATCACTACTCCCTCCTGGTCCCAGAAGACTGTGAGCATGCCCTTGCCAGCGGAGGGCTGCACCCTTGCCTTCTTTGAAGGTGGTGAGTCCAGGTGCTTCCACTGCATTGACTGAGCTTTGGTCTCTGGATCATAGTGATAGAGCCAAGTTTCATATTGTGTAATCAATGGTTTAAAACACATTGACTTATCTTCTTGGCACATCTTTAAATTCATCCTCAAGCACTCGACGGGTTCTTGCTTCGGGAAAGGTGTGAGGAACCTAGGACTCAATCTGGAAGTCACCTTATGAATATGCAAATGGTCATGAATGATACTTTCTACATACCCTTTACTAATCCTGACCTCCTGAGCTATTTGGAGAATATTAATGCAGACAGATGCTTCATCAATGGCAGCAGGAAGACGACCAGGTCTGGGAGCTGTTTCCACAGACTTCCGGCCATGTTTGAATTCACGATGCCAGCGTTTTAGAAGGTCATATGATGGGGCATTATCACCATAAGTATCTTTCATTTCATGAAAAGTCTCCTTTTTGTGTGCGGTGTTCACTCAACTGGCTCCATTTCACACTTGACTCAGTTCAAACAACTGTAAATCAGAAACCACAATTAATTCATGATCCATACAGATATAAATCATTACACATGCAAAATTGCATTTAGATCAGACAACTAGAAGTGGGTCAGGGGCATTACTTGTTGAACGCCCTTCGTAACAACATGACATAAATGCTGATGTATTCCAGGGATCTATCCTTGGACCGTTACTGTTTCTGACTTTTATAATTGACCTCTCTAATGTTATTGAGTCTTTAATAGGTATATTTTCTGACGACACCACGGTCGACGCTCGTCATGTGTGCAAAACGGACGCGCACAGATCCGAGACAATGGTTAAATCTTTAGAAAAATACCTCCAAGCAGTAATGGCATGGATGGTAACTTTTAATGAAGCAAAGACAAAGCTCCTTTCCTTCAATAACTACACAAATCTGTTCAACCTCTGATTGCCATAGCAAATAACATCTTACCTGATCAGTCCAAGATTCTAACTCCTCGGCCTAACTTTCACAAGTAACATGAATTGGGACAAATACATTGAAAACATTGCCAAAGCTGCTGCAATGAAAGTGCACTTTCTCTACCATGCTAGTAAACCTCTCACACCTGACATTATCCTATATCTCTACAAACTGCCATCAACACATGCATGTCTATTGTTGCCATATCTGGGCTTGTGCCTCATCCACTCGTCTCTCCCTCTCAGAGAAGGTTCAAAAAGGCGCGAACTTAATAGGTCCCTCACTATCTACAAAGCTCCAGCTCCTGTCCCATCACCGCAATGTTGCATCCTGGTGCCTGTTTTACAAGTACTTCAATGGATTGTGCTCCAATGGACTAGCTGCTCTAGTGCTCTCCCGACGTAAATACACTAGACCTATCCGACAATCAGCGAAATCTTATCCATTCACTGTGGAGGTCCCTAGATGCCGAAGAGCCTTCTACTCCAATAGATTCTTTCTTCGTGCTGCCGGCCTCTAAATTACCTCCATGCTTCCTATTCCCTTGACTCTACCGACATGCAGAAATGTAAGACTAATGTAAGCATACATCTCGCTGCACAACCCCCAACTAAGGATGACTCCTAAAACCTACACACTTATTCCCAGTAGCCCCTTACCTCTACAGTAGCGACTTGCCTTGTTTGGCGAGAACTTTGTTAAAAAATAGGATGAAATCCACATCATTAAAACATGTAGAATATCGGCTTTAATCAATAATATTGACCAATAGATAAACACAGTAATACTAAATTCCTTTTATTTTGCTATGAGTGCCCTTGACTCTACAGAGGCATCATATCATGTGGATTTATTTATTTATTTTATATACAGCCACAGATATATTATATAATGCAGATATCGGTTTATATAGAGATGATATATTACCTATAATAAGGGATTCCAACAAGGTCAAGGGTGCAAACCTCAAGAAAATTATGTACATAGAAGTGGAAAAATAACTCCTAAGACTAGACCTACTGGCTAACATGAAATACATCATTTTTTATATGTCACTTTAAACTTCAATGAAAATTCTTATGAGCCATGTTTATAGGATAACACTAATCCAATATACGCAACCCCTAATGTTCAATCACCCCCATCAATAATAAATTAGATTCTTAATTCAATAAAACGTAAGCTTTGTAATACACTTATTAACGAAAATGTATTTAAGAAGATAATCAACATTTACACCACAGCTCTAAAACTAGTGGGAACGGTTGTATAGAAATTAAATATATGCATCAGGGCACGACTAATTATGAGGAAATTAAAAAGAAAAGAAAAATGAATATAATCTGGTATACACCGCTTCATAATAAAATACTAAAATTGAAACTCGTCAAGATATTCTTGAATCTCATTAAAAACCGTCTGCAACGAACTCCCTGCATAATATATTCAATAAAAATAAACTACAATTGCCCTACAGTTGGTGCGAACACCAAGAGATGATAATTAAAGCACATAAAAACTAAATAGCAATGGAGAGGAGCTGAGTAAAAATAATAACAAAATAGGTAGAACAAGTGACTAATAAAGTAACAAAAGAAATATAAATAAAAATACGAATAACTCAAATCTAATAGGAATACCACAAATGAAAATAAGAAAGTTAATAAAAAAAAGAGAAAATCTGAAACTCGTGCACTTTTTCAACTACAAAATCAATATATATATATATATATATATATATATATATATATATATATATATATGTATATATATAAGGAGAGAGAGAGGGGGAGAGATCATGAGTAGTCTGAGTATTCAAGTATTGACATGAAATGAGTAATATAAATAAAAATACTAATAACTCAAATCTAATAGGAATACCACAAATAATAATAAGAAAGTTAATAAAAAAGAGAACGTCTGAAACCGCAGAACTCGTGCACTTTTTCAACTACAAAATCAATATATATATATATATATATATATATATATATATATATATATATATATATATAAGGAGAGATAGAGGGAGAGATCATGAGTAGTCTGAGTATTCAAGTATTGACATGAAATGAGTGAAATATCGGTGTACAACATATGACATATTGTGAAAAACTGTGAATAGTATAAAGATACCGAGTGCATAAACTATCAGTGATGCAGTGTAAAAAGTAGGCAAGACACTAAATATTACCTTGAATTCACAAAGTTCGAAAAGCCCTACTCTTGTTTCGTAATGCTGAAATCATCAAAGGATCGACAATTACTAAAGTTTTGTAAATATCTTTAAGATTTAGTCATGTATCTTTTTGAATCGTATTATGAGATATAAGATGTTTTCCAACATCCTTGATAAACAATTGATGAGAAATAAAACGACACGTTAATATAAAACTTAAGACAATATATTTCCGTTTATTATTATTTCTCCTAAAGTTCAATAAACTGGGTCTAATGATATATTTCACCTGGCATAAATGGGTATACTTGACACAATTAAAATCAATTCATGTTAAAATTACACGAACAAACACTGTAATCATTGATACTATAAATACTTTTATCCATACATTGTTTCCTCATCACTTATTTATTACTACTCCGACAAAACATTCAGCAAAACATGCTTGAAAAATAAACTATTTTGATTTCATAATATAATAATACATTTCATATAGAAATAATATTTTATATTGTACACAATTTAAATATAGTAATTAATATATTGATTAACAATTATACTTATTTGATGAAATAGTTATGCTAGAGTAGTATATCTGAATAATACAGTAATACTCATTTAATAGAATAGAATAATTATATTATATAGTAATACTATATTCAGTATAATGATGTTATATATATATATATATATATATATATATATATATGTATGCGATACACAAAACAAGGTGTTACTCTGCCCTGTTTAATTGACAGGTATAAGTTCATAAACATACGTTGCATAAAATATTAAGAAACGTTCTATTTCGTGTTACATAAACATATATTAGCAGTAATATCTTTCTGTTTATACTTATTTCGTGCAACAGGTTTTGTGGCACTGGTAATGTCATTAAACTCATTGAGTAACCAGTTCTCTTACTGCTATTTCAAGGATCTACAAATATGAATGACCATCCATATTTATTTACATCAACGTTTATTATGAGACAACTAACACACATTGACTATGTGTTAGTCATAGTTTCTAATTTTGTAAATGTAATAAATACTATATTTACACAGATAGTTGACGCTGGATAAAAAAAAAGTATTCATAAAACAATAAGGACTTACAATTTTGTTTAAGAAATCGATAAGATTCATATTATCGATTTATTAAAACATTTTTTATTTCATTTAGAAAAATGCCTTTGAATGTGAAAAAACATCATATTATAACCTATCAGTGTATCAACGCTAATTTTTACTACTGCTAAATGTACTACTATCACACCATCTCGACACTACTCTGTCTCTACATTACACTAAGGACAGCGTCGCTGTTGGGAGTTCGCTCCAGTACAGTCGGCGTAGGAAATTGCCAACAAAAAATATATAACAATTTTGGATTTTCATTGAAAACGTACAGATGTCCATTCGAAATATTTGATTTATTATATTAAAAGAAACAAATCTTTGTATGTTATAGATTTCTTAAAATAATTGTATTTCATGTTAAAAAATGCCTTCTAATGTGCAAATAATGTCATTTAGGCAGCATCTTCTCTTGCAGGCAAATATTGTTGAATATAAGAGACAACTCATGTCTAGATATCCTTTGGTAGATCCTTTCAATAGTCCGAATTAGGATGTTTGTTTCGGAGGGGAATTGATGAATTTGTCATAGTTTGGATTTTTCTCCCAAGTACTTTCGAACCCATCTGGATCCATTTTATCCGAAACTAAGATCCTAATTCTGACTATGGAAAGGATCTACCAAAGGATATCTAGACATGAGTTGTCTCTTATATTTAACAATATATATATATATATATATATATATATATATATATATATATATATATATATATATATATATATATATATACATGTGTGTATGTCTGCGTGTGGGTGTGTGTGCTTTTTTACATTAGGACCCGCGCTAAAAGTGTCTCTGCGGCGGTATTTTCCGGGTGTTTACGTGAAATGATCGATAGTGCCGAAAGAAAACTCCATTGCTTACCTGCATCAACAAAAAAAACCCACACAAACGAGGCAGGATTTACAAGCGAGAAAAAAAAACAAGCACAAAATTACTGCAAAAAAGTGTATGAAATAAACAAACAAATAAGTGATTCAAACAGATGGTGTACTTAAATGATTTACGGAAGAAATAACAGCGATTCAAATAAGGGTTTAAATTCAAAAGTTAATCAAGTAAGTGTTTTTTTTTAACTTACGAAAATTACTTTTTATGTATTTTACTGATTATTATTGTTGCGTTCGTTATGGTTTGGGGGTTAGGGGTTGACCAGGGTTAGGAATTAGGGTTAGGGTTAGGGTTTGCGGTAGGATTAAGAACTAGGGTTAGTTTAGGGTTAGCGCGCAGTAAATAATTAGGCTTAGGGCAATGTTAGGGTGTGGGCAGTGTTAGACATTATGTTTTGGGTAGGGTTAGGGTTTAGGCAGATTTAGAAATTAGGGTAAGGGTTTCAGCAGGCTCATTTGAAGACGTCAAAAATTCAATGATCACGTTTAGATGTCGTCTGTTTATTCATCTCAATTACTTATTCATTCTCTCGCAGTTTCAATGACTAACAACTCCGGGCCTTACCACCGTTTTATGTAAAACGCCGGAAAGCATCGACGCCGAGGGACTTTTAGAGCGGATCCCAATTTAACAAAGTACCTATATATATAATGTTAAGTATATATATATATATATATATATATATATATATATATATATATATATTATGTTATGTTATGTATGTGTATATGTTCATATGTTTCTATTTTTACTTATAACCCCCTAAATTATTTACCTGATCATTACGAAATTTGAAAAACAGCGGTTAAACTAAAGATTTCGTTATTTATTTTGTTTGGTATAGTCTCATGTATTATACATCAATTAATATATATTATCCAAATTTCAGGTTTTTCGGAGTATTTTAAAGGGTTTTAGTGAACATACATTAAGAAAATAAATGCTAGAATAATACCCCTCCCAGGGCGATTACAAAATATATTTGAGCAAGATGTATGCACCACTATTATTACTCTTTACAAGGATTCAAATCAAGATTAACCCTAATGTTTAGAATCCTTGTTCGCATTTTCATAAAAATCCATTACATGATTATGATACGAAACATATTCAAAAAATCCGGCTGTAGCTTACATTTGTTTTTAAAAAAATTGAAATTGAGGGAATCTTGCTTAATTGGTGTCTAATGACTACGTATAAAATTTTACGCAAATCTGAAATATTTGAATTTAAAACATAAGTTGTGCATATAATATTCTTCCCAAATAACCCTCTAAGGTACCTCAATGAAATAAATATTTTAAATATTAAATAATTAATAATAAATACTTATTGTAAAGATTTAAAAAAAAACTAATAATAATCAGTTATTAGTTTAGGACTTTATCCTGTATATACAAATATATGAACATACCTAACTTTATAATATATATTAATATATATATATATATATGTATATATATATATATATATGTATAATATATATATAATATATATGATATATATATATATAGAATATGTATAATATATATTATATATATAATATATATATAATATAATATATAATATATATGTAAAATATATATGTAAAATATATATATATAATATATATATATTATATAATATATATGTAAAATATATATATATAATATATATATAATATAATATATGATATATATGTAAAATATATATGTAATATATATATATAATATATATATATAATATATCTAATATAATATATAATATCTAATATATATATATTATATAATATATATATATATATTATATATAATATACAATATATTATATATATATTATATATAATATATATATATTATATATTATATATAATATCTTATATATATATTATATATAATATATATATAATATATATAATATATATAATATATGTATATATAATACATATATATATATTATATATATACATATAAAATATATATATAATATACATGTAATATATATAATATATATATTATATATATATAATATATATATATTATATTAATATAATATATATATATATAATATATATATAATATATATATATATAATATATATATTACATATAAATATAATATATATAATTTATATATTATATATATATAATATATAAATATTATATATTTATTTAATATATATATATATAACATATATATTTAATATATATATATTATATATATAATATATAATATATATATAATATATGTATATATAATATATTATATAAATATAATATATATATATAATATATATAATATATGTATATATAATATATATATAATGTATATATATATATATAATATATATATATATATATATATATTAAAAATATATAATATATATATAATATCTATATATATATTATATATATAATATATATATAATCTATATATATATATATTATATATAATATATATATATAATCTCTCTCCTTATATATTATATATATAATATATATATAATTTATATAATATATGTATATATAATATATATATATACACATATATATAATATATATAATATATATAATATATATACATAATATATATATAATATAAATAATGTATATATATAATAGATATAGCATATATATCATATATATAATATATGTATATAATATATATATTATATACATACATAATATATATATTATATATATACATAACATATATATTATATATATATACATAACATATATATCATATATATATAATATATGTATATTATATATATACATATATTATATATATACATAATATATTATATATATACATAACATATATATACATAACATATATTATATATATATTATATATACATAATATATATATTATATATATATACATAACATATATATATATATACATAACATATATTTTATATATATATATTATATATATATACATATGTATTATATATATAATATATATATACATATGTATTACATATATAATATATGTATACATATGTATTATATATATATAATATATATATACATATGTATTATATATATATAATATATATATAATATATATATACATATATATATAATATATATATACATATGTATTATATATATATAATATATATATATATATATACATATATATATAATATATATATATACATATGTATTATATATATATATACATATATATATATAATATATATATACATATGTATTATATATATATATAATATATATATACATATATATATAATATATATATACAATATATATATATATACATATATATATAATATATATACATATATATATATAATATATATATACATATATATATATACATACATACATATATATATATATACATACATATATATATATACATACATATATATATATATATACATATATATATATACATACATATATATATATATACATACATATATATATATATATATATATATATATATATATATATATATATATGTATGTGTGCATCTGTGTTTGTGTGCGTTCCTGAGTGTGTTTTATCAAAAACTTCGTTAGTTGCATGACTATATATAACCTATGGCATGTAGTTCAGTTTTTTAATATCTCAGCTGCACACCCAATGACTAGGCTTTCCCAAGTAATTTCTAAAATTAAATATGATAAATCTTGTTTTATTACATGATGATGATGCTGCTGCTGCTTATGATGATGACAACGAGAACGACAACGACGACGACCTTAACCCGACGATGAATATGATGATTAAGAGGAGGAGAAGGATGCAGAGGAGGGGTGTGGTGCTGGTGATATTGTCGCTGCCTTCGATCCCCTTACTTCCGACTCTGACAACCTGAAATAACAAACATAACCGAATAAACAAACTAAAACAACAAACTAAAACAGCAAAAAACGATGATAGTACAACTATTGCTATTACAACAACCACTACTACTACTACTACTAGTATTTCTACCTATTCTCCCCAACCCTATTTCCAATCCCATTTACCCATCCTCTGTCATCGTTTTTCGGGTACCCTCTTCCTCTTCCATTGAAAATTATGACGACATCGTTATCGAAAATCGGTCAGAACAGTGCTGGTGTAATTATAATCACTTCTCTCTGACGTGATTTCCCGGTCATACGTCATTCTTTTCATTCTGCCTTTTGTGATAGTTAATACCTCATATACCGAATTTCTTCACCTTCTCACTTTTCACGAAAACCAGCTTTTGTTTGGGGAATAAACATGTACTTTAAGGACGCCGCAAATTCGAGAGCTATTTATCTTTTCTGTAGAAATCATTATCGGCTTTACATAGAGGACGTCAGTTCGCATAGCAATTACATATAAGTATAAGATAGAACATATGAATGAATAAATGCGAAAGTTGGGCGAATTTCTCACACGAACGGAAAAATAAACACAGTCCAATTAATTCAACTTATTTAATACGCGCACCTTCGTTTTTTATATATCAGATTCATATCAAATTTATATCAGTTTATATAGATGGGATATAAGATTCGCAAGAAAAACTAATTTGTATATTGGTTTTGTAAAAGTTTATTTCATTAATTACCTTTTATTTGGTATTGTTTTTTAAGTAAATTATATTTTCAATTTTAATGTAACAAATGTTCTTTTTCGCAATAGTGTTCCATTTTCTGACCAAATATTTCAAACGTTTTCTAACGTCTTTCAAATGTTTCAAAGATCGGGTTCTCTCAAGAAAAGGCGACCGACTTGATTTTTGTAAATTGCCAGCGAAAAGAAAAATGTGATTCTTCTCTATTTTCTTTTCTTTATTTCGAAGCATTTATTTACCTTTTAAATGTCACATTTAAAAGGTAAATAAATGCTTCGAAATTATCAAAATGTAATGTTTTGTGTTTGAAAAGTTTATTATTTTAAACAAGCAGACCTACTCGGTATTGTCTGGGGGAAGAGTAACTTATTTTTATCATTAACCATCGATTTCCTACTGTTGTCACACGCGAGGTAAATCTTAATGAACGAACCGAAAACTACTAATCAACACCCAAACAAGAACATCAATGAAAAATAAAATAAACAAATACGCTAGTCAGATCTGACTATTAATAGAAATATATGAGCAAAGTTTTAAAAAAAAGTGAGATAACTTTTACTTAAGTAAATAAACTAATCTCATTTCTCTCTTGCGTTCTTTTTTCTCCCTCTCTCCTTTTCTATTTCTCTTGTTTAGGACGCCGTATTATTATGTTATTTTTTTTTTATAGTTTAAAGCAATAGTTTCGTCGATAGTAAAAGAGTATATCTGGTGCTGAGAACAGATACAACACTTGGAATTATTTATTTGCACAACAGATAATAATTTAAATTACGAACAAATTAGACACAAGGCGATCAAAAGTGTGGTAAAAGGCGGGTCGTTGGTCATCCTTGGTAAACAGTTATAACAATGTACCTGATTTACTCCTGTGAGACTGCATCTTACTGAAAATATCTTCAAATTGTTGGAAAAACATTAGTTTCCTAAATACATTTATTTACAGAAATTATATGGAACTATAATAGGGAGTGAGATCTAAGGAACCAAGAAACTCTAAGAAATATGTGTTTATAAGTCGGCATTTATAATATATACAGGGTGTCTCAAAAAAATGTACTCACTCTTAGAATGACGAGAAAACCTCGAATCCCTTGGTGCGCGTTATCAGCTTTGTTTGAACAATAATGGTCATCAGTTTGAACATTTGCGAACATGATTCTTCAATTACATCTGTCTCATGTATTCGATGCTATTTCATTTCACTCTATGTTCATAAATAAAAGTTTTCTCGTCATTCTACGAGTGAGTACATTTTTTTGAGACACCCTGTATATATGAATGCCGCCCCTTAACGAAAACTAATGTACTCTATTATTGTATTATCTTTTTTATGGGAATAGGTAAGTGTAATATCGGTTCTGTTGTCATAAGACCGTCCTCCCATGAATTATCTCCTCCTTTTTTAATCCTCCCAGGTCTGACATCTACCTGCGAGGGATAGTTAATGTAGTATCTGTTCTTTTATCATAAGATCATCTTCCTAGGGACTACCTTCTTTCTTGTGGAGTGGGATAGGTGGTAAGGTAATGTATTTTCTATTGCCATGGTAATATATTAACAGGCATCACATTCCGCTATTGTGAGGAATTCCTCCCAGGTATTCCCTCCATTTATTTTGGTAGGGGTATCTGTACTGTTGTCATGATACATTCCTACCAGTAATTACCTCCTCCTTTGAGGATTAGTGCAGTATATGTTCGTTAATACCTCCTCCTTTTAGGTTGAGTGTATGTAGTTTGGTCGTCATGATTTCATCCTTTCAGTCTAGCAAATGTTATGCGATCGGAGGGAGCATATATTTTCTAGTTTTAAATAAAGTCAATCTAATTAGTGAACTAACTATTTGATATGCTACCAAAAATTTAAATCTAAATAAGTGCGACTTTTTTTTCCAAACGATGCAATTCGGCGAGCCTTTGTCCTCATCTGTGTGAGAAGAAATTCTCTCAATATCAGACGCGCCTGATTACTATTCAGTAATGGCTGATGTTAATACATTATTTCAAGGAAATGTTATAACAACTGCGATAGATAGTCAATAGAAATGCACATTAACCTTTACAAAAATGCTTTACAGATTTAGAGTAAGAGCAGACATTTTTAGAAATGATGTCAATCACTTACACGTTTTTACGTACAAAAGTTCCTTAGTTGATTGTTATGTATTCGAGTTTATTACGCGTCAAATTATTAAAGCTGAAACGTTTATAAAATTCATGATAATAAAAAATAAATAAATTACGCGTTTTTATTTTCATCAAAGTGAAATTCTTCGCATTTTTTTTTTGACTAAATACGCACTTATAATTAAAAAATAAAATGACAGTAAAATGTTTGGTTTACTGTGCTTCTTTTAACTTCTTATTTTTCTGATTTTTTTCAATGCCATTCTCAAAATACTTCTGCCTAAAATGCGATGTTACACCCCGATCCGTATTTGTTACAGACAAATGTTCAGAAAGCTCGCGATTAAGGAAATTGACCGAAATAAAGGCCATATCTAGTTTTGGAACAAGATATTAGGACATATCTACCTCTTTGGGTTATTTAATGTTGAAGTATTCTGAATGATTAATGGTATGTTGTTTGTTAAAGACATGTCTATTTTACAATAGCTCGAGTAAAATGTTGTATTTATCAAGTTTTAAATAGTGTTGATCATTTACTTACTACAATAGATTCTATGAAACATCATTGGCGTCAACGTTTTACGTGGCACATTAGTTTGTTTAATGGAAATTCTCTAATTAATTATGGAAATTATGTTTTAAAATACAGGCTTGCCGATGCCAGTTCGACTGGAAAGTATCGTAAAATATAATTGTAATAATAATCATTGTATATTAAAATTTTAAAAACATAATTCTTATTTATAAATACTGGAACCATTATATTTCTTGCAAAAAATTAATGGATTACCGAGTCAAGCTAAAGTGAGAAATATTGTCGTTGCAGATCATAGCAGATTACCCCAGGAAAAACATATTAGTTTTAGACATTTCAGAGTTCATGTGTAGTGACTCCGTGGATGGGTAAGAGCCGGAGTTTAAGTATATTTTTTTTATTTAAGCAATTTTTGTAAATATTATAAAGTGAAATGTAAACATGTTCGAAAATATTTGACTAACTTATTTTTGCACTTCTGTAAATTACGATGCTTCATGTGTACGATAAAACTTGCATAATGTTTCTGTATTCATGGTTTTATTTATTCAAGCTGGGTTTATATTAAAATTATGTCTGATGCCTGAAACAATTTTTAAAATAATTATAATAAAAAAGTAGTTAACATAGTTAATTGAAAAAAAACCCGAAACAGACAATAATGTAAAAAGAAAAACTCGCGGGCAATGCCTTGTAGATAGAGACTCTTATCGATAAAATGTGCAAATTATTCATTTTTGTTTCAGTCGGCGATAGCTAATAGCCGAATCAATTCATTACTTCCTAAATCTTGTAATGCCATGTTTTATAAAATAAAATAAATATTGATCTTTCTTGAAAGAAAATAGAATATGGGGTATTATACATTTTAAATGTATAGGGCGTCTTCTAACGTATTTCGTAGTAAATATCATATAGTTTATCTCCCCGAAGATCGTCGAGAATGTTTTTAATTAGATTTTGTTCTACATTTTAAAGGTATGTTATTTGATAATTAAGTAGATTTTTATGGATATCTATATGTTGTATGTATGATTGTATTAATAGGGTATGATTTGGTCAATTGTGTATGAATCATTTCCGAATAAAGCTCGGTAATAAAAATATTGATATCCAAATGAATGTTGGAAGTTTACAAAATTACATTTGAATTTTCAGCGATCACAAATTAAATGCCAATAATATAAAATTGTGACTAAGTAATCATATACATATAATAAGTAAATAAATATGATTCACTGTACACGTAGTCGTACTGTAAATAAAGTAAAAGAAATGGATAGTATGTTTTTATTTGTAAGACAACTAACGTTTGATCGGATAATAATCTATGTTAGTGATTCAATTTAAATAAGCGGTGAATCGCATGCAGTCTATTCTAATAACAGAATCATTGAATAGCATATAATTTATAATCGATGAAATCTATTGGAATTTTATGTCAATAACACATAATGAAAATTGACGAAAATGACGTGCTATTCCGAGCCAAATATTAATTCGTAAGATACAATGCTTTATAGATCTATTTTTGTGGATCCGTCTGACATTTCTGTGCATATTTACCTATTTTAATCGATGAAAATGTTGGAGGAAGAATATTGCAGAGATAATTAACCCTAAGGTCCATATATATATATATATATATATATATATATATATATATATATATATATATATATAGGATAAATAATATAATATAATATATATATATTATATAACATATATAATAACTGAAAAAGTTAAATTGACTTACATGAGTGATTTTCTACTGAACGACTTGGGACTTAAGGTGTTTTTTTGGGGTTTTTGTAAATATAGTTTTAATGGTTGAGAAACTTCCGAGACATATATATATATATATATATATATATACACATATATATATATATATATACACATATATATATATATATATACACATATATATATATATATATATATATATATATATATTAGTACATCTATGCTCCTAGTTGTCACATCTTTTTGCGCGACTGTGAAGATGTCATGATGAACGAATTACATACACTAACCTCCAAATGGAAAATGTAAAGCTTTGTAGGGTAGTAACATTAAAGCATAACATATACTACAGTACCACCTTCACAAACAGAGGACGTAAGTGCTAGAAGGATCTCTCCCTATAAAAGGAGAAGGCTCAACAGAAAATATACTAAACTACTTCTCCCCTAAAAAAGAAGGTAGCACCTGTGAATATTGTCTATTTACTACACAACATATATTACATTAACCCTCCTCAAATGAAAGATATAATAGCTGGGATGATTACCCCCACCACTTTAAAAAGGAGGAGGTAATTCCTGAAATGGCTGTCTTATGGCAAAAGAAATGATACTACACTGCTCATCTCCATTAAAAGATAATACACTAATAGATCAAAACATATTTGCTTAATTCATTAAAAAATACCTACTAATAAAATAATTTAAAAAATAATACGGATGTTTTAACGGGAAAAGGGAAGGGAGAAAAAAGGGAAGGATAGAGGAGGAGACAGACAGATACGCAGTCAGTAGCAAGCTGCTAGTCAGCCATTATCTTTATTATTTGTGTTTCTGGCTTATGTTGTCGATAAGAATTCTTGAGAGCGATGTTAAGAATAGTTTTTCTTAAGTTATCAATTTTCTTTTTTAAATAATTTTATTAGTTACTGTCAATTCCCACGAAACTATTGCACACATCTAGATAATATAGTACAATAAAATTAGAGACAAATTACATCAAATATGAACTGTTTGAAATAGATATATAAATTAAGCATTTTAATGACTGCCGTTATATCGATCGTCTATACTATATACAGAGCATTTCAAAGTGCTGTGTTCTATTATTGATTTAAATATACAGTAAGCGGTTGTGATGATAATATTGGAGTGATAAATGAAAAACACCTTAAAATTTATTAATTTAGATATAAAGAGATGTACAACCCAACGAAGTGCAAGCTCACAAAACACTGTACCTACAGTTAATATTAAACATTTTTGCGTCAATTGTATTTTTTTGTTGAAATCATCCTGATTCTACGTTTCCTTGTTATTCTCTTACCGAGTAATTTCGTTTGTCTATATATGCTGCTCTTCCTTCTTTAATTAAATACGACCTTGTATGAACGAATTCTCTTGTGGGCGCGGAGTAGATTGCAATTTTCTCTCTTGTTGCTTACCTGACTGCGTATATAGTCAATTCCTTATACATGCTAATTAGAAAAAATGAAATATATTACTAGAGTTAAGACGTATCTTTTTTTATACATTATCCAATGCTTTTCTTTACTTCTTCCTTTTTTAGCGTGCTTCTCCGTTAATTCTATCTTTTTGTTATCTTCTTCTTTTCTTTAACTAATTCTTCCATTTATGTTTTTACTTTCCTTTTTTCGTTTTGCGTATACATTATTTCTTCATTTATTACTTTTATTCTTCTTTTTTTAGTTTTCTATCACTTACTATATTTATTAGATTTAACTTATTTTATTTCTTCTTCCCCCTCTATGCTTTCATTGCTTTTCTTTTCTTTTCTTCTATCCATATCTCATTATTTCCTGTATTTATTTCCTTCCATTCTTTCTAGCTTACAATTTCTCACTTTACTCCCTTCCTTCTTTCATTGTTTTATTCTGTTTCTTTTGTTATTTCTTTCCTCTTTTTTTCTTTTTTTTTACATTTGTTTTTCTTTCTCTGTTGATCTGTCTTTTTTTCCTATTTTATTGTTTTCCTTCTTTCCTCTTATTTTCCTAATACATATTTACTCTTTTTCTCTTATCTCGCATTCTCAGTTTTGAATTGTTTAAACTCAAATTTTCTTTTTTATCGTATTCAGTAAAGTCGTTTCTCTGTTAATGCAGGTTATTTTTCATTAATTGGTTAATTTTGAGATGCGTCCTTGCTGATCGGTAGGTGTGTCACACTTCACTTTTATCTATATAGTTAAGGTCTGAACGCACATATAGAATAAGCATTTACTTTCTGTCCGTCAGACGATGTTTTCATGCAATATTTTATTAAGAAAATCGATGAAATTGTCACAAACAAAAATGGGATTAATGTTTTGGAAGAGACTAATCGAAATAATTCGTAAAAACACGTAGAAAGACAAAAATAAAACTTACTCTTTGATATAAAACATTGGCGATCTGATATATGTTTACATGTTACATGTTTACTTCCATTAAACTAAAATTACTTTGATATATCGAAATCAATGACAATGTCACAAAATTAAACAATAGAAAATTTAGACATTAAAGATTGGGTTACAACTTTGCATAAGAAGTAACTATATGAGACAGTAAACACCTTAATTCAGACAAATGTGTGCCAGTCATAAAAGTGCTGCCGAATTAATGCGATCATTGGGTTTCTCGTAATATTTTACTAGGAAAAATTTGCGCTAGATCTTCATATAGAATTTTGTTTTCAATTAGATTCGCGTCAAGCAATAATTGTACTCGATAATTGGACCCTAGTGACCTTAGACAGAATCAGAGGAAAATTTGAATCGACATCATTCAAATGTTTTTCAATTCTATTTGGGCTCTCTAGAGTCCAATTATCGATTCTAATTATCGATTCTAATTATCGCTTAACAGTGATGGAATAAGAGATACAAACCTATTCTACGATCAAGCTAAATTCATTCTTTGAAATATTCACATGTTATTGACATTAATAAGAACTTGGAAACTTTTAACGTATCAGTTACTATGTAAAATACAATGCATATCTATATGTACATATGACAAAAATGAATTGAGTATATCATAGTTATCAACAAGCAAATTATTTTTTTAAAATAATGAAGATTACAATATAAATAGAATATACGAGGAATATGATTATCCATGTAACTTTTAAAATATATTTAACACATAGTTTGTAAAGTGATATATTTATGGAAACTCTAAAAATAAGTAAAATTAGTATTCTATAGTGTAATAGTATGAACCGCACCTTGGCCGTGTGCTCAAGTTCATGTTAATTTAATACAGCTTAATATTCTTAATGAGGAGATCTAATATTAATTTACTATGAGAAAGTTTTTCTTTTAATTAAGAATTAAATGTTATACATCTTTTGTTCTGCTCTAAATTCATAAATAAATAAATATTAGGTTTAGAATTATGTACCGGATGTTACTTTTCATGAAACAGAAATCAGTTTCGCACCTCTTAACCCTCCTCTCCACATCTATACGATTTGATGTGCTAAGCAGTCACAAGGAATGTCTTCTTCGACTATTGTCTGTGTTATGTTCCTTATCGGATATATTCTGTCCTGTCTGTCATTCTCATTTTTGGTGTCACTCATTTTGTCTCCTGTGAATTACTCGAGTCGAATTAAATCTTCGTCTAATGTTGTCTTGTGTTCGTTTTTTATATTGTGGTTGACCGATCAATAGTATATCGTCCCTTTGGTATACTAAGACGAATACAAGTCACGCAACGTGTTTAGCTTGTGATTATGAGCTTAACTTGCATACCTTTTTACTTATCAGGCTTCCATCTATGGGTTAAATTGAGTACGTCTCGAACACCACACGAAATTCCTCGGTCACCTCTGACAAGGTCTGCGCCCCATCCCACGCCCCAATTTTAAAATCCATCTTTCGCAACCGTTTCTATTCTTTCTTCTCCTTACCCTATTTTCCAAACATATTAACTACACATGTTTATCTCAATCCGTAACCGTCTTGTGTATCAGGCATAACTGCATCCGCTGGTGATGCCCCGATATGGAAATTCTGCGGAGTGCTGAATTAGTTCTCTTCGATGTAAGTACTTCCTGACTGATTTACTCCCATGGTGAAAACAGCTTTTGGTTTCTATGACTGTTTAAATAGAATTATCAATTTCCAACTGTTTCTTCAGAAAATATATAATATCAAAATAAAGTAATCTACAAACCGTACGTATGAAAAAATAATCGATGGAATATTTGAACAATATTCAAAAACGTGAAAGATAAAAAACTTTAACCCAAATAACTAGATTCAACAATGAATCACTTTAAAAAGGGTTGATATAACAAAAACCAAAATAACCAAACGAAATGACGCGTTCATAATGCGAGATACTTGGAGTATTAATAAATTCAAGAAGCCAGACATAAACACACTTCAAAGAAATCAACACATATTGATATGGTAATCAACTAAATAACGATTCAAACCAAAGTTATGTGCTTCGAAATGTTAACATTTTTCCTCATTAAACATATTGATGATATCTTTGATAATCTTAATCATTTCGTGTTATTTACCTATAGTACATCTATCTAATACTAACTTTTAGTATTTTTCTGGATTGATTGTTTTCATATATAATATAGTGTATTCATATAATAAATGAAGGAATGTATATGAAATCTCTCTATTTCTCTCTCTCTATATATATATATATATATACATTATATATATATACACGCATTATATACACACATTATATATATATATATATACATTATATATACATAGTATATATGCATATACATTATATATAAATATACATTATATATATGCATTATATATATACATTATATATATATAAATTATATATATATACATTATATATACATTATATATATACATTATATATATACATTATATATATACATTATATATATATATATATACATTATATATATACATTATATATACATTGTATACATACATTATATATATATATATGAATACATTATATACATTATATATATATACATTATATACATTATATATATACATTATATATATATATACATTATATATATACATTATATATATATATACATTATATATATAGACATTATATATATATACATTATATATACATTCTATATATACATTATATATATACATTATATATACATTATATATATATACATTCTCTATATATATATACATTATATATTATATATATATACCTTATATATTATATATATATATATACATTTTATATTATATATATACATTTTATATTATATATATATATTATATTATATATATATATATTATATTATATATATATATATTATATTATATATATATATATTATATTATATATATATATATTATATTATATATATATATATATATATATATATATATATATATATATATATATATATATTGAAAAATTAAAACCAAAAATATTATTTATGTATTCATCAACATTCTGTCTCTATTCCAAGACTTCGCAGGATCATTGCTCTGAGGTAAATAACACAAAAAGTAAAAAATATTTGAAACAATGATAGTAGATGAAACACTTAAAAAATGTTTATGAACAGATAAGTTAATCTTAAAATAGTATAATAATCAGAATATTTTGCACTTTTGATTGTTAGCGATGTTTATTTATGTTTTATAATTAATGTCTTTAAAATGTACCAAAAATGTAAAAACTAGAACTAAAAACTAAGAAGTGTACAGTTCTGTTTTGAATAACGACAAAAAATAACAATATTTAAAGAATCTAACACTAAAAGAATGGTATTTCGTTAGGTAAGGGACATAAAAAACAAATCTGTTTTTAATTAATTAAAACATATTTTGAGATAAACCTTATTATTTTATATTTTGTCAATATAACACACTTGTTAAATGTAATGCAAACTTAAAATCTATTAACCAAAAAAATAGAAAAAATACTAAACTAAATCAACACGTATTTAATTTTATATTCATACAGTTTAAACATTTAAATCGTATTATTTAAATTAAATAAATGAATATGGATAGATTTAAAATTGTAATTAAAATTTAGTCAGTAGGATAATACTATTTTTCAGAATTTGAATATTTTAAAAATGCCTGATTAAAAAAGACGATATTTTGCTGAAGAAATCAGGAATCCTCTACTAACAAAATTCTTTTAAATTTCATTTATTCTCGGCAAAAAATAACTATATTGAACTAACTTGAAGAAATTAATATAAACGTATAAACAGTTTACACACCTAAAATATATATATATATATATATATATATATATATATATATATATATATATATATATATATATATATATATATATTCTAATGGTTGGAACTTTACGTATTTAACTGGTTATCATTTTCTTGTTATATTAATATGAGAACATTTACGTTTAAATTAGTGTTTTATTCATTAATATATCAGCTAAATATAATGTCCCCTTTAATACTTAGAGATGAACTGTGTTTTGGGGATCCCATAACAAGGATTCTATATCGGTTCTTTCATTTGCTAATTATTGTGTTTTGTTAGTTAAATATAGGATTGTCGTTTGAGGGAAGCTTGGATCTTAACTTTGAAACAGATTTTCATGATCAAAAACACAGAATACGCTAGCACCAGTGCATTCTGTTGTTAAACACGACGATGTGCATTACAAACACGTTGTGACGCTCCCAATATCTATTCCCTCTCTATTCATATACTTCGAAGCCACACATCTCAACACAATTGGCTTCTGTTGATGTAAACATGTGTTTTTCATAACGGTGCAATATTATTTGTTTGAATTAATTGGTTATATTTATATTGCACCCGTAAATTATGACAAACCACAGTCTTAAATATTTTGTTATCGCCATCTTCCGTAAAAAATAAAAACTGTTTTTATATAATTCATGCCTATGTCGTTTCAAATAATGTTCCCTGAAATATGTCGGGTTTATTATTTGGCAATCGGGTATGAAGCGTATTCAAAACGATTTATATTCCCTTCTGAATAAGCGAGTATCTGGGATCTTGTCGGTATGCAACGTAAATTGAATTTGATGACGTTATCAGATTGCTTACATAGCGGGCAATATGAACATATCTGAAGACGAAACGAGAAAATAAGAAACATAACGTAGAATTGGTCAGATGAAATAAAGAAAGAGAATAACAAATGCAGAAGGGAGCTGTATGTAAACAAGTTCTGATTTAAAAATATGCATAAAACAATGAAAAAAACTTTTACCCGCACGCGATGATTTTGCACAATAACAGAAATACATCATTGCCCACACACCCGTATGCGTACTAGTATATATTGTTTCTTTTAAAATATATAACAAAATGTTAAATATGTATGTTAGGTTTACTGCTAGATATATTAGCTATAATATATTGGTGAGATATATGTTGGGAAAGATGAAAACATTTTATGCAGAGGTCATGAAAGGGATCGTTTGATCAGCCTTGCTAAATATTTGAACACCGGACGCCGAAAGAGCAGTTGCACCTAACATCAGAGAAACCCAGCAAAACAGGTGGCTGTAGAATAACAGTCAGTTTTCATAGGACCATTTGTTAATTAAAAACGGGTTCATAATATGGAGAACGGGAAAGAAACAAAAGAACATTAAACAAAGAGTGTCGATATTTTAACTATGATTGATGGGGAAAGAAAATGACAGAAACAGGATCGACATGTTGGGGAAAGGTGAACGATAAAAGAGTCGGTGACGTTAAGTTGTTTTCAATTATTGCTTTATATGTAATCGTCAGACATATATCCTACAAACTTGAAATTTTTCATAATCTTGTATTGTTTATTATGGTGTAAAAGGAATAGGACAGTGAGTTAAATTACTATATATAAATAAGAAATAAAAACATGAAGTTTAACTTGATTAAAATAAACTAATCTTGGAGTTTTGTGAATTGGAAATTTGTCAATGGTCAGACAATCTTTTAACAAAGGAAAGAACACCAGTTAAATGAATATTTGATTGCCCTGCTCTAAGTGTGCTGTACACTGTCTCAAAGGCATATCGTCTACGAAGATCAGCGAGCTTACAAAGCGAAAGTTGCTTTGATAAGATACTAGTAAGATTGATTTACTAAATTAAAAAGGATTTGTGGTCGCCATGGTTTGGATACGTTGTGTCCACAAAAATAAAGAATATCTATGCATTGATAACATTAGATTGCTAATAAACTGGATTACCGGAGGATTAAAACTGAGCAAATAGTTGATAACGATGTAATAAAGGTATTTGAACCTATATCATGTTGATCTAACCACTGAGATATGTTAACATTCTTGAATAATATAGATCACGGAATAAAAATCGGGAAAATGTTATTTTTCTAGTTATAAATTAAAAACATTATTTGTGTAAAATATATCTCGGATATATGTTTATATAAATTACAAGGAGATATATTATATATTGGGGTGGCTTAAACGTGTCAAAAATAACAATATAAGTTGGCAAGAGTTCAACAGTTCCCATTTGGAGGACATAATTCTAGTAACGGCGGAATGATTTAACGTAAAAATGTAGCTTTTTAAATAGGCAGTAGTGGATTTTGTGTATATATATATATATATATATATATATATATATATATATATATATATATATATATATATATATATATATATATATATATATATAATATTATGAAAAATAACCGACAATTTTTGTCTGGTTATTTTAGTATTGATCCCTTCAATTTTCCGGATTAACATCTTAATCTCAGAAGAACATTGGCTGATGAAACTGCCGTAATGTACATGTTGGTCCGGAGTACTTTCTGACCCGTCTGGGTCCATCGTCAGTAGAATAATGACAAACAGGTAAAGACCTGGAGTTAGATTTATAATTAATTATGGCGGGAAAATTTAAATATGAAACTATATTTATTAGGTATTATAAGCATTTAAGTATATTAGTACTAGTGTTAAAATTAATCTTGTTAATAGCAGTTTTTTATTGTTTTAATGAGTAAAGCTTCTGTCATTATTCCACTGACAATGGACCCAGACGGGTCAGAAAGTACATGTAAATTACGGCAGTTTCGTCAGCCAATTTTCTTCTGAGATTAAGATTTTAATCGGGAATATTGAAGGAATCAATACTAAAATAAGCAGACAAAAATTGTCGGTTATTTTTAATAATACGTGTCTGAAGGAAAAACTGCTGCCTCGATATACATATATATATATATTAACATTAACATTGTTCCAAGAAATAGGACATCATGTCTAGTATGGCGTACGACAGTTTCCAAAATTTTGGAAATACTTTATTTTATTCTATAAATTAAAAAAACTTATCCAAAACGTCTTTCATCAGCGCCTTTAGCAACGCATCTTACAGAAAGTCAAAGAAAAAAGTTAAAATCTCGTTGTAGAGAAACATCTACGGTTGATATGTTACAGCATAGGAAGGGGAATAACACAATGGCACTCACAAACCAAACCACTGGTACACATAGAAAAAATACTCCAATATTTTCCATGGATTTACACTTTTAAATCATGCAATAAATCAATGAAAGATACATACAGAGGGGTAGATAAAACAATAGAATAGACATAATAGTATAAAAAAATAATAGAAAAAAGAATAAGTTAAAAATATAGAATTTAAAAAAAACATAAAAAAATAAAAATAAAATAGTAAAATACAAAATAAAAATGAAAATGAAATTAAAAATTAAAAAATACAAAATAAAAATATAAAATACAAATCTAAAAATGAAATAATTGAAATAAAAATATAATAACAATACAAATAATAATTAACAACAACATAAAAAATAAAAATAAAAATAGAAACTAAAATAAAATTAGAAAACAAAGGTTGAATAGTATCAAGGCTTCTTTTACAAAGGTTTTTTTAGGAAAACATCCTGCAAGAGGATGTGCAGGGCACGAGGCAAGGAGGAAGAGTACCGGGGAAGATATGGCAAAAATAATTTTAGCGGGAGAAAAAACACCTTATAAAAAATGATTATAGGGAAGGAGTCCGGAGTGATCCGGAAATAGGAGGTGAAATAAAATAGGAGTTTAGTTGGGACTATATCAACAGCACTGCCCACATCAGTGTATGAATACATTTGAGATATGAGAGAGGAGAAAAAGTTCTTATTAATTTCACTGCTGTGTATGGAAGAGAGAACCGGCTTTACAGGAAATATATATTATCTATTTCGCATTGTGATCGCATTCAAATCAAAAACTCATGACCTTTGATGAGCGAGAATATTTCCTGGATGAAACGGATGAGATCTGTTATGGTCCGAGGAGATACCAATATTGTTTATAACCGACATTTTTCCAAGGCTCGAGTCCTTTCAACTTTTTAATTTCTTTTACATAATATTATATATATATATATATATATATATATATATATATATATATATATATATATATATATTTGTGTGTGTCTCTGGCCAAATAATATGGTGAAATATATAAATAATTATATGTCTCATTGCTACAGACTTCTTCGCCGTAATTACTAATAACACAGGAAACTAAAATATATGTTTAAGTTGTCTGTGTTTTTATCAATTGATTAGTACAATTTTGCACCGCTGATTTCTAAAATGACATCCGTTTATATCAAGCCAGGTTTGAAATCTTCGTGATATTATTTCTAGAATTCAGATAATATCTCTGATTAGAATTATTATTTAAAGAAACAATGACGTGTTCATGCAATTTATTAAGTAAATATATCATATTTCGATTTCTGTAAATTGGGATATTAACATTGATGAAGATAAGTACACGTACATTTAACGTAACATCGGAATTTTACAGAATTCGAGGAAGAAACTTCAGGTGTCTCTCTCTGCAGCGTCCAATAGTAATCAACCATCATTACTGGATACAAGCTTCCCTCACATCTTATATCCATATTATTGATGTCGTGATTAAATATCTCTCCTTGTTCGTCGCTCATCAATCCAAGGTTCTGAAAGAACATAACTATTTATAAATATAAGACATGATTTTTTATGCTTATGTTGCATCCGAGGTTTCTAAAAGCAGTCAGTATATTGCTAGCAGAACTCTGTTATAGTTAGTAGAATTATTGTCACCAAGAAAATGTTTCATGACCAGAACAATAGCTTTCCGTGCTTCCAGTTCCTTTCTTTGAGTTTTTAAACTCAATATTTCTGATGAGCAGACGGATTTTAGAACCACCAAAGATACCAGCTTTCAACTTATCTGTTGTTTACGTTGGGAATTGCTTGCGCAAGTAAATAAAAAATATCTATACTTGCCCAATGAATCCGTAAACTGTTTAATCAAGTCAAAATTGATGCGAAACGATAAAAAGAGTATCCTGTCTCTCTCTACAAAAACGTTGTTGATGATGTTTTTTGCTCAACATAACACCAGATTCTTTCGAACATGCCAGTCATACTGAGAAGCCTCCCTACTATCTAACATACACAAAACATGGGTGTATTAACAGATTTACGATATTTAGGTCAACACTAATAAACTATTCATGTTTATCCAAAAAAATGTGTCCCAGCCCATATTTTACCGCTTCATACTTTTCCTTCAGTACGGTGGTTAAGTGGATTACTACGCGGACTGAGGGGTTGCCGGATTCGAATTAAGTTCGTTCCACAGAAACACTTACATCAAAACACACACCAGAACGTGTTTCCTACCACCTATAGAAAAGGTAAATAAAATAATTTACTCTCAGTTAAGGGTACAGGGACAATACCCGTTGCAGAAGTATATAGTCTAGCAATCGCAAGCTACTCTCATGAACAGTCTCGAAATTTTGCATTCGTTAATGTTGCACTCATATCTTGCGCAGTACCTGAGAAAAATATCTTTACGATAGACCGAGTTCTTCTTTTCAAAATATAATGGTTGATGTCCGTTGCGGTAAAAGGTGGTGTAAGAAATGAGGTTTTCATCTCAATCTAGATTCTAACAGTTCGGGAGAAAACTTTGACAACGTTAGATAGAGAAAGAAATGCATTTAGCGTGGTTGGCAAAAAAGGATGTGTGACACCATCGTTAATCAATTTTTCTTCTAACCACTAGATAAATCCTCATCATTAATTCCAGAAAATTCTCTAAATACGGACTTGTAAATTTCATTATACTGGGTTTCAGGACGACGTACTGATTCAAGATCAGCATCAGTTAGACTGATACGGTTTTCTGTTGATTCCAGTGACATAGATAGAAGTCAGTGCCATGATTTGTCGGCACTCTCTTAACAATAGGAATTTTAAACTGCAGACAACTCTTCTTGCATTTGGTATATTGAGCAATATACACGACGCTTCCATTGTGTGAATCCCAAGCCTTATCCTTATCACTAAGTGTAATTACAAAATATGCATAATACACACATATTACGGAACTTGTGAAAGGTTTACTTTTATGAACAATGGTGTATTCGTATTAATTAGGAGTTATTTATTTCAAGAAGTAAACAAAATCGTAATATTGAAATTACCCGTACTTTTAAACACACCCGCAAGAAAACAACAAGTGGCTTATTTTAATATGTTGACCTGCTTGCGTAACACCAATATTATTTTTTGAATTCAGCACATACACCTTTTCCTAAAGCAGCTAAAGATGTGAACCCCACTCGTGCGAATATCTTGCCAGACCGTGTACACTCGTCAGCCGATCGTTGTAGTGACAATAAAAAAAAGATATGTCGGTCGAAATTCCTCCAGGCCGGGATGGAGTAGATGATGATGATGGATTCGTTGATTGTGTTAGGGCAAAGGTTATTCAAGCAGAACAAATCAACAATCGAATGATGCAACAACTTGGCGAGGTCTTTTTGTATGAAATAATTATTAAACAAGGTAAAAGAAAAGAATTGGTTTAACGTCGAATTAAAGTCTATCTTTTGATAAATGTCTTTGGCGCTAATCTATTCCGTGGTCACTCTGTGCGTGTGTGCGAGTCCATTTACGATCGTATCTATTCACAAATGAATTAACTTATCTAAAGAAAACGATGGTGAGAATACTTCAGTCGACGCGTTTCATCTTCGACACGCGAGGACCGACTGTGTCGGCGCCCAGCCCGCTCGTTGTCCTGGCTCTGACTGTTTTCTCGCCATGTCTTTTGAGGATCTGGTTCTCTCGGCGTTTTCACGCGTTCACATGATGACAATGTTCATTGCTACACCCTTTTCTTCTCTCACCCTTTTCTTTGTCTCTCTTCCTCTCTCAAGGGATTGGAGGAGGAGGCGCGTTTGCACGCATAGACTCTCATTGAAAATGTTCACCGCCACACCCTCTTCTTCTCTCTTTCCTTTTAGATTTTATTGTCATCATAAAAACAATTTCGTCTTTCGTTGGGGTGCAAAGGCTGTTCGCCCTAATTAATTACGACAGCTTCAGATGGTTATCTTTGCCCATTAGCTTCGGCCGCCCGGCTAGGCGTAGCACCGATATACCTGATCATATGTTTTTCTTTTGGTGATAAAAGACTTTGCCCAAACTTTGTACATCTGTTTTAACTTTGCTTGTGGGAGGTTTAAACAGAATTGACAATAACACGACTTTTTGCCAGACAACGCGCCGCTATTTTCTGTCGTCTGAATAAGCCTTTTTCCGCGTCAACATATACTAGTCTTATATTTCTACTTCGTTTCTACGTAGGGTCTAGCATCATCACCAAGATGCCTACTGTCGCGTAACCAGGGCACCCGATCCGACTACTTTGTCACAAAGACACTTCGACAGTAAATGTGTTGTTCACCCTTGTAATAAACCAGGTATCATCATGAAAAACGGGCTTATGATGAATATCTACAAGACGTTTACATTCCCGCGCAAAATAGAACCAACTAAATTGAGTAAATTGTTATCTCTTAAATTATATTTATTTAGTATCATGAAAACATCATGAGAACTGTTATAACACTCCTCTCAGACACTTGATGGTATGCAACAACAAAAGTATTTAGCAAGAACAGGAAAATCCAGTAGAACATTTATTGCGTACAGATAATTTTCTAAAACTTCCATGAGGAAAAA
>OY744521.1:138447398-138467398 GCA_963556195.1 Sepiola atlantica
CCTCCTGTTTTTACTTCTAAATAATTCTTCCCACTCTTTTAATAGCCTCGATTATTCCCCCCTTGTTTTACCTCGCCCTTCGCACATCTCTCTCAAACTACTCAACCCCCAACCCGCCCTCGCTCTACATCTTTTAACCCCCATAGTATTTACTTTAAACTGCGATCTCCACTCTCCCTCTGGCTTAATCCTTTGTCACTTCTTTAACCTTGTATATCTCTTACTTCTTCCGGCCTTCACTAACCTATTTAACAATTTTCTTAATTAACCGCCATATAACTTTTTTGAATAAAATTTCAAAGTTTATATTTTCCCATATCTATTTGAACTAGCATCCCGTAACTGCTTATTTACTTCAACCCTAAATTTTTTCCACCTTGGAGATTCCCATTCCGGATATCCTCTCGAGGTCTTGTTTTCCGTTTTCTTTTTCCTTATTCTAATTTTCATTCTTGAGCTCCAATCTTATCGACTTTTCCCTCATTCTATTATTAGTATCTTATTTTTATTATTTTTTAATTTTTTTATTTTTTATTCTTTCGGTCAATCCTTAATTTTCCCTGCGAGCTTAAGACTAATCTTATTATCTATTTTTCATTCTTTATTCTTTTATTTTCTTATTTCTACTTTTTATACTATTTTTATCTTTATTTTTTATCTTTACTCTTTTAATTTTTAACTCATTTTTCTAGTCCTACCCTTCATATATATTTTGCCTCATTGTTTATATCTAAGGTCATTTGATTAAACATCTAAACCCGAACTCTGTTCTTATACATATTCTGATATTTTAACCCCTTATCCTAACATTCGTTAACTTACCCCCACTCCTTTCCTCCCCTTTTCTAGTTGAAGCCTAATTCGCACTAACTTCCAATTTCAACTTTATGTTTCACCCCCCCCCACTTTCACACTCTTAGTTTTATCCGCATTCCTTCACCGCATCGCTCCCTTTCTCCTCCCCCCTCTCTTTCCTCGTACCCGTCCCTTTCTCCTCCCACACACCCCTTACCCGTTTCGTCCCTTCCCTACTGGTCGCATATTATATTCTTGTTTTCACTGTCTTTGCTTTTCTTCATTTATAGCCGGCTTTCTCAACTGGGCAGGCTTTAAATATTCTCGCTGCCCCTTTTTCCCACTTTAAAACACTTTCCTTTGTCATCTCTGCCCGGGAAGTATCTTTAATGGCGAATATTTTCCATCTTAATCTCCTCTGACGCCTGCCTGCATCATCGAATGTACCTCTTATTGGACTTTTTACCCTTTTTGGATTTTCTATTTTCGCCGTACCTGAAGTTGTGTCTTCTTGGAATTTAACTTTGAAACCTCTCTCATTACTTCTCGTGCCTCTAACGACCTACCTATCTACATCTTATTCTCTCCGCTGGACTCTTCGACACCGGACTTTTTGGCAATCGGACATTTGCTTGCACCCTGGCACAGTTTTGCCCTGCGTTTCTTTCCCTACAACTTTTATTTCATTTTTTCAAATTTTAAATCTTGGCCATTGCCAACTTATCTATCCCAGCGACTTCCTCTGATGATAAGATTTTGATCTTTGAAAAGCCTGGCTTAAGGAAAATTTAACTTGAATAAATTGCCTTTTTGCGGAATATACCTTGCTTTGAACTTTTGAATTGAATTTTGATTTGGCTTTTGCTTTCTCTAATTCCTTTCCATTCTCCTTCATATATATATATATATATATATATATATATATATATATATATATATATATATATATACGTTTGTCTGCTATTTCTAAAAACAATTTACCGTATAAGTCAAAAACATCTTAAGATGTAATAGTGTGTCACATCTGGGAAGGTGCTGCTTAGTACTGTAATTTGCCTTGGCAGTGTACGTAATCGACCTCTGGATCTAGTAAGATACAATGCGTTCTTTAATTTACAGACCCCTTTTTCAAGTAGAGCCGTTGTTAGTACTTATCTACTCTCTCATTATTTCCCTTAAAATTGTTCGACGTAGCCTATAACTCGTGTTCCTCCACGTAAAACATTTACATCAAGAACATATCTTATTGCCACAACAGCAAAGCACTATTTACTTCTTCTGTGTACCATACATTTAAACAGAATATCCATGAAGAGAGCTTCTTTCTAAGAACTTCCGATATGTGAAAAGCATAACCACGTTACCGCACCATCGCATACTTCAGGATGGCAGTGTTTAATTCCAATGTCAAAAGTAATTCTCGAGCCGTTATTATGAAATAATGAAAGTTTGTCAATTTCATTCATCTGATGATATTGTCCATACTCTAAATAACAATCTCTTATACTATTACTTTCTTTAATTTTTACTCAGACAAATCAAGAGAATTTCTTTCTGTCTTCTTCTTTTCATTCTCATCATTAACTTACTCCTTTAACTTCTGCTCCTTCGTTTTCTTCTTTTTCTCACTATTCTCTATCTGTGAGAATATACTGGTACATTCATGTCTTTTAACACAGAATTATGAATATTTATGCTATAGCTTTCACCATCAATTTTAGATGTAGCCATTAGTGCTATAAGAATCCTTGTCAATCAGTCCGTCACACATCAGTTGGAAATAGCATTGTCGTCGATAATTAGGCAAAGTAAATGAACATTTCTTATGCCCGTCTGCCACGCCTAAGTTTCAAATAGTATTCTCGTCATTTGTCCAGTTTTAAGTTAAAGATAGATGTTGTGTCATGCTTCAGTTTGAGTTAGTAATATAATCGTTAAACGCGCATACTGAGTGAACAGATCTTATAAATACTGTTCTTGAACACTCCCTCTCTCTCTCATTTATATATGATTTAAGTAGTCTTTACTTAAGCGTGCATAAGCACAAATGATAACCAAAACTGACGGATTACTTGTATCGTGGTGTGTATGAAGATGTTTTTTGTATATTGAATACAAAAAATCAGAGGCGGAATGAAGATATAAATCTTGTTAAGCCCGTGGTGTTTTCTTTGATTCTTTATACGATATGGTTTATTGAAAGCAAATACGTAACTCTTTTTCTTATTTTTATTTCTCCCTCTCTCTCTCGATATACTCCTCTCTCACCCTGTCTTTATCTTCCTTTATCGTTATCTGTCTTGTAATATTTCTCTCTCTTATATATATATATATATATATATATATATATATATATATATATATATATCAAATGTTTACTTTGTCGTACTATCTCGATTTTCCGATCAAAAAGACATGACATTTTCTAATTATTTTTGTATTTATTTGTTTACTTATTTACTTTACCGTTCATTCATTTATTATAATTGGTAGCACTTTTTTTCTTTTAAAATGTGCTATTTTCTTTTACAAATGTCGATCTATCTATCTTTCTATCTACATCTGTATCTCTCTATCAACGTATCCACTTTTGTGTATTTGATTTTCCTATCATATCAACAAATGTAAGTATGTTTCTATAAAGATCTTTAACAAAAAGTTTTACTAAAATTGATTTAGAATGTATACATGAAAGTCACCTCCTCTACTTCAGGATAAAATAGCGGGGTAGACTAGACCCTCTAGTCTTCAACGGGACACATGTCTTAGAAAAGAAAATAGGTAATTTCATCTGTCCTTTTTTGCATACCTCAGCATTGCTTTCCGTCGGCTTGGCTTTCCCCTTGCTACTGACGTGCCATAGCCATAATCTCTGTTGGTTTCATAAAACTTAAACATTGTTTCAACACTTGCGTCACTGTAATGGCATCAACCCCTAGTCACAATTTCAAAAAAATATCCATTGTTTACCAAGAGAGGAAGAAGACCTTCTATTACACATTATTCATTTTCATTGTGTCATTCAATACATGCTGCTTTTCCTTTCATACGAATCTTCTTAATACCCACCCAATGATATTCATGTGTAAGTGAACATCGGGTAGTATTTGAACTTGGTGAAGCCGTTTAAAAAGTTAGCGTCGTAATATTTACGGTACTTTCAACATTCTTATATATAAACGTTTATGCGCTTGTGTTCATATATATATATATATATATATATATGATTACTATAAACTAAAAATAAAAGTTTATACAAATAAATAAAAAATCTGTTACGATTTTTCTTATAAAATTAATATCGCATGTTAAACATGCTTTGAAGGTATTTTATTTTACCTCATTCCTGATTATTAAATTTCAATTAGATGTTTACAAAAAAATATGAACTTTAATTTTAATATATATGTATATATATATATATATATATACATATATATATATATATATATGTATATATATATTAGTATTTCATGTATCCACATACAATTTTATAAGTCGATATCATTTTTTATGTATCAATTTTCAGTATTTACTTCAACAGTACCCGAAACTTACTTAGAGCTAGGTAGTAAGTTATGAAAAAATATATATGACAATTAAGATACACAGAGGATCCCGTGTTTAATCCCCGTGGCAATCCTCAGGCTAAAATGCAATTCAATATACGTAAACCGAAAGTCTAATCACCCCCATCAATCATAACACAGTTTCCAAATACTATCAAATGTAGGCTTACCAATAATTCTAGCAAAGAAAATGTTTTTTAAAAATAAAGCAACATTTATAATACAGCTCTAAAAATCATAATATTCAAATTAAATAGTTCATTATTCAATCTCCTCGACCTAACATTAATTGGAATAAATACATTGAAAACATTGCCAAGGCTGCTGCAAAGAAGGTGGGCTACCTCTACCGTATTAATAAACTTCTCACACTTGACATTACCATTTATGTCTACAAAGCCTCAGTCCGTCCATGCATTGAATATTGTTGCCATATCTGGGCTGGGGCATCATCCACTAGTCTCCCCCGCTTAGACAAGGTCCCAAAAAGTCGCCAACTTGATAGGTCCGTCACTATCCACCAAGCTTTAACCCTGTCCCATCGCCGCAATGTTACATCCTTGTACCTATTTTACAAGTACTTCAATGGATTGTGCTCTGATTAGCTTGCTGCTCTGGTGCCCCCACACGTAAATTCACTAGACCAACCCGACAATCTGCCAAATTCCATCCATACACTGTGGAGGACCCCAGATGTCGAAGAGCTTTCTATTCCAAAAGCTTCTCTCCTCGTGCTGCTGGACTCTAGAACTCCCTTCCTGGCCCCTGTTTTCATGACATTACTGACATGCAGTAATTTAAAACTAATGTAAACAGACATCTCGCTGCGCAGCTCCTACTTTAGGTTGACCCCCCTCCCCAAACTATCAACCTTTTTCTCAGTAGCCTTTTACGTCTAAGGTGACAACCTTTTTTATTTCAGGTGAACCAGGTTAGAAAAGGACAACACTTATCATAATAAAAATAAAAATAAAAGAAAAATGAATATAATCTGGTATACACCGCGCTATAACCAGATGCTAAAGACTAAACTGGGCAAGACATTTCTCAACCTGATTAAATAACACTTCCCCTTAACTGATCCCCTTCATAAAATATTCAATTAAAATAACCTAAAACTGTTCAACAGCTGCTGTGAAAACCTGGAAATTATAATTAAGACCAACAATAACATAATACTAAAAAAGAACAGCAGGAAAAACAAACAAAAAAAATTGACAAATATAAAAAATAACATTAAGAAGAACAAAAATATAAACACTATAAATAGAAATAACGAAAACCCTAATAGCGATCACCCGAATAGAAATGAAAAAGTTCGCAATAAAAAGAAAAGATGTATAAATCGTACACTTTGTCTACTACAAAGTAAATGCCAAACCAAAAGTATTGTTTACTAACCAACGATATTTGCCAAGGAAGGACCGAAGAACAAGATGTACTACGTTAGTATGACCTCCCTAATTGTAAAACCAGATATTATTACCACAAAAGCACATTTAAAAACAGAGAACGTCGAATTAAAACAGCACTAGTAATCCACTATTGGGAGCTCAAAGAATATGGACGCTCATTAATAATTAGATGGAAAATAATACGACAGGCCAATACAAGTAGAAATTAAGACGACCCATGTAGATTATGTCTGAATGAGAAATTTAAAATCCTAAACTTTAAAGATAGCAAACAGCTGCCAACACAGAATTAAATAAATAAACAAACACATAAGTAAAAACAACTAAACTAAAACTGAAAAACAAAAACCTAAAATAGAAATAGAAAGACACCACGTGCTAAAATAAGGTCACTCATTATATTGATACAAAAGTGAAACAAAATATAGACAACTCTACAGAAAACCGAACAATAGAATAAGAAATAGAAAGTAAAACTAACCGGACCTTTTTTCGTGAGAAGCCCAGTAATATGCTAAGAGAACAACAAAGAATCTGATTGGTTAACTAGCTAACCGTATATATATATATATATATATATATATATATATATATATATATATATATATAAATGACCGGCAACGTAACTTTCGCCCATCCACCAAAATCACCCCCCCTTCTTCTCTACCCACTCTCCTTTTTTCTACATACACCCCCCACACAAAACATTCCAACTTACTTTTTCCCCTTCAGTCTTGACCGCAGCCATCTGGTCAAACACCTCCTTCCTCCCTTTCCTCCACCTCCTCTCTGCCATCCACCTTATCCCTGCTCATCCCTCCACCTCTTTCTCTCACTACCACCCACAGTAGTCCTTGCTCACCCCCATCTTTCCCCACTCATTTTCTTCAACATTCATTTTTATTCTTCACCAAGTACGGACTTCCACCCAGTAGTGGCCATTATTTTATTTTTTGTTTCCTCCCAATATGTCAACCCTTCATGTATTTGTACTTGCATGACATTTTTCTCCATATTATCATCCCGATGAAGCTTTATAAATAAAGACGAAACGTTGATGTACACATAAAAAAACCTCCATTTTTTGGTTTTCCTTTTTCATTTTCCCATCTCGTCGGATTACCTTCATCCTTCTCTTCCCATATATATATATATATATATATATATATATATATATATATATATATATATATATATATATATATATATATTAATAGAACAAGTTAGTACATATAAGAAATAGACAGTAGGGTAGCAACTGAGAAACACTAGTTAACTATTCATGAAATGAAATTCTACGGAGAAGATAGAGTAAAAAACGTGTTAAAAAACACAAGGTAAATACAAGGAAATTTGGTAACATGATTAGAAATATATAAAAAATGCCAAATATATTAAAGATAGTTTAAAGACCAGAAACTCAGCTGAAAACTTTGGTGAGTCTTTTTCATTTCAACAGCCATGTGTCTGGCATTAATTGAAGGCCGGCTACTTTGCAAATGACCCTTTTAAAAATGATACCATATACGTCTAAGAGTAAGGTGAATGAAGGTGGCAGGTGGGGGTGTATATCAAAGGTGGGTAGGAACTTCTTTTTTCTATCATGTTCAGCTATCGATTTTTCAATTCTTTTTTATTTAGCTACAAGAACATCGAATTTTACAGCCAGTAGAGAGATACTAGTTTACTATTTATAAATTTTAAGGCTACAGAGAAGATAGAGTGAATTGAAACTCAAAATTAAAATATTAACATAAATAACATTTAAATAAAGAGAAAAGTTTAAAAAAGCACAAGTAAACTTTGTAACATGATTAGAAATTAGTAAAAAACTGCCAAATATATTTAAGATAGTAAAACGAACAGAAACTCAGCTGAACACTTTTTCATTTCAACAGCCATGTGTCTGGCGTTTATTGAAGGCCGGCTATATTGAAAACGACCCTTTCAAGAAAATGATACCATGTACATCTAATAAGAAGGTGAAGGGAAGTGGGAGGTAGGTTAGAGTGTATATTAAGGGTGGAAGTTTAATGTCAGAGCAAAGAAGACATGTGTTCAATATTTAAAGATATGCTAAAAAAATCATAAGTCTAAAATTTAAAAGCTGGAGGATACTCAATCTGAATCTGATAGATGCATACAATTCTCTCATTAGAGACACCACACTCGAATTATGGAACGACTAGCGAAAGATACTGGCAACACCCCCCAGGAAGAAGTTATGGTTTCAAGATGCGACACTTCTGACTTATAGCTATTCCAATCAGCCTCAGAATAGCGACAATGCAAAAAGGAAATTATCCTGTGACTTCTGAGAAGGTAAAGCTTTGGGGGCTATTATGGTACCTTACATATAACGGACGCTATGAACTTTTCCACTAACCATATATACTGGGAAAATCTGCTTATTTCTGTGGTACATCCAAGCTCGACGGAAACTAAGCCATTTCGGTGGCCTTTCATCTGTCGGGCCGAGGCATTAGTCCTGGATGATCTTATGAGATCCATCTTCCCAGGCGTTGCCTCATTTGGGTGGAGCACGTATATCTTTTACTGCCTGAAGTGCCCTACTGGGAAATGCCGACGAATGTCACTTCTTTAGGGGCGCTAGCTCGACTTTCTCCACCTTCCGGCATTTTGCGACATCTTCATCCGGTGGGAAGGAAGTCAATTCCTGGAACCACACCAGTATATACTGGCAGTCAAGATTGACGTACAATCGCGCTTGTTCTCTGTTGTATTATACTTTTTTCAATATACTTGTTTTCTCTAAAATCCAAGGTATGGTCTTCCTTCCGGACCCTTTACAGGGTCAAAACAATAACCTATGCATCAATCTTACTAATTCATTATATGTTTATTTTATTTTAACTATACATTAAACCAATTACGCAATCAATGTTATTATAATCTAAAAAATAAAAAAATAGCATAATCTAAAATTTAAAATACAGCGTTTACAATGTAATTACTGATTATTTACCTTTATTTTGATTCATAATTTATTATTTAAAAATTATATTGGTATTGTTTTCTTTTTTCACTACAGTTAAGAAAAATTGTACCGTCCCTTAAATTCAGCGAACATCTGGTACGTTATAAAATAACATACACCATTTAATTAATCCCTAAATATATTTCTATTATTATGATTTGTACGTACTTGAAGTTATCACACAAATCATCGTCAGTGATTGATCACCGACAAAAACCGGTTGTGTTCCCTGGAGTCTGAGTTACAAGTCTCTAATGTTCTCCACTACTCTCCATTTCTTTTCGATCACCACCGCTACTAACCTTGCGGTATTCAACAGCCGCTTACCATTGATTTCTCGTTGGCAAATACCATTGACCTCCTCTGAGAGTTGGGCTGAAATACGCCTCTCTCCCAGCACTCTCCACACTCTTCCAGTGCAGGTATTATTAGTGTTCTCCCTCCTCGGTCTTCCCATTTTCTTTGACCGTACACGACTATTTTGTGTGGCGTCAGCTGAGGCTGGTGCCATCACTTTCGGGGTACGCTATTTCTTACAGGGGATGTTCCTTGGCTCGTGTGGTGATGTACTTCGTGTGGTTTTATTTTCTTCTAATTTAAACAGCAATGTGACGTAATACCGTCCGTAGTGTATGAAGTTGGTTTTCGCATTCAAGGTTTTTCTTTAAGATTGCCGCTGTTTTGATCATCGCCGTGTTTTGTATGGTCTCAGTGATCCCTTTGATTTCAATTTCACCCAGTTCTTTTTCCAAGTTTGGGTACTGTTCGTAGTGCTTCTATGATTATTGGTATTATATGACTTTTTCATGCTCCATATACTTTTTCAGTTTATGTTGTTTATTATTATTATTACTACTACTACTACTACTACTACTACTACTACTACTACTACTAGAAAATATATGTTCATTCCGGTCTAATATTTGTGCTAGTTGTTAAATTTAATTGCTCATTAATATGTGTTTGTTTGTTTTTATTCCGAAAATGAAAGAAAACCACCCCATCCTTTATTATAATAAATAAAACATGGAATAATACAAACATAGCTTTTAAACAGAATTTACCATTTACGGCGTAAAATGTAAATAAAAAAAATCGAGAAAAATATTTTACATCCATCTAGAAATCTGAAAAAATAATTATGAGTGTATATCTACGAATAATTAATTATTAAAAGCTTAAACACAAATAAATTATGTAAATTTGAAAGACGCGTGATGTATGGGGAAGTGTCGGAATGAGTATATATAGGAGCTGATAAGTAGACTGAAAAATAGAGCGATCACAACTAATAATATTGTGTAGTACAATTAGAAGTAATTGCATAGTTTTGTACTTCAGACAGACAGATACCAAATACAAAATCTCTATTAGTAATAGAAGACATCAGTACAATAAATAAAAGTAATAATATAGTTTCAGCTTCAGACACAGATACCTAATCTCCATTAGTAATAGATAATGATGTTGATGATTAATAATAATAATAATAATAATAATAATAATAATAAAATGATAACAGGGTAAATGTATGATATTTCTCTTTAGTCTCGGTGAATAAATAGGAAAACTAACTGAATACGGTTGCATTTTGATTTTTTTTCGGACAGATTATGGCGAAGCTTCTCGTAAGATTTTTTGTATATTTTGTATATTCTGAAAAAAATATTTTTTTTAGAATGCACAGAAGGAATTGTCTTACACTAAAGTAATTTTTGATGAAGTCTGGAATATTTTCCGAATAATTATTTAATAATATATATATATATATATATATATATATATATATATATATATATATATATATATATTACGTACTTTATTTGTTTGTTTTTGTCGTGCGCGCAATTATATTTACCGGACGAGTGCCTCAATGGGGTATTGGATCCCAATAAAAACGGTGTTATTGTCTGTTTCGCAGACAAATCAAACTCAATAAGTGTCATAGCTAGACATGTCAGATCAAAATATTATTGGAATCTTTTAACTAACGAAAGTAAGATTTACCGAACTTTACGATTATCTCCATTCTATATACAGTCCAATTCAGGCTGTTGTATACATATTTATATGTTAATTCGTGTTTTTTTTCTTCATTTTTGTTTGTTACTTTTATTTGTAGCAACGACTAACGTACGATAATAAACTAGAAAAATGTTCGCCAATAAAGATAAGTTAAAACAAGGGAGGTAATTTATCAAATTACCTTACTCTAAACACTTTCGTCTGGTCACAACTATCAAATCTTTAGCTTAAATGTAGAATTTGTTGCGTCAAAATGATATACGCGAGATCAGCTATATGTCTAAGACGAACGTAAATTGAAGTTTATTATCGTATGCGTCTGAACATGTTTTCTGACCTGTTCATCAAATATGAAGATGAAACCAATATTATAATTAAAGAAACACTAGACTTTTTAAGAATTATATGCATTTGTCCGATAAATCGACCTGCACTATCGCATGACATGACCAATAACAAGTGATTATTTAATTTGTGCGACACATAATCGAAGTGTCTGAAGACATGGATTTAAGATAACTGCATACAGAATAAGAATGAAAGATTGTTATTGTTACTTTCTTAGTTTGTTATAAATGCTTTATATAAATGCTTTATATACGCATGCGCAAAATCAAAATAGACTCCATCGCGAAATGATCACAATCGAGCTAATACACTTATGAACTTGACTGTTCTTTTTCCATTATTGATGAGAGTAGTCCATATGCGTGTAATTCATACACAATAAACACATTTTTACTTTGCTATATTTTTGTATTTTATTGGTTTTTTTTTATTAATGTTTCTTCTATTAATTTTCGTTTAAAACTGTCTTTGTATTTACATTTATTTGAAAATTAGTTGTCTACTTATTGTTCACAGGACTGCTTTGAGTTGGCTAATAGTAGATGTTTTTGATTTTACGCATGCGTGTTTTCAGCATTAATGTCGTTCTAATTAAAATAGTGATGTAGAAGCACAATTAGTGATATGGAAAAATGGATAGATAGATAGATAGATAAATAGATAGATAGATAATTTGACCGGGAATAATACTACCACTAAAAATAATTATTGTTGTTTCTTCATACTGTTTCTACAGACATTTCATCGCCCCGGAAAAAAAGCAGCGTGATTAGAAGTATCCAAGGAAACACGTGTTGGACAATATCAACCAACCCTTTTCTTTACTGTGGATTGTTTAACCCCAATGAAAAGTAGATCGAAACCTAATGGTATAAAGGAATACTACTGAAATAACAATAATCGTAAGAGCACAAGAAACAGTTTCGAAAAATGGAACAATTACAGACACAATAAGAACCACTGCATTCATCAAAATAACTGAAATATTTTTATATGAATGCTAGAATTCGAAAACAAAGTTACATAAGCAGATAAAGTCGACAAACGATAGATAAACTGGCAAAGTGAAATAAAATCGCACTGTGTAGACAGAACTAGAAACACGGAAGAGTAGATAGAACAAGTTGTAGTATCATTTTAAATACTTTCCTCCGAAATTAACAATACGTATACAACGGGCATTCAATAAGTAATTCCTCTTACCCACTTCCAGTTATCTGATCTAGATTAAATTTTGCATGATTATGATTAATATCTGTATGGGTTATGTTGCAAAAACAGCTATGAACTAATTGTGGTTTCTGATGTACAAGTGTTTGAACTAGGGCAGGTGTGAAATGGAGCCAGTTGAGTGTAGCGCAGTGATCCGGTTTTTGAATTCGAAAGGACGCACACAAAAGGAGACTTTTGATGAAATGAAATAAACTTATAGTGATGATGCCCCATCATATGACCTTGTAAAACGCTGACATCGTTAATTCAAACATGGCCGGAAGTTTGGGTAAACAACTCCCAAACCTAGTCGTCCCTCTTCTGGCATTGATGAGGCATATGTCCGCTGTCATATTGGAAGATCAACGCAAATAGCTCAAAATTCGTACAGGGTCTGTGGAAATTATCATTCATGACATTTGCATATGCGTAAGGTGTCTGCCAGATTGATTCCCAGGTTGCTCACACCTTTTCAAAAGCATGAACGCGTCGAGTGTTCGAGGATGAATTTGGAGATGTGCCAAGAAGATAAGTCAAAGTTTTTCAAAAGACTGATTACACAGGATGAAACTTGGGTCCATCACTATAATCAAGAGACTAAAGCCTAGTCAATGCAATGGAAGCACTTGGACTTACCACCTTCAAGTAAGGTAAAGATGCAGCCCTCCGCTGACAAAGTCAAGCTCACAGTCTTCTGTGACCAGCACCGAGTAGTGATGACAGATTTCCTGGCAAAGAGTACCAAAATTATAGGAGCCTATTTGATGAAATGTAGAGAAGGTATCAAAAAAGGCGTCGCAAAGTGAGCAAAGGTATCCTACTCCTGCAGGACAACGCTCCGGTTCACAACTCTCATGTCGCCAGATCAGAAACACGAGCCTGTGGCTATGAAATCTTCCCCATCCACCTTACTCCCCTGACCTTGCACCGTCTGACAAAAACAGTGTCTAGAGCTGCATCAAACGATGGAAGAAATGCATAACTCAGGTAGTTCCTATGTAGAAAAAGACTAATTAATTTCATTAATCTACTACTATGGGAAATGGGTCAGGGGCATTAATTATTGAACGCCCCCTTGTACAAATGGTTGCATCGGCACTTATTGGCGTCACAAAAATGGTCCTGCAATATAAATGAGAATAGAATAACCCAGAAGGGAAAGCAGCATCCACTGCAAAGGCCTAGCAATTATTAGAATTCTAGGAATGCTTATATAAACAACTGTTGCAAGAACACAACTTTTTTTTGATACATCATTAAAATAAGCAGATATTACTGGCCATCTTTGGAGACTTATTTTCACTTGTATTCTAAGGAATATTACTCTTTCTTTACAAGTTATCGATCATTGATAATGGAATGGTAATATTCAATAGTGACAACACACGCTGTGTAAAGAAGGCTCCGTTCAGTCTTGAAGGAGACTAGATATCCCCTGTTAAGGCGCCTGTGTGTATAATTGTGAGGCAATGGGTGTGTAATCTCTAATCACACACCTGAGTCAACACTGCTTTATTCCAGTGGCACAGATGACTGCATGACAACTGGAAACAATGCTGAGATAAGCAGAGATCACATACAACACCTGGTATTTCGAAATAGTCACACATTTTAGTACCGACCAGACTCAAAATCTCTTAAGGGGAACCAATGTGTCAACGTGATTATGGCGTACATATATGTTGTTGTATACATCGTTAAATATTTAGACTAAAATTCTGATGGCACTTTTGAACAGTGAATAGAATCTTCCATGAGGTGATCAAGTGACATAACTTAGACTTACTAATATGCACACATTTTTTCTAGCGTAATACACGTACAACAAAAGTGTACGCGAGTATATATATATATATATATATATATATATATATATATATATATAAATTTGTGTCAAAATGAATAAATGCTAAAGTTGTTTCCATCTAGCCTTACTACATTTACATCAAAACACGTTAGGATTATTTAATTCTAATGATATAAGGATATATTGAAATACCCATTATATAGGCATCTCCTACTTACTCAAGCAAATCTCGATTTTGCTGTATTGCATATCTATTTATTTTTAAGTTTTTAATAAATTAATATTCTGTAATATAGCTTTCTACTTTGTATTGTCAAATTTTTATCTACATACGCAATCGTTTTATCGTACTATAATTATAATTATAAATAAAATAAGATAGAGATTTTATTTAAAAAAATGATCGCGTTTAAATACATATTTAGAATTTAATTTTCAAAGGAAGTTCATTTACTTCTGACTTTAAAAAGTGTCAAATATCGCTGACATATCGAACACTTTGATCTAAGCCAAAAGGTCACGGAACCATAAAAATATTTTTTATAACTAGGCATTTTTAAATTAAAAAAAATTGGATTAAATTTGAATCTTTTTTAATGGGCGGTGTAGTGTAGTATCGGTTTTCCCATGTTTAAGGGTGTGTAGGTGGGATTCTCCTAGAGTGAAACATCCCAAGACTTGATTTAGCTAGAATATCTTTTAAGGGGGAAGTAGTGTAGTATCGGTTCTGTTCTCATGAGACCGTGCACGCAAGAATGACTTTCTCCTTTTTGGGTGGAAGGAAGTCGTGTACGTTCATCATGATATCGTCTGTCAAGCGGGGATCAGTGTAGTATATGTTCGTTCACTATGATACTAGCTAAGGAATGACGATAACTCAAGTTTATATTAAAAATGTCCTTTTTAACTAGAAAATTATGAAAGTTATCGTTCTTCCTTAGCCAACATATCCATCATTGTTTATAAAGATGGCGACTATATTTTTTCAGCCAATTTTCATTTACGCATTTTACGTGGACAATGAAACTTGCCATGGTGTTTAATGTTATCTAAATAAATAAATGAATACTTTTTTTCCATCTATTATTAATATATTCACATTAAAACGGTTTATGCTTATTTAATTCTTCTATAGTATATTTTCATTCATGATGATGCATTCCCCCCAGGCATTATCTCCTCTTCGGAGGAAGGTGGAAGGCCGTTCAGTATACATTCGTTCTTCAGGATACCATTTCCTCGAGATCACCAGTTTTGTGTGTGAGGGGAGTTAGTGTACTCTGTTGTCATGATATCCCCCTACCAAGCATTAATACCTCCTTTGGGGGGTCAATGTATGTAGTTCGCTCATCATTATATCATCCTTCCAGCCTTTCCTTTGCATATTTATTTATTTCTAAGTTTCTAATGAATTAATATTTTCTGATCTGTTGGTTATTAAATACATGCACTTATTATTTTTTTAATAAACGTGTTACTGTTAATGTTGTGGTTGTTGTTGTTGTTCCTGTTCCTATATACGACCTTCCACGAGAGCAGAGTTAAGCACAATGCCAATATTTAACGTAGGGAAAACCCAACTCCAAAATGGCAGTCTGAATTGGAACAAAAATTTCAATAGCTTTGGTATAGAAGTATTTCTCCTTCATTGACAGAGAACATAAAAACTAAGATCAGATTCCGTTCAGATACTACATTTTGCTCCTAGACAAAAGGCCCAGGAGTTGATGATGATGAGGATGATGATGATCATGATGATGATGATTTGTCATAGAAAAGATGTACACTTTATTTAATCTTTTAAAATTACCCCAAAAATGTATTTTTCTTTAATATTCTTTACATATTTATCTTTTTTTATAATAAAAGTAAAACGTACGAAGTACCCATTTCGAATTACTATGTAATATAAAAATGGACTATTTGACCAATCGACGTTCTACCCGTATGTATATTCATTTCATTATATAACTAGTTTTAATAGGGGAATTCATATTATTTTTTATACTGAAACAAAATAAAATTTATAGGCGTTGAATATCTTAGAAAACATATCAATTTACATTATTTTTTTTACTAAAAAAAAAATTTGACGATTTTTGTGCACAGTATATTTCCCCCATATTAGAATATATCAAATAACACTACGACAATGCTCATTGTTTAAAACCTCCTCAAAATTACCAAAAGGTCAAATGAAAATTACTTCTTTGGTTTCTGTAAAGAAGACTACAGCGTCAGTAATTGCCACCCGGAGGCTAGTATATAATGTTTGACAAACAGGCTAGTACATAATATTTGACAAACAGTCGCATTTAGAAAATACTAAAGTGGTATCGTGTAGATATAAATTTATCAAGTGCTCAATGACATAAATTTATAAAAATATATATAATCGAGCTGATGAAATTATTAAAATTACAAGTTAATCACAAAATCACACTTTCCTTCATAATAAACAGATGTCATTTGTTGTTTATTTTGATTTTAATTGTCTCAACATTTTTATTCAGACGTAATAATTCAGGATGCTTTGTGTGTTCAGATGCTTCTGTCATATGCGTCTCTCCCACTTTTTATTTTACATTTTTCTCCATTTACTTTACATTTTATTCATTATATTTTATATATATATATATATATATATATATATATATATATATATATATATATAGAGAGAGAGAGAGAGAGAGAGAGAGAGAGAGAGAGAGAGAGAAAGAGAGATTATTTTATGGGACCTATTAAGTTGGCGACTCTTTTTTGGATCTTGTCTAAGAGGGAGAGACTAGTGGATGCTGCACAAGCCCAGATATGTGAACAATATTCTATGCATGGAGGATGGTGGCATTTTAGAGATACAGTATAATATCAAGTGTGAAGCACGGTAGACCAAACCCACTTTCTTTGCTTCAGCCTTGGCAATGTTTTCAATGTTGTACAAATTCATGTTACCTGTGACAGTTAGGCTGAGGAGCTTGAATGCTGAACTCTCAGGTTTGGTGTTATTTGCGATGACAATCGGTGGTGCGAGAGGTGTCTTGTCATTATTGAAGGAAATGAGCTTTGTCTTTGCGGCATTAAAATATACCAACCATTTATGACCGAAATCCATGACAGTTTTTGGGTAATATACTAAGGATTCAACCATTGCCTCGAATATGGTCACGTCCGTTTTGCCCACATGACGAGAGTAAAGCGTGGTGTCGTCAGCAAACATAACACTCTCAGCCACAATGCCATCAGCGAGATCAGGTGCAATAAAGGGCCAAGGATAAATTCCTGGAATACACCAGCATTTATGTCACATTGTTTAGATGAACGGCCATCGAGGACAACCTGGATCTTTCTTAGGGTTAGAAAGATCTAATTATATGAAGTAATTGCCCAGTAGTACCGTATGAGCGTATTTTTAGGAGTAGCCCTTCATGCCAGACCTTGTCAAAGGTATTAGATATATCAAGCTCTACTACCCTAGCTTCACCTGCCTTGTCAAGTGTATGATACATGCGTTCAGAGATGACCGTTCGTATGTCTGCAATAGATCGTGCTTGTATAAATCGATAGTGGCGGTCAGAAAGAAGTTTAGTATTAACTAAGTGCCGTACTATCGCTAGATTGATTAAGGAATCAACGGCTTTAGCAAAGATCAGGAGTAGACGAATCGGGCGGTAGTTCTGAAGATCAGTGCTAACCCCAGAATTCTTGTAGACTGGTACCACAGATGAAATTTTCCAGCTATCGGGGACGCAAGATTCAACGAGACATTTTTTGTAGAGTTTTGAGAGGACATGACCCATTTCAGCAGAGCAATTCTTTATTACTATTACAGGTATAATATCAAGCCCGCGGACTTGGGAGGTGTCAAGGTTTTTTTAATGATGTCTCTGACCTGGGATGGGGCGATAACGAGGCCACCAAGTGTGGCCTCTGTCCGCAACGGGAACCTAGGGATGTGGTGGTTTTCTGAGTCCAAAATAAAGTTGATGGGGACACGCTGGGTAAGTAGTTCAGCCTTATCAGTTGCCGTGCAAACGACATCATTGTGGTTTGATAGTGTGGGGATCGTTGATTGACCATTGCTCACCACCCTATTGTAGATTTTCCAGAAATTACGAGTACCTTGTTTCTGGGACTGAATGCGTTTTTTGTTATCTGTATAACTTTTCTTTGCTTCACCTATCACGGCCTTATAATTATTTCTTGACTTTATAAAGTTATGTCAATAACTAGCTTACTTATGGAGGCCAAATTTATGGAATGCTTTATGCCTCTCGGCAATGAAGCTACACATTCCGAGGTGCCTTATTTGAGAGAGTAGGGCTTGCTAAAGAATTTTCCCATGAGGACCTAAGCTTCAATACCTGCTTTGACCTATTAAGTTAGATCATTTGCACACTGGGCCGTCGCAGATGTGATTTTTGATTGACTCACAATCAGCATGATAATAGTATATCTTTATTTTTAGTAACGGCTCATCAGCTTTTGGACGAGCTTTTAGGGTGATATGAATCATTAGTACTATGTGATCGGGATTATTGAGTGGGCTATGAGCTTTAGTCACACAGGCCTCGGGCATTGAGGTCAAGAAAAGGTCTAGAAGTGATGCTTACTGGTCTATTCGATCGGGATGCGGGTCGGGAAATAGAAAGTCTGAGAGAGGGAGTGAGCTAAGGAGAAATTATACGTAGAGTTACCGGCTTCATTATTAAGGCTGGCGAATCCCAATCAGTCACAGTGGTGTGCAATAAAATAACCAAATACATGTATCTGGGCATTCGGGTCAAGTGAGAGTGCTCTATCTAAGCTTTCAGAGACAGTGTTTAGCAGGGTACGGTCCTTGGTCGAAGGAGGACTGTATAAGAAATATAAGTAACTAACACTGTTATATAAAGTCAATCTAAAGCACATGTAGTCTTGGTCATCCGATTCCAACCTTTATTCAGTGGAAAGGGTGTTCTGAATAAACTCCTAGCCAGTGCATATGTTTGTCAGAGTCTTTACGGTAGAGTGGGAGGTAGTCAGTCAGTCAAATTGGTGAGAGGAGATTAAGGATTGAGGGTTTGTTTAACTTAGTGCTAGGATATTCGGGGAGTTAGTCAGCATAACAATTTCTCCGTCGTTGATGTTGGTTCTACAACCCCGAATATTTGTGAATGCATACGTTAATATTTGTCAATTGCATACGTTAAAGTGGTTTATGTTATGTGTCTGTTTTAGGTTTGATTTGATTTTTTTGTATTAACATGTTTGTTTTGTTGTAGAGTAGGTTGGGCAAGGTGAGTGCTTCTTAGGGACAATAAGCTCGCATAACCATTACATTAGTTGCGACCGTGTCCGTGGGGGTTGTGGCCTCGGGAAAGCCCACCGGAGATAACTGCAGGGTCCCTTTACCATGCGCGACATGGAACATACAACTACCCACGGTAGTATGCAATTGATGATATAGTATCCGTTCTTAGCGCTACCTAAGAGTTTGGGCTCCTTTCCTGTCAGTCGGAAACAGCAGCCAGACAAGCTGTGTAACCTGTACCTTCAACCTGTCATAACAAGAGCGACCCAGACTGGTCATGAAATACTTAGTGACAAAGAACCTTTCCCGAAGTTCCCCAAATAGAGAGAAAGAGAAACGGCGTTCATTGTCCTATTAACGAAACAAGGCCAGGCACTGGGTGTTTTGAGGCGTGCCCGCGCTGGCACCTCTGCGCATGGCTAATAGACAAAGAATGAGTGCAAGGGCCGGCGATAGGCAGAACCTATCTATTCCTTAAGCAATTGTAGGTTTGCACACCGGATATTTTGTTCGATATTCCAACTCTAGGAAGGTTGTCGAT